>OX336396.1:232660796-233260796 GCA_946902985.2 Meconema thalassinum
GTGAAGTTACAACAGAACTGAATATTAGACGTATTACTTGAAACATTCAACTGTACTTCTACTGAACATTACAAGCATATTAAGAAATAAGATGTTCAGTAAAGAACATATAGCCTACTTTCTCCTAAATGTATGAGTATAGTTATAACTCGTTATTATCAAAGAGTATAATAGAGCTATTCTTTGTTGAAGACCTTAGAAACGATTTACTTCTACCAAACGCCACAACCTAGATAAAAACTGCTACCATCATTGAAGAAAGAAAGAAAGAAAGAAAGAAAGATAAGAAGTATATCAAGAATGTTATGGATCTGGAGACATAATCGACCGGACTGGCTGCGTGGCTCAGCGGTAACGTTCTCGCTTGCTGGGCCCTAGGTTGCAGGTTCGTATCCTGGCGCAGTCAGCTGGCATTTGAGGGTGCACAAATGCGAGGGAGCCGTGTCAGTACATTTACTGGCACGTTAAAGATCCCCTTCGGGCCAACATTCCGGCACCCTGGTGTCTCTAAAAGCAGCAGTAGTTAAAAGGGATGTAAAACCAATAACATTATTATTATTATTATTATTATTATTACATATACGACCTGCCGTGGGCAGCATCCAACTTTGAGTTGAGGCATGTCTTTACACGTCTGGTTGTGCATGGCTTTCACAACCCTAATTGAAAAAAAGGAAGGAAGATTGTAGTTTTACGTGACCGTGAATCTTGTGATTATGAGCCACAGGACCTCCTTTTTACGTGGAATCCGAACCACAGGACATGGCATTTCACTTCGAAAATCTCACATGCTTTGACCGGGAATCGAAAACCCTAATTGAATTAACAAATCTTTCCATGACCCTACAGAGACGTGTGTATACAAACTACTATGTGAAATCGTTTTGTTCTTTACTTCAAATAACATTTTCAAGTAACGCAAAATAGGCTGTTACAAACCCTTTAAAATAAAAAGTAAAAATGTATCGTAGTATCATCTTGTCATTCTTCAAATTCGATGCGCATAGAATGCCAATGGTATAGTAATCAATGGAGCCCCACGTAGACTAGTCGTGACATCTAGTGGTGAAATATCGAACACTATAATCCAAACAGAGCGAGTGCATTCTAGCGGCCAGAAGAAGAAACTTTTCAATAAAATCTGGAAGTTAATAAGTAGGTCGACGTGCAGTTACCTTTTTGGCAGCTAGATGTCTCGAGTAAATCTGCTGGCGAATTATGTTTTAATTAAATATATATTTTACACTATAATATGCACAATATAACGCTTAATTTTAAAACATCTGAGTCATTACAAAACAATAAACTTATAACATTTCAAGCAAAAAACCTAGCTCTGATCGGGTTTGAACCATAGGCATTTGAGCGATAGGCTAACGCTCTACCACTGAGTTAATTGTGTCAACGAATATCGTTCTATATAAAATGACTTACATAGAACTTGTTAGCAAATAATGATTTATACTAAACGATTTCATCACTGGAGTATATTATTTATATATAAAGCATTTCATACAAAGTTTATTTATTTTGTATCAGTACGCTATATTGCATGCAATACTCAAATTAGTGAAATATAAGTCAGGCACAAGATATCCGCTGCCATCTTGTCATATTACTGAATCAGCTCAGCTTTTTTAAAATCACGTCTGCACTATAGTATTACAAAATAAACTTTTAATTTCGAACGTGCCTCTTCCTTTAGAACGGTTAAAACGATTCTCGGCTCGATAATCGGAACTGGTGGGTCCCATGATATGGATTATAAAGTTTGCATAATTCGCACGGCTGCCATCCTGAAATGGTATGGCAGACGACCTTGTAGTTTGGTCACAAGACGCATCCTATACGAAGGTATGTTGTTACCAAATTTGGTAGAGATCGGATAATTTGGTTAGTCGTTATTTGATTTTACGTTTTGAACGTTTGAGTGGCCGCCATTCAGTTTTAGTAAAGATGGCGGCAATATAAAACATGACACTGAGGTGTCCTTTGCTAGTGCTACCTTTGTACCAAATTTCGTTCAATTCGCATTCACCGTGTTCGAATTGATAGGGGGGGGACAGACATTCAGAGTACACACACTCACACACACACACACAGACACACAGACAAACACAGACTCACACACACACATACACACACACACACAGACTCACACACACACATACACACAGACATACACAAGTTCTATGTAAGTCATTTTATATAGAACGATATTAGTTGACACAATTAGCTCAGTGGTAGAGCGTTAGCCTATCGCTCAAATGCCTATGGTTCAAACCCGATCAGAGCTAGGTTTTTTGCTTGAAATGTTATATGTTTATTGTTTTGTAATGACTCAGATGTTTTAAAATTAAGCGTTATATTGTGCATATTATGGTGTAAAATATATATTTAATTAAAACATAATTCGCCAGCAGATTTACTCGAGACATCTAGCTGCCAAAAAGGTAACTGCACGCTGACCTACTTATTAACTTCCAGATTTTATTGAAAAGTTTCTTCTTCTGGCCGCTAGAATGCACTCGCTCTGTTAGGATTATATTGTTCGATATTTCACCACTAGATGACACGAATAGTCTACGTGGGGCTCCATTGATTACTACACCATTGGCATTCTATGCGCATCGAATTTGAAGAATGACAAGATGATACTACGATACATTTTTACTTTTTATTTCAAAGGGTTTGTAACAGCCTATTGTGCGTTATTTGAAAATGTTAATTGAAGTAAAGAACAAAACGATTTCACATAGTATCTGAACTCTACCGTTGGTGTTAGTTCAGGATATTAATTAATACTTTTATTTCAGCCAAATAGCAATCGAAAATATCCACATAGTTGGTATACACACGTCTCTGTAGGGTCATGGAAAGATTTGTTAATTCAATTAGGGTTGTGAAAGTCATACGCAGCCAGACGTGTAAAGACATGCCTCAACTCAAAGTTGGATGTTGTTCGCGTCAGGCCGATTATGTAATAATAATAATAATAATAATAATAATAATAATAATAATAATAATAATAATAATAATGTTATTGGTTTTACGTCCCTTTTAACTACTGTTGCTTTTAGAGACGCCGAGGTGCCAGAATTTTGTCCCGAAGGGGATCTTTAACGTGCCAGTAAATCTACTAACACGGCTCCCTCGCATTTGTGCACCCTCAAATGCCAGCTGACTGCGCCAGGATACGAACCTGAAACATACGGTCCAGCAAGCGAGAACGTTACCGCTGAGCCACGCCACCAGTCCGGTCGATTATGTCTCCAGATCCATAACATTCTTTAGATACTTCTTATCATTCTTTCTTTCTTTCTTTCTTTCTTTCTTTCTTTCTTTCTTCAATGATTTTAGCAGTTTTTATCTAGGTTGTGGCGTTTGGTAGAGGTAAATCGTTTCTAAGGTCTTCAACAAAGAATAGTTCTATTATACTCTTTGATAATAACAACGAGTTATAACTATACTCATACATTTAGGGGAAAGTAGGCTATATGTTCTTTACTGAACATCTTGTTTTAAACATAAATTTTTGGCACTTATCCGACACATAGTATGAACTTTGAATGGATTCGATATTTCACGTATTAAGAGAGTTATAGCGATATTTCATCAAAAAAAGCCCCCCATTTTCGACCCCCTTCGACCGTTTTTCCCATTAACGAACTTGACCGAGGTTTTAAAGGGATACATATCATGTAAACAATTAAAAGTTATCGTATCCACAAGAAACTGATATATATATTGTGCCCAATGGGACACGGCAGACTGGCATCGAACTCGGGTCTTATCAGAGAAGACCAGGCCCATGATTATGCCTAGAGTCGAACCATTGATCTCTGAGGGGGAACAGCTACAGGGAACCCGAAGAGCAATGAGTTATATAATGACATATAATAATGTAGCATGATTTCACGGCTAGAATGTGAATATCATAGCTGTTTAAGATGAATAATTATAAGAAAATGCAAGCATATGTAAGGTTTGGAAGCATAGAAGTATGAAGGCAAGCCAGCTTGACATTTGACTAATCGCAGCCAACAGAGGGGCGTGGATCAGTGACGCCGAAGGGACTCATTTCGTCTGGACCGCTAGGACAGCTCGAAATTAATGACTCAGGGGTTCACCGGCAGACAACGTTTGAGACTGGAGTGAGGGTAATTGTCCACGGAAATTAATTGATTGCAGCCAATTGGAGCATCGAAATGGAATAAAATGTACACCCAGGTGAATATATTCTAGGAGAGATAATTTAGGAGTGGTTTCACGCCTAAATTAAAGCCTATATCTCTAAATAAGCCTGTGAACACAGAGCCTACGCGTGAGAGGAATGATTTTGAGACCCACACGAGGGGATTTACCATGGTGGCGTATAACGCTATGGAAGAAGGCAATTAATTGTAATTAATTGGCCGAAGCGATCGCTTGCACGCGAGTGATTATGGGACTTCCACACCTAGACAAACGAGGTGTAAACGTCATTTTGGCTGGAAATGCATTATTTCAAGAAAGAAGTCGTTCCCGTATCTCCAGTGGACTACATTTTACGAGAAACCTTCATATAGGGGGAGCAGCTAGTTCGTCTTTAGTTGCTCTGCAGTTCTTCTCCAGTTCGTCTTGACTCAACACGTAACTAATAGGCTGCCAGAAAGTGCGCGAAATGTTAGAGTATCGACGCTCATGTAAATTTGAAGAACAATGGAATCGCATCATATAGCTTCTTAATAGTAATCATGAACAGCGTAAGATTTAATCTACAGCAGATATTTATCCATTATCATACGCAAATATAAGTTCGCTACAGCGTAGGAATAAATTAGGATGTTTTTGGACATTAAATATACCAGGAGGTATTGTCATAGTTGTAAATGACATATTATCGACAGGATCACTACAATTATGGGAGCCTGGAAGGCATCACCAATAAACTTGACAGTGAACTGAACAGTATTGAAGGTAACGAGAATCGAACGCACGCACACGCAGATAGACTTTCACGGAGACCAGCGGTTGTCGTAGCTGCATCGCATCTCTGAGGTCAGGCGTTAGGAGGAGTCCAATTAAGGATCCACATGAGAAATAGTGCGAAAAGTGTATATACGTTTTATTACAGTGATTTCAAAAGTGTTTATGTGCATTGTGAAAAATATGTATTGTGTTAAAGTGAGAAAAGCCACTGATAAAAATATGATTATCATGTGTGAAGTATGTGATAGCATGTGTCGTGTGAGATATAGCATGATGGCTTAAACCAAGCATCATGGTAGGCTCGTGGCTGGTGTGCTGGAATAATCCAGCGAAAATGAAAAGTGAGTACAAATTTACAATGTTAATCTAATTAGATAGTTCACCATACAACGAAGCATCACTTTAAGACTAAGATGTAACAGTCACTTATGTACGAGATTTCACCACTCGTATTCTGATAGAGTATGGCTTGGAAGGTGATTTGTTTAGGGCCATTCAGGCCTAAGATAGTGATGAATGTAACGGTAACGTTAAATTAATAATAATAATAATAATCTGGGGTCGGTAACAGTAATAAGTAAAGTAATAGGCATTTCTGGCCTGAAGAACGTTCAAAAATGTGTCATGTCTAATATAAAGATACTGTATTTGGTAAACAGTAAGAAAGTAACATAAAATATATCGAGATACGAGAATTTTTCAGTGTCAGTGAATAATTGAATGAATATTTGATATGGTCAATTCTTAGGAGTATATTTGAGAACCATTAAATTAATGTTAGCTAGTAATTTTATACTTGTTTTTGGAGCTATTTAAAGCTTTGGCTTAAGAGTAATTGCAGAGAGGACGTGAGTGCTTTAATGATTGAATCATTTATGAGAAGTATTGTTTGAGCCGCATACAGCGAGCAAGTAACGTAGAATCAAGTGATTTACGTCAATAAAGTTGCGGGGACCACTCTAACATAGCTTGCACGTTAGGTGAAAGGTTGGCTAATCTACGAGATGGTATTGCCGTTGGAGCATACTTATATTATTCGCAGCGGATTAGGACGGAGCTTGTCTGTATCCATCGCTTGTAGGAATATTGCCACGAGGGATGTTCTTCGAGACCCCGTGAACTCATGTATTAATTGATCTGCCCTGAGAGGAGAATCATGTTCGTCGTATAGGAAACGCAGATTTCCTTATTATTGTAGGCAGCTGCTGATGAGAAATCTTCTATTCTCAATCGTGATGCGCGCCCGAAGCCACTAGTATTCGCCACAGAACGGCAAGGCTATTACAGGATCCATCCCCAGCCATGAATGTTAAGTAGGAGCCGAGTTGAGCCCATTACACTATAAATATAGGTGGTAAATAATTAGAATGACTCAATTACTAGAGACAACATTCAGCGTAACTCAATTGTATTGCAATTGTAAACAAAGATGACCTTGCTAGCAGCCAAGGGGGGTGGTAGGTATGCCACTAGGACGGCGGCCATCATGCACGGCCAGCTGGAACTAATTTTATTGCCTGCTTGAAAGGGAGGTCTGGTGACCTGCTCCCTTTATTTTAGAAGCATAGTGGGACACTGAAGAATCTCGACATTTCGAAATATAATTAAGATATGATTGTTGTGATGATGCCAATTGATTTAAATGATGTGTTTCAACACACATAGCCTGGTCGGATCATTGTGATCGGATAATATTTGGCCCAGTTATTCTCTGAGGAGGAACGCTGCACCAAATAATTATAGGCATCTTTTTAAAGTGCATTTTTGCCCAGCTCACACTAATTTATGCAAACGGGTAGATGATTTCAATGACATGATACGGTTGTAACGATAATAATTTCGACCAGACCCAGAAAATCGTTGTATGGTGAAACTATAAACATTTCTATCCATGTGTATTTTGGAAGGGAAAACGTACCACTTTTAGCGTTTCATATTGATGGGAAAAAGGAAGACGATTCACACGACACAAAATTTGTTAAGTAAGGCATAAGGTAATGAATTTATGTCAATGAAAGTAAATGCCCGTAAAAAGGAACGGATTAGTGCTTAATTATTACTGAATTAATGTCATTTAATGTAATATGACTATTGTGTTGTGATACTCCAGTTTGTTAAATTGTGCCACATGACGAACACTATGGAGACTCGTAGATGCCTGAAAGTATCAATGATAGGATGCTAGAAATATATTTGAGTGCAGTGAAGCATTAATTGATAAGAGACTCACAAATAACCTTGATTTTCATTGTGGGAATAAATGTAAATTATCCTTTGTTTGTATTTTGTTGTATAGCCATGACTTTATATCAGTAAATGTTTTATTTAGGAATATGTTGTTTCTTTCGTGTAGAGTAGTTACCTGACAGACCCAAATCCTGAGCATGTGGTCGTATGGTGGGCAGAAACGTCCCATACCTCGAAAGACCGTGAGTTAGCTGGGATACGAACACATGTTCCATATGATGACAATTGGGTGCATGGAGGAGATGTCACTGTACTAGGATTGAGTCACAGGTACTACTAAAAGTCGGCCAAGATATTAATGATAGAAGTCAGTACAGCAGAAAATTAGGATATGTTAGGAAAAGGCCGCGTCCCATTTGTTAATAAGCCTTCACGTCAAAATAAATGTTGATAATCCTCCACAAGACATGCTTAAATGTAACTTGTCACCATATACCATACCTCTTATTTATCATGGCCCAAGCTACGTGGGGCGGTATTAATTCATTATGGAACCGCCTGCCTCAGTGTAATATGAGCGATCTTGGCATTGCGCAACTTGGCCAAGGATACACCCTCTTCTCTCTTCATTATCATGTCGCCCGTCTGTGGGGAAAAGCATGAGATGACCATTACTCCTTTACATTATCATGGCGGCCCAGGTGGGGCATTCGGCAATAAAAAACTCTCACTGGACAGTTTTATTAATAATTCAGAATATGGCCGATGTCTTACAATGGGGCAACCATTGATGACCCTTTACTCTTTTTATTATCATGACGCTGATACGTGGGGCCAGTTTAAACTACAGGTCACCATAGGTGTGCGTGTCTACTCTTTTCATTATCATGGCGGCCAGATACATGGAAGGCTTATGGGTTTCAGAAAACCCCATAATAATAGCATAGTTTTCATGGGGAAAACCATAATAGTATTATTTCCTCAAACTGTGTTTGAGCGATTGTGAATCTTTCTAGATGATACTCAGACATTAGACACTGTTGTCGGACGGGTACGAGGGTCCAAACCCATTCCATAGGTGGTTACAGAACTGTGTAATATGATGTGTTGTTGTCGCGAGATCGGAATCCTTTTTTCCAATAGAACGCGCCAGCATGCTCAGCTGCGGTCTACCTGAATCTTAAAATAAGAAATACAGGATGGCTGGAACTGAGGAGGTACTCAAGTGTATCGCGGAGTTAAGAGAACATTTTGATACTACTCATGCTAAGAGTAAGGAAGAGGCTAAAGCATTTAAAGATGAAATAGCGGGTAGATTGGATGCCAATCAAACTGAAATGAGCCAGATGTTGGCTAATCAAACTGAAATGAACACTAGATTAGAGGCTAACCAAACTGAAATAAACACTAGATTAGAGGCTAACCAAACTGAAATAAACACTAGATTAGAGGCTAATCAGTTAGAGGTCAATAAAAAAATGATGACGTTAAAGATTCCATTAAGCAAGAAGTAACTAAGAATATTGTTAGCGTGGTCTCAGAGATGCAAGCTAATAACGACAAACGCTTTGAGTCAATAGAGCTAAAACTAGAGAATAATCTGCAAGCGTGCAGAGAATCACAGCGTGAGATTAATGATAGCTTAAGCAGTATGTCCATAGAGCTTAAAGACATTCAAAGTCAGAATGAAGCGAATACTAAGCGTCAGCAAGAGCAATTTAATACGATCACTCAGACCGTGGATCAAAGGCTCGAAGACAGCGACGGAAAATGGAATAAGCGGATGGCAGGCTACGCAAAGGCGGTAGACGAAGCCTTAAGGAAGCAGGATCAGAATATCCTTGACCAATGCAAGGAGATCAATGAAATAAAAACTTCTGATCAAGAGAATAAGGAAATAATATCAAACATGAAAAGGCAGGTCGGAAAGGTTCAAAAAGAGTTAGAACAAACTCAGAACGATTTAGCAGTCATTCATAAATGGCAGGATGAGGACCAGGGAGAAATTACGAAAATAAGGACTGAAATCTCCCATATGCATGGTCACATACAGAAAGAAGTTACAGGCTTACGAGAAGAATTAGAACTTCGAGAAGGCTTGAAGACTGAAGCCAGCGATAAAACTCTTGCCGAGGTAAGAGAAAGTCTAGCGGGGGAAATTACCCACATGAAAGAAAGCCTTAAGGATGACAAGGAGAAAGTAATTTCTATGGCAGAGAAAAACCGGGATCGCTTGGAAAAAATAGAACGAGAGGTATTAGCTCGTTTAGAAAGGGCAGAAAATAGGCACAGCCAAATAGAAACTAGAAAGATCGCACGGGAGGAATCCATATTGCGAAATCCCAGATCTAGCGAAGGAAGCATAGATGAAAATAGGAGAAATAAATGGGCAGATATAGAGATACAGCCCACTCCAAAGAATGCAGCCATGCCAAGTGACAGCCCGTATACCACGCCTGGTATACCTATTGCTATGTCTACACCGCATGAAAATGCTATACAAAATCAAATAGTCACTGTTGTGAGGGCTAGTGACGAGAAACCGAAGAAATATTCTGGGAGTAATTCTAACATGACACCCAAGTACTGGCTCAAAGAGGTTTCCGAGTACTTGAATGACGCGAAGGTACCGCCAGAGCGAAGGTTGAGAGCTATCGAAAAACTGACTGAAGGCGAGTGTGCCTTATGGTTTAGAAGTTTTCGGTACACGTTCGACACCGTTGACGAATTTCGCCAGGCATTTTTGAGCAGGTACTGGAACGCAAATATACAACAGAACCTCAGATTGGACTTGTACTCCAGGCGCTATAGTACTAATAAACCTACGAAGTACGCTGAGTTTTTATAGCGCAATTGTGCCGTTTCCGAGAACTTGATGAAGGACTTAGAGAGTCAGATCTGTGTATAGCGATAGCCAAGCAGTTACCATATGAAGTACAACGTCTATTAATCTCAGCAAACGCCAAGACAGCGACTAACATGGAGGAGGTTCTGAGGCAACTCGATCTCACCACAGTGCAGCACACAAGGCAAAGTCGGAACGTGGAACAAGTCAACATGACTACTACACCTACTGAATCGACTAAGGTGCAGACTAAAAGTAAGTCTACTAGCACCGAAACGGAGAAATCAGACTGGCAACGCGAAGGACGGGAAAACCAGAATTGGAGGCTAGCATACAGAGGAGGATCGAACCGCGGATACCGAGGAAGAAAAGCCTGGAATCAGCGCAGCACAAGAGACCAGCAGCCTGATAACAGAAGAAATTACGGCCGAAATGGGAATAACCAAGGATGGAGATCCCAAGAACAGAGTCGCGGGTTCGATGAAGAAGCGGAAGAACGCTATCACGCATCGTTAAGATACATGGAAGAGCGTGGAGATGACAATAGAAAATCGCAAGTGCATTGGGACGAAGCGATTGAGAATCGGAGGTCACCCGACATCTATAAAAATGATGTCGGTGCCAAGAGTCTGGAACTTCAGCAGTACGAAGACAGACAAAAGAACTCCACAAAGAATGGAGCAATGGAAAAAAATCATCAAAATTAAATGACCAAATAAGAGAGATAAACGCAGGATGGAATACAGTGAATGTGGTTAACTGGATTGCCAAACCTGAGGAACTTATTGAAGACCTAGATGAAGGGACGGTCAATGTGAGAAGGGAACTACCCATTATTATTGTAAACATCGCAGGCATGAAGATAAGAAGTCTTCTAGATACAGGCTCAACGGTATGTCTAATAACCCAGGCGTTATATAATGAAATCCGAAGTAAAATTTACGTATTGAAAATACCTATTTCAGGCATGAAGATAAAAGGCGTGATACCAGATAAAGTTATGATATGCAGATACCAAGTATTTTTAGATTTGCAGATAGGGAACTCTACATTCTCACAGAGCTTCCTACTTGTGAATAAGCTGCCTTTTAACGCTATTGTCGGCATGGATTTCATAAGAGAATATAAGGTCATAATAGATCTCTCGCAAGACACTGTTATGTTTCGCGCAAGTGAGGGAAATGAAGATTTAGAGCTCTCGTTAAAGCACAATGAAACGAGACCAGAAGAGTACGTATGGCATACTACGGAGACATGACTGGGGATGCAGTATTGTCAACAGAAGACATCGAGGGAGAGTTGGCAACACTGGCCGCAGACATTGAAAAGGACCTCGAAGCAAAATTAGAAGAATGCCTGGAAGAAAAGATAGAGGAAGCTAAAATTGGTCCAGAGCATAAGCAAATGCTAAGGGAACTGCTGTTTGAATACAAAGGAGTCTTCGATTCGAGACCTGGCCGGATCAAGAATTTCCAATATGCGTTCCAAGTTAGTGACTGGACACCATTCAGACAGAAGCCGTATCCTGTAGCCGAGAAACATTATTTAAAGGTCAAGGAAGCAATACAGGAGATGCTAGAGGCAGGCGTCATTGTGAAGACGGCCACACCTTATGTCAGCCCACTGGTAGTTGTACCTAAACAGGACGGAAGTGTAAGGATATGCCTGGACCTGCGGAATTTGAATTCCAAGGTCATACTAGAGTTTGACCAAGTGCCGCCCATCAAGGAGGTCCTCAGGAGGTTCAAAGGAAAGAATGTTTTCTCAAATCTTGACCTGACAGCACGTTTTCACCATCTTGCTCTGGAGGAGAAAACATGGTTATTAACTGGGTTTTTATTCGATCAGCATACATATTCATTCGTAGGCCTACCATTTGGATTGAAAACAGCGGGTTCAGCGTTGATACAAGCGCTTGATCGGAACCTGTCTGAAGAAGTAAAAGCAACAACCATATGTTATGTAGATGATATACTACTGACATCTGAAACAGTCGATGAACACATCAGAGATCTACGCAAGCTGTTGAATGACCTAAGCCAGGCTAACTTTAAGGTCAATATAAATAAATCTAACTTTGGTCAGAGAGAAGTTAAATTCCTAGGCCACATAATAGATGCGCAAGGAGTTAGGCCTAATCCGGGAAAATTGGAGGTCATTAAACATTTCTCGAGACCAACGAAGGTGAAGAACGTCAGGCAATATCTAGGCGTTATTGGATTCTTTTCAAGCCATTGCCCGAAGTATACCGAGACCGTAGCCCCACTCCAAGATTTACTGAAAAAAGGAGGAAGGAGGCGTTGGACGGAAAAATGCGAGGAAGCCTTCGTGAAATCTAAACAGATGCTTTTAGATTACGTTAAATTGGGATATCCAGACTACACCCAGAAATTTATTATCCAGACTGACGCATCATTTGTAGGCATTGGGGCGATGCTCTATCAGGAGAATGTGGACAGGCCAGAGGAGAAAACTTACATTGCATTCATAAGCAGAAGTTTGAAACCTAATGAGAAGAATTATACGGTCACGGAGATCGAATTACTCTCAATATTGTATGCCTTACAGTATTGGCGAAAGCTAATTTATGGCTTCAGAATTATATTGAGAACGGACTATAAAGCCCTAACATTCCTGTTGAAAACTGACTTGTCAAGTCAGAGACTGACGAGGTGGTCCTTGTATATACAGCAATTTCAAATGGAAATCGAGTATTGCCCGGGGAAGGACTTGCTAAGCAGATACCCGACAGCTGATGAAGAGGAAGCCCTAGCTACCGAGATAGAAGATAGAGACCAGAAGACCTTAGATGATCTAAGGAACATCACCGTTTTTCAACGTGAAGATCCCTGGATACGGTTGATGATTAATTACTTCGAGGGAAAGCTTCTCAGAGGAACCCCGATGTATGTTGAAGCCGAGGCACTATCAACGGAGTGTCTATGGTTTAACCAGATGCTACACAAATGGAGCGATAGAGACCACACTCGACCCAGGATTGTTATACCACCAGCATTGCAGAGAAGGCTAGTATGGTTAGCACACAGAGCTTTTGGCCACCCTGGCGTAGACAAAACTGTTGCCCTGCTTAAAGAAGCATTTATTTGGCCAAAACTTAGAGATACAGTCAGGAATACAATCAGGACATGTGATATTTGCCAACGAGTAAAGCCTAACTCGTACTTAATGAGGCAAAGACCGATACCACTCTTACCAGAGAAGCCATGTCAGCTTCTGGCATTGGACAATTTTGGGCCGCTTCCGAGAGCTAGAAGAGGAAATAGACACATCCTAGTTGCACTAGACGTGTTTTCTAAAATGGTAGTCCTATGTCCAATTCAGAAAACCAGTACGAAACAGGTACTTAAGAGGCTAAAGGAAAGAATCATTCCTACACTAGGGCAGCCGGAGAACATATTATCTGATCATGGGAGTTGTTGTACCAGCGTAGAATTTCGCAGGGAGTTGGAAAATCTGGAAATAAGACATATTTTGTCCACAGTTCGACACCCGGAGTCGAATTCCGCTGAGAGAGTGATGAGGGAACTGCAAAAGTACATGAACATATACTGCTCTACGGAAAACTGGAAATGGATAGATGTACTAGAGATTATTGAGTATTGTATTGACAATATGGTGCATGAAGCGACAGGCGAAGTGCCAGTGAGCCTTCATCTTGATAGAAGACCAGAGAGGCCTTGGAATAATGTCATTCGGACACCTGTAGATGCACAGCCTGAACGCGAGTTGAGGATTCAGAGAACATTCGCGTATCTCAAGAAACAAGCGGACAGACGACAGCGAAGAAATAGGAGGAAACGCTACCATAGACCACTACTCGTTGGGGAGTACGTCTTATTAAAAAAAACAGCTAGTTCAGATCCAGAGAGCAGGAAATGCAAGAAATTTCAACATAGCTATCACGGACCCTACCTGATTATAAGGGACTTGCAAAATAATGCATACCGAATCAGAGATGAAGAGACAGGTAGAGAAGTTGTTGTAAATGCAGCTAATTTAAAGTTATATAGTCCGCCAGAGGATTATGATAAGAGAGAAGAGCAAGCAATGCACACCCAAATGGACGGGGAGTCATTATATATGCACGTACAGAGTCCTGAGAGAAGCTCGCAGACCCAGGAAGAAAGAAAGCGAGGCGACCAGCTCGCAGACCCGGGGGAAACGAGGGGTGAATGCAGCTGTCGGTTGAAAGAATTTTACGACCAGTTGTGTGAGGCCGCTGCAGAACTCCAAGAAATGAATGAACGACTAAGGGAGCAAAACAAGAGAAAACGAGACGGCAGACAGAGTGGAATGGGGGAACGAGACATCCCATTGCCGGGAGCACTGACCGCTTAAAGTAAATAGCATGGAGTCAATGCCATCTGAAGGCCCGAATAATTCACTTGTGAAATGAATTTTCCGAGCTTAGCGAGGGAAAGATGTGCCCAATGGGACACGGCAGACTGGCATCGAAATCGGGTCTTATCAGAGAAGACCAGGCCCATGATTATGCCTAGAGTCGAACCATTGATCTCTGAGGGGGAACAGCTACAGGGAACCCGAAGAGCAATGAGTTATATAATGACATATAATAATGTAGCATGATTTCACGGCTAGAATGTGAATATCATAGCTGTTTAAGATGAATAATTATAAGAAAATGCAAGCATATGTAAGGTTTGGAAGCATAGAAGTATGAAGGCAAGCCAGCTTGACAGTTGACTAATCGCAGCCAACAGAGGGGCGTGGATCAGTGACGCCGAAGGGACTCATTTCGTCTGGACTGCTAGGACAGCTCTAAATTAATGACTCTGGGGTTCACCGGCTGAAAACCCTTGAGACTGGAGTGGGGGTAATTGTCCACGGAAATTAATTGATTGCAGCCAATTGGAGCATCGAAATGGAATAAAATGTACACCCAGGTGAATATATTCTAGGAGAGATAATTTAGGAGTGGTTTCACGCCTAAATTAAAGCCTATATCTCTAAATAAGCCTGTGAACACAGAGCCTACGCGTGAGAGGAATGATTTAAAGACCCACACGAGGGGATTTACCATGGTGGCGTCATGACGCTATGGAAGAAGGCAATTAATTGTAATTAATTGGTCGAAGCGATCGCTTGCACGCGAGTGATTATGGGACTTCCACACTTAGACAAACGAGGTGTAAACGTCATTTTGGCTGGGAATGCATTATTTCAAGAACGAAGTCGATCCCGTATCTCCAGTGGACTACATTTTACGAGAAACCTTTATATAGGGGGAGCAGCTAGTTCGTCTTTAGTTGCTCTGCAGTTCTTCTCCAGTTCGTCTTGACTCAACACGTAACTAATACGCTGCCAGAAAGTGCGCGAAATGTTAGAGTATCGACGCTCATGTAAATTTGAAGAACAATGGAATCGCATCATACAGCTTCTTAATAGTAATCATGAATAGCGTAAGATTTAATCTACAGCAGATATTTATCCATTATCATACGCAAATATAAGTTCGCTACAGCGTAGGAATAAATTAGGATGTTTTTGGACATTAAATATACCAGGAGGTATTGTCATAGTTGTAAATGACATATTATCGACAGGATCACTACAATTATGGGAGCCTGGAAGGCATCACCAATAAACTTGACAGTGAACTGAACAGTATTGAAGGTAACGAGAAACGAACGCACGCACACGCAGATAGACTTTCACGGAGACCAGCGGTTGTCGTAGCTGCATCGCATCTCTGAGGTCAGGCGTTAGGAGGAGTCCAATTAAGGATCCACATGTGAAATAGTGCGAAAAGTGTATATAAGTTTTATTACAGTGATTTCAAAAGTGTTTATGTGTATTGTGAAAAATATGTATTGTGTTAAAGTGAGAAAAGCCACTGATAAAAATATGATTATCATGTGTGAAGTATGTGATAGCATGTGTCGTGTGAGATATAGCATGATGGCTTAAACCAAGCATCATGGTAGGCTCGTGGCTGGTGTGCTGGAATAATCCAGCGAAAATGAAAAGTGAGTACAAATTTACAATGTTAATCTAATTAGATAGTTCACCATACAACGAAGCATCACTTTAAGACTAAGATGTAACAGTCACTTATGTACGAGATTTCACCACTCGTATTCTGATAGAGTATGGCTTGGAAGGTGATTTGTTTAGGGCCATTCAGGCCTAAGATAGTGATGAATGTAACGGTAACGTTAAATTAATAATAATAATAATAATCTGGGGTCGTTAACAGTAATAAGTAAAGTAATAGGCATTTCTGGCCTAAAGAACGTTCAAAAATGTGTCATGTCTAATATAAAGATACTGTATTTGGTAAACAGTAAGAAAGTAACATAAAATATATCGAGATTCGAGAATTTTTCAGTGTCAGTGAATAATTGAATGAATATTTGATATGGTCAATTCTTAGGAGTATATTTGAGAACCATTAAAGTAATGTAAGCTAGTAATTTTATACTTGTTTTGGAGCTATTTAAATCTTTGGCTTAAGAGTAATTGCAGAGAGGACGTGAGTGCTTTAATGATTGAATCATTTATGAGAAGTATTGTTTGAGCCACATACAGCGAGCAAGTAACGTAGAATCAAGTGATTTACGTCAATAAAGTTGCGGGGACCACTCTAACATAGCTTGCACGTTAGGTGAAAGGTTGGCTAATCTACGAGATGGTATTGCCGTTGGAGCATACTTATATTATTCGCAGCGGATTGGGACGGAGCTTGTCTGTATCCATCGCTTGTAGGAATATTGCCACGAGGGATGTTCTTCGAGACCCCGTGAGCTCATGTATTAATTGATCTGCCCTGAGAGGAGAATCATGTTCGTCGTATAGGAAACGCAGATTTCCTTATTATTGTAGGCAGCTGCTGATGAGAAATCTTGTATTCTCAATCGTGATGCGCGCCCGAAGCCACTAGTATTCGCCACAGAACGGCAAGGCTATTACAGGATCCATCCCCAGCCATGAATGTTAAGTAGGAGCCGAGTTGAGCCCATTACACTATAAATATAGGTGGTAAATAATTAGAATGACTCAATTACTAGAGACAACATTCAGCGTAACTCCATTGTATTGCAATTGTAAACAAAGATGACCTTGCTAGCAGCCAAGGGGGGTGGTAGGTATGCCACTAAGACGGCGGCCATCTTGCGCGGCCAGCTGGAACTAATTTTATTGCCTGCTTGAAAGGGAGGTCTGGTGACCTGCTCCCTTTATTTTAGAAGCATAGTGGGACACTGAAGAATCTCGATATTTTGAAATATAATTAAGATATGATTGTTGTGATGATGCCAATTGATTTAAATGATGTGTTTCAACACACATAGCCTGGTCGGATCATTGTGATCGGATAATATTTGGCCCAGTTATTCTCTGAGGAGGAACGCTGCACCAAATAATTATAGGCATCTTTTTAAAGTGCATTTTTGCCCAGTTCACACTAATTTATGCAGACGGGTAGATGATTTCAATGACATGATACGGTTGTAACGATAATAATTTCGACCAGACCCAGAAAATCGTTGTATGGTGAAACTATAAACATTTCTATCCATGTGTATTTTGGAATGGAAAACGTACCACTTTTAGCGTTTCATATTGATGGGAAAAAGGAAGACGATTCACACGACACAAAATTTGTTATGTAAGGCATAAGGTAATGAATTTATGTCAATGAAAGTAAATGCCCGTAAAAAGGAACGGATTAGTGTTTAATTATTACTGAATTAATGTCATTTAATGTAATATGACTATTGTGTTGTGATACTCCAGTTTGTTAAATTGTGCCACATGACGAACACTATGGAGACTCGTAGATGTCTGAAAGTATCAATGATAGGATGCTAGAAATATATTTGAGTGCAGTGAAGCACTAATTGATAAGAGACTCACAAATAAACGTGATTTTCATTGTGGGAAGTAAATGTAAATTATCCTTTGTTTGTATTTTGTTGTATAGCCATGACTTTATATCAGTAAATGTTTTATTTAGGAATATGTTGTTTCTTTCATGTAGAGTAGTTACCTGACAGACCCAAATCCTGAGCATGTGGTCGTATGGTGGGCAGGAACGTCCCATACCTCGAAAGACCGTGAGTTAGCTGGGATACGAACACATGTTCCATATGATGACATTTGGGTACAATATATATACATAAATTGTATATAAACTTTTGAATTGACGGTGGTTTTGGAATCTGGGAGACGTGAAAAGCGAAGATATATCGAAATTTTCCGGAACCCGAAATTCACAAATTATCCGAAGGATGGAAAGGATCGCAAGGGCTGCTGATACCCAGCTAGATAAACCAACAAATCCCCGCTAGATGGTTAGCTAGGAACCTCTCGGTACATCATATTTAATAAAACACGATAGTACTACTACCTGGTTTCGTACAGAAACTCCTATTCCTACGATCAAGTATGGTAGGACGAGATTCTCGGAATCTCGAGGGTGAACGGTTTAAAAAGAGGGTGCCAGTACCTAACTACTGTAAATGTACCACTACAATTAATTAATAAATGAAGAGATCGTAAAGTTCTATAAAAATGAACAGGCAAACTAACTAGTCTCTGCTAGGATTTATTAAAAAATACCAAAGATAATAACACTGATAACTATTTAACAAAATCAAACGCTTGAAATAAAATTTGTCACATGTCTTCTTCTATAAGCCAAATGTACTGTGAATTTCGGTGCTGGGACATCTCTCTGTCCTTATTAAGGAAAAAATAATAATCTCGTTCATAGACGTCTTGTCTAATAAATATTCAAAACCTGAATCACTTTTTGGTCATACTGTATTTTGAGAAACGATTAATCTCTTACAATAAAGGTACTATATATATTTTATAAACCTAATTTATAAACCTAAATGATACATAGCATTTCTTAATATCGTTCCTAAGTACTCTATGACCTAATAAAAATATGAAAGATTTAAACTATTATTATTGTTGATATATTTACAATATATGTCAATACTAGCAACCCGACCCGGCTTCGCCCGGGAGAATGCATTACGTGATAATCGCTTTCTTTTTTCTCCAGTGTCAATGAACAACGACCAATATCCGTTTTTTCGTCTCTGCATGATGGGTTAAAATCACTGACTGGACTATTAGTTATATTATCATGGAGATGCATGTGCAACAAATTCTTGTCAGACGTAATTTAAGAATGGTGACGTGCATGAAACACAAATCCCCCTTCCGTCCAATCTTAACTTGACTGTGAATTTTGCGGAACGAAAAGTTCACAGGCGAAATGAAGAAAACCTGATTTGCACTTCCAGGGAAACTCCAAACACAACCACACTTCTCAGAAGTCTTAACTCAACACGACTCAACGGTTTTCTGCTGGTTGTAACCGGGGCAATAGGTTCGCCCACTAGCTAGGCTGTAACAGGGATGATAGATTCGCCCTCAGATAGCTCGTAAACTGTTGCCTCAGTATTTGAATAGACATGGTTGGAAGAAATTTAAACGTAAAAACATTCATAGTGGGCGATGTATTGAAGATAGATATATGCTCTCCCGGGCTTTTTTGTAGAACTTTTCATGCTGAACAATTCTTACACTCGTAGTATACAGATATTTTTTACAGTTTGCCCAGCGTGAGCTTAAAAAGCGCACGGACGCCAGTTTTTATTCGATCTTTTCACAGAAATCGTTAGTGCTTGTCTTCCTTCGGTCGTAAATAAATTATTTTCTACAGAAACCGTCCTGGAGATATCCTTTATAGAATGGTGAAAACCTCATCAAAATCCATTCAGTGGTTCTCGAGTTTACCCGTAACATCCAAGAATCGGGGACTTTGTTTTATACTGTGGTAGAGATTATACGCCAATCAGTTTATTTAATATAATATAATCCTCCTTCCGTCGAATCTAAATTGACTGTGAATTTTGCGGAATGAAAAGTTCACAGGCGAAATGAGAGTTGCACTTCCGGTGAATGGCGAGGTGAATGAAACTCAAATCCCCCTTCCGTCCAAATTTAACTTGACTGTGTTTCACAGGCGAAATGAAGAAAACCCGAGTTACACTTCCAGGGAAACTCCAAACACAACCACCCTTCTCAGGAGTATTAACTCAACACGACTGGACGGTTTGCTGCTGGCTTCTATCTGGGGCAATAGGTTCACCCGCTAGCTAGGCTGTAACAGGGATGATAGACTCGCCCTTAGCTAGCTCGTACTCCGTTGCCTCAGTAGTTGAATGGACATGTTTGGAAGAAATTAAAACGTAAAAACACTTATAGTGGGCGATGTATTGAAGATAGACATATGCTCTCGGGGACTTTTTAGTAGAACATTTCATGCTGATCAATTCTTACACTCATGGTATTGAGATATTTTTAACGGTTAGCCCAGCGTAAGCTTACAAAGCGCTCGGACGCCAGTTTTTTTTCGACTTTTCCACTGAAATCGTTACCGCTTGGCTTCCTTTGATTATAAACACATTATTTTCTACAGAAATAATCCTCGAGATATCCTTTACAGAATGGGGGAAACCGCATCAAAATCCAACTAGTGGTTCTCGAGTTTACCCGTAACAAACACAAATCGGGGACTTTGTTTTATACTAAGTAGAAATTATCATGTCCAGCATGATATTCCTGCTTCTGTCTCTTTCACGATCTTTCTAGATCACACTACTTCTTCTTTATCTTTCTCTTTATACGATCCACAACTATCCTGTTTACATTTGCTGAATTCGTCATGTCCATGTGAACAATTGCAACGATCAATTAAGTTAATTGCGGTTCATTAATAAAAACGATAATGGATGATTAATATAGCAGACTATCTTCGTGGTTAAATATCCTTATTAAATATTGTGATTTTTAGTGCTCATCATTACATTATATCGCATAACTCATGTGTTGTTCCACTAACAACACTATCATTTATACATTATACATTTCGCTATTTCACGTCGTAAACCTTTGAAATACTTATACATCGCTTCCTTAAACAAGTTCCTCAATATTGCGTTACCTAATACGAGTACATCTTCTATCAACCTTCTCCTCATCACAACTTTTCACGGAATTCCAATAATTAAAAAAAAACTTTTCTACACACATCCTGGGATGCATGAAACTCAGTAAGTCTACTAGCTATACACGACTACGTGATATAACTTTCAAATTACAATATACTCCTCTGTCAATTATTCATTCTTCCTCGTGCCTGTAAAATATCTTTAACTTGTTCTATATTTCAGCGCTTATCCTTTTATACAACATTTCATTCCTATACACACACTTGTAGTGATTCAATTGCGATATTGCCTTCGTTGTCGATTACATCAATTACAAGAAGTTCCATGACGAACTAAATAGCCTACTTTTCTTAAAATGAAGTTTCGTGCCAATGCGTAATCTAAAGTATATGAACGTATCTAGAATAATGACGAAATTAAGTTGGTAATATCGAAATGTCTAATTAGTTCGAAATATACCTGGTATAATGTAGCCTAAAAGAGCACTACAGTTGGCAGCCCTGGTGACTGAATATATTCTTAGTTCCATCTCTTAAGGTACAGAATACAAAATTTGGTTGAAGTCCAATGGACGTCACATGCAGTTAGACATTGAATCTATCAGCACGCGTAAAAGCATGTTGGCAACAATGTCATGCGTGTGCCGGTCAGAAATAATCTGAAATATTATTATACGTATCTTGTTGTGCCAATCTTGGATGAAATCCATTTGTTAGTATAGAAAGTACACGTATATTAAAATTGGACCTATCAGCAGGCATAGAATCATATTGGCAGCATTGACTTATATTAATTACTCCAAATTAATCTAGAATGTCAGGTGATATACGTGTGCAAAGTATAGAGCTGTTGGTTTGCATACTATCTGATATATTGATATAAGGGTAAAAAAATAGAGAAAGCATTTATTAACAGTTGGCCGCCCTGATTGCTCTTAACAATGCCTATAGTCAAATCTGTTAAGTTATACATAGCACATACGAAATTCGGTTGAAATCCAAATGATAGTATAGAAGTTACATGTATTTAAATTTGGACCACTCAGCAAGCTTATAATCATGTTGGTAGAACTGACGTATATTAGTTACTCCAAATTAATCTAAAATGTCAGGTCTATACGTGTGCATAGTTTAAAAGCTGTCGGCTTGCATACTTTCCTATATATTGGTATTTGGATTTAAAAAAATAGAGGGAGAAATTATTAACAGTTGGCAGCCCTGGTGGTTCTTAAGAATACGCTCAGTCATATCTGTTTATGTGCACATATTACATACAAAATTTGTTTGAAATCCAATTGATAGTGTAGAAGTTATATGCATTTAAAAATTGGACTTATCAGAAGGCTTAACATTATTTTGGCAACACTGTCATGTATGGCCCCCTGGAAATTGAACTGAAATAGTATTATCTACGTGTGTGCCAATTTTGGAATAGCTCCCATGCATACCTTCCATGATATCCAACATGGAGCTCAAATTTCTAGTGCTTTTTTCAGCTGTTGGTAGCACTGACATCATTTTCAAATATGGACGTGAGATATTTTGGTATACATCTTTACTCATACTAAATTTGGTTTCGATTGCTGCAGCCATTTAGGAGTTGATAGGGGGGGGGGACACACACACAGCCAGACAGACAGACAGACAGACAGACAGACAGAAGGACAGACAGACATACAGACAGACACACACACATTTTCCTGGATCGATCCCATAAGTCTACTTTTCCCTCATTTTTGCAAAATGTGAAAAGTAGGTTAAGAAACCACGTTACATTTTATTTATTAGCCTACTTTCGATTTTTGCAAAAAATGAAAGTAGACTTATGAGATCAACACAGGGCGAAAAAAGTGTGTCTGTCTGTGTGTGTGTATGTGTGTGTGTGAGTCTGTGTGTGTGTATGTGTGTGTGTGAGTCTGTGTGTGTGTGTGTGAGTGTGTGTACTCTGAATGTCTGTCCCCCCTATCAATTCGAACACGGTGAATGCGAATTGAACGAAATTTGGTACAAAGGTAGCACTAGCAAAGGACACCTCAGTGTCATGTTTTATATCGCCGCCATCTTTACTAAAACTGAATGGCGGCCACTCAAACGTTCAAAACGTAAAATCAAATAACGACTAACCAAATCATCCAATCTCTACCAAATTTGGTAACAACATACCTTCGTATAGGATGCGTCTTGTGACCAAACTACAAGGTCGTCCGCCATACCATTTCAGGATGGCGGCCGTGCGAATTATGCAAACTTTATAATCCATATCATGGGACCCACCAGTTCCGATTATCGAGCCGAGAATCGTTTTAACTGTTCTAAAGGAAGAGGCACGTACGAAATTAAAAGTTTATTTTGTAATACTATAGTGCAGACGTGATTTTAAAAAGCTCAGCTGATTCATTAATAAGACAAGATGGCAGCGGATATCTTGTGCCTGACTTATATTTCACTAATTTGAGTATTGCATGCAATATAGCGTACTAAAACAAAATAAATAAACTTTGTATGAAATGCTTTATATATAAATAATATACTTCAGTGATGAAATCGTTTAGTATAAATCATTATTTGCTAACAAGTTCTATGTAAGTCATTTTATATGGATCAATGTTCGTTGGCACAAATGGCTCAGTGGTAAAGCGCTAGTCTGTCATTCATATGCCTATGGTTCAAACCCCATCAGAGATATGTTTTTTGCTTGACATTTTACATATTTGTTGCTTTGTAATGACTCAGACGTTTTAAAATTAAGCGTTATATTGTGCATATTACGGTGCAAAACATATACTTAATTAAAACATAATTCGCCAGCAGATTTAATCGAGACATCTAGCTGACAAAATGGTAACAGATTTTATTGAAAAGTTTCTTCTTCTGGCCGCTAGAATGCACTCGCTCTGTTAGGATTATATTGTTCGATATTTCACAACTAGATATCACGACTAGTTTTTATATTTATTGTTTCTTGAGTACTGAGACGTTATAAAATAAAGCTTTATATGGTGCTTTTTGCAATGGAAATTATATATTAAAAAAAACGACATTCTCCACTGGAGTGACATCTTCCATCCTTCAGTTGTACTATGCAGAAACTATAGATTCGAGCAGCGCTCTATACCGGCCAGTTAGTGAACCCAGTCTTAACGACTGCTAGGAGTAATAAGACAGTAACATTCGTTTATTCCTTGTGCACAGAGGCGTTGATGATAATCTCAAAACTTGCAATATGGATGATTTGGAGATGGATTATTTTGTTATACCGTGTATTTAAGATTAGCCTATAAATTTACGGGTTGCGAAGTTACTTCACTTAGTTCTATATCATTCGTACACGACACAGAACAACAACGTGACGTCAGTTTCTGATCTGCTCTGATTGGCTATTACATTGCTGCAGTCGGGTAGTTGGCAGTCAAGGATAAAATTCTCGACTGCCAACTGCCAGCTACCAACTGCAACTTCATGTTGTGTATGGTGCCTATAGTATACACGGAGTCGATCGCGACTGCCGACCGAGGACTACCAACTACGGACTGCCGACTGCGCATTGTAGATGGGCCTTATTAGAGCAACGAAGTTTCAATTATTGTAAGTAGTCGGTGTTTGGAGTGTTTGCTGATGAAATTGCAAAATGCTGGGGTAAATTATAAACTATGGTTTGAACGCCACTGTTCAAATCCTGTGTGCCAATTTGCACTTCAAATAGGAAGAAATTAGGAGATGATAAGGACAGAGAGTTATAACTATACCCATACATTTCGGAGAAAGTAGGCTATATGTTCTTTCCCGAACATCTTGTTTTTATCTGTTATTCAGGTAAGGACTGCAGACGATCAATTACAAGTAGTTCCGGCTTTTGCTACCAAATATCAACGACACCTAGCTGTGAACTGGCTACTAGATGCCACCATAACCGGAATGTTGTTGATACGTCAAATTAATGTAGGAATGATGTGAACTGGGGATTTTTGGATTCCTTAAAAGCTTTAACTACGTTGTTTTTTTTAAGAATTGATAAAATTTTATAAGTAGAATTGCTATATTACTTATTCTGAAAGGGAGTAGCAGCCTTTCAGAATAAATCAATTCTTTACTTGTCCTATAGACGGTTAAGATATTGATAATATAAGCCAACTAATGGCTACTCTGCGTTCAGCCGTTATGCTCTTCCCGAGGATATGCACCTCTCTATGCATAATTACATGTGATGATGGCCTCCTCCCTAGTAAAATTCCAATCCGGAGGTAACCTAGTCCCCCGTTCGGATCTCCGGGTGTGGACTACTCGAGAGGGGGTTAACATCACAAAAGTGACAAAGAGGAAGTCTGACATTCTACGGATCGGAGCGTGGACTGTTAGAAGTCTGCTGGGAAGAGGAAGGTTAGAAAACTTAGAAAGGGAAATAGATAGGTTGAGGTTGGATTTGGTTCGGATTAGTGAAATGCGCTGGCAGGAAGAACAGGACTTTTGGCCAGGAGACTATATAGTCATTAGCACTAAATCAAACAATGGCCAAGCAGGGGTTGGTCTCATACTGAGTAGGAAACTTGGACAACGGGTGGAATATTATGACCAATATAGTGACCGGATTATTGTTGCAAAAATTAAAACAAAACCTACGTGCACCACAGTGGTACAAGGCTATATGCCTACCAGTCAAGCTGATGATGAAGATGTTGAAAAGGTCTACGAAGAAATAGATGAAATTCTGAGGTATATCGAGGGTGATGAAAATGTTATAGTAATGGGAGATTGGAAAGCTGTGGTAGGAACAGGAAGTGAAGGGAAGATAGTAGGAGATTTCAGATTAGGTGAAATGAATGATCGAGGAAGCAGGCTGATGGAATTCTGTACCGAGCATGAGTTGGTCATAGCTAACAACTTATTCAATAACCACAATAGAAGATTATACACAAGGATGAGACCAGGAGATACGGGGCGTTACCAAAAAACTTCATTATGGTCAAACAGAGGTTTCGAAACCAGATTTTGGATTTTAAAATATATCCCGATGCTAACATAAACTCTGACCACAATCTGGTTGTTATGAAATGCCGATTAAAGTTGAAGAAACTGAAGAAAAGTCATAAGCCAAAAAGTTGGGCAATAGACCAACTGAAAGAGAAGGATGTAAACGAAAGATTCAAGGACTAATGAAAAACCCTAAACAAACTTCAATTGCAGATGAATGAGCACTTTTGAAGAATAAAATAACGAATTACGCAGAAAGAAAGCATTCGTAGGAAAGAAAGAATAGGTAGAAAACCGTGGATCACTCAGTATATTGTGCCCGATAATCTGGCTTTGGATTGGGTGGCCTGACACACACGTCAATCCTCACCCAAAATTCGGTACAACTCGAAAAGAAAAAAAAATCTTGAATGTCCGAATCAATTTTGGCATTAAAAGAAGCTATGTCGGGAACGAGATTCAAGCAATCCCGGGGTCTTTATAATGATGGGTACAACTGGGGTAAAATCTCACAATTGATCCGGTGGACACACAAGTATGACGACGAACAAGAATAACAAAAAACTCCGCTGTTAAAATAAAACTCATCCACCATTTATTACAGAACCACACCACTAAATACATAAAATCAAACACAGAAGCCTACCTTCGCTCGGAGACTTCTCAAAATTACTCTTCATGTGCAAATAAATAAATGACGCAGAAGCAAAATTCAAATTAATGAGGACAAAAATCTCCGGGCGTCCTAATCTTTGGATACAAAATAACTTACGGAGATCAGAGCTATATCACCCTAGTATAAAAACCATTACTTCAAAATGCTATGTCACCTCTCCGTTGAATAGTCCATAAATGAGCAGGTGCATAACTATGAGAAAATATTCAAAGAAAAAATTTGTTGCCTCATTCGATCTCCTTCTACTAAATGTAATCACCAAAGGAAAAAATATATTTTTATATATGGATGTCACTGGCGTTAAATAATTCATTTTCAGACCTTTTATTCATGGATTAAATACTTTCATTATTATTTTCACTGATTTTCGTTCAGCTGTGCCTCACTCAGAAAAATGACTGGTTGTTGGCTTTTACATTTATTACTTTACATTGTAAAATCATTATGATTCAAGATATTTTTTTTTGTTAACCACTGCATGCTCTTTACACATTTATAAATACACCATAAACATTTAAGTAGATGGCCTCTGCCTATCTGTATTATTTTTCAACTGACAATTGCCTCAAAATTTCATATACTTGAACCTATCACGTAACATTAATTATAATCATTTATTTTATTCACCTCGCTATAGCGAGAACCTTTAGTTTTATCATAACTTCGTATTAGGCAACCCCACTATTTTATCAATGCAGTTTCATTATTTACACAACCTTGTATCAGTTACCTACCAAACGCATCTGCTCATGTTAGCATGTAAAGGGAAACCTCAGTGACGTGTGAGTAGTATAAATATCATGATGTGCGCACAAAAAGTGGCCCCTTAAGTGTAAATGTTCCCCCTGTAATTTAAGCCTTTTCAACCCATAAATTGTCATCCAGCTTGCACCAATTCAAAGAACACAGCGACGTAACACGCTGAAAGAACCCTGTACTCAGATTATATTTTTAAGCATCCATATATATTTTATTTTAAATCCTAAATAAGACTAATAATCTCTCGAACGAAAACTTAAAATTTACTGCCCTAATAATCTTGTCATGATAACGCATTTTATCTTTTTGATTAACTTCTATTTCGATTTAAGCCCATCTGTCCAAATCTTAGTAACCACTACCCATTAACCACTACTTAAGAATTAACATGGTTTTCAGTACCTTTCGACCACCTCAGTCTTGGTTCCACTGACACGTTTCCTGGGGGTTTGGGTCCACGTTCTTCCCATTGAACATCCTCCCCTCTCGTCCTGGATCCAGCTCGCGACCCTCTGGGTGTCCATGGTCCTGGCTCGCCTTCGTTTCCACGTCATTATAACAGCTTCCACATTTCTAGATTTAGCTGGTCATCTCTTCGCTCGTAAATTTCTTGTCACAAAACTCGCACTGGTCTGTACTGATAGCCCTTAAGCCCGTCCAATACATCGCTGCAATCTTCATGTCGAATATGCCAAGTAATATCAACTTATGGCCGTGATAATAACTCTATAACGACACAGGTTATATCGTACGCATTTACACCAGCCTGCACTCATAAGAGATTACGTCCGTCCTTGGCCTTGAATGTCGCTCTACATTTGGACTACACTCAGTTTATCTCTCATAGTTCACTGACCCTGGATACTCATTTGTCTGCTCGTCAAACAAAAGCACATCGCTTCGTTCATATGTTCTGTGCGTCAATTATATCGCGTACGGCCGATGCAGTCCCGTACCTAGTAAAAGCTTATGACACCACGTGTGTCTGTTCGCACTTCGTTGTACTAATGACTAGTGTCCCACAACATAATGCATTATGATCTGCGTTATAATATCACCTCGCCACATTCGGCTTTAGTATTCGTTAATACAGAGCTGTCAACGCAAGAAATAACACTGAGTCTTTCAGCTATGTTCCAAAACCTGTCGGAATACCGATCTGGTTCCAAGTTGCCACGGTACGACTGCTACTACACACTTGTTTGTAACTTCTGCGTTCGGCGACACAAAAATAAAGTGAACAGTGGTGTATGGCGATGCAAAAGAACGTAAACTTCGTTGTACGGTGATTGAAAAGAAAGTGGCCCGCTTCTCCGGCGTGACCTTCCCACCTTGACTTTTCCTGGAGCTCATCAGCACCTTCTACGCTTCTGGAACCTTCGCCTAGTCATGCTGTCGACTATGTCCATGTCGTAAAAACATCAACCTCAGGTTACTTCCGCTTGCTTTCTTCCTCCTGCTATGCGACGTTGCCAGAGCTCTCAAAACCATGCGATATCGGTTACAAATCCCCCTCAACCAGGAATAATAATAAGCGTGAAACATCTCGATTATTATTATTCTGTTGGGTTAACAATCTACTTCTTCAATGAGTTCTCCATATCGCATGCTTACTCTCTCGTGTGGTACCTTTAAGGCTAGCTGCGTTGAATTTGCCTATAACTCTCCCAGTTGCATCTTCTGTGGTATTCTCCTTCTGAAACGGGGGGCGTGGTGGCTGAGCGGTCTAGCTGTATGCCTCTCACCAAGGCGGTCCGGGTTCGATTCCCGGTCAATGCATGTGAGATTTTCGAAGTGAAATGCCATGTCCTGTGGTTCGGATTCCACGTAAAAAGGAGGTCCCGTGGCTCATAATCACAAGATTCACGGTCACGTAAAACTACAATCTTCCTTCCTTCCTTTCCTTCTGAAACGGTAGCTCCATCCATTCTTCACTCATTCTACTTTCTTCTTCGTCTTGGTCTTCATATCTCCTATCATCAGTAATGCTGTGAATGGCTTGAATTTGGACTGTCAAGACATCTGGGCGTAAATCATTATTAAAGGGCAAAACATCGTTATTACTGCCTGCTAATCCCTGTTCAAACTCTGCATTTCCTTCCTGTCAGCTTCTCTTTCCTGATTTGACACCACTGGTGCCTCGTTTCGATTCCTCATGCTGTTTTGCCTGAGATTCTTCTTCTTGTTCCCTTTCCCTCAATTGTTCAATGTGTCTCTGGCTTTCTTGGTGACGTTCTTCTAATGATGGCCTATAATTTTTCCTTTCTTGATTCCCATATCTCGGGTAGTTATTGTATGGTCTCCGAACACGTGACCACGAATCTCTTCCTCTATATCCTGACCTTCCGTAGTCCCTCTGATTAAATCGTCCACTTCTATCCTGATAATATGGCCTCCGGTCATATGGCTTTCCTTGATTCCTGTATCTGTTGAAGCCATTTCCTTCATCCCTTCCGTCTCTATCGTTCCTTCCATAACTTCGCTGAAGTTCCGTCTGCGCCATACGATCCATTACCACCATATTTGCCTCTCTCTGTTCTGTCCTTGGACTACGAGGTTCTGTCATCATGCTCGTGTGGTCTAGTTTCCTCAAAATATCGTCACAAACCTCGAGTCTATTTGCACTCGATGCAATTAATACACCCTGGACTTCTACCGGATATTGCTGTATTATGGCATGCACCAAATCCTGCTCCTCCAACGGTGGATCCAAAAATTGTAGCCTGGCTATCTGATTCGCGAAATACCCAGCGTATTGTGTTGGCCTGGTAGTCGCGTATTTCTTTGAGTATAATTCAGCCCTTATACTTTGTTGATCTTCTGAGGACCAAAATATCTTCAGGAAAGCGCTCGCAAAGTCATCGTACCCTCTAAACTGATTCCTAAAAGCTCGCATCCAGTTTAGCGGTTGACCTTCAAGAGCTCTTTCTATTACCCTCATTTCTCTCTCTTTAGGAACCCTATGTTCATCCATGTATTCCTTCAGGTCCCGCAGGAATTCTATGGGTGTAATGCCAGTCAAATTTGAATTTTTTTGGGCGGTCCTCCTGATTCCTAATGATGGTAATCGGTTGAGTTGAGCTGTAACTGAATGATGTGAATGTTTTTCCTATCGGACTTGGTTCCTTGTTTTCATCTATCTATTTTGCTTCTACCGTCTTTCGTTCTAATTCAACAATTCTCTTTAACTGTTCTCCATGAGTAATACTCATTTTATCTTGTACTGTCGAAACCGCTGTAGCAATCTGTGTTTTAATTTCGTCGTTTAACTCTAATTTCATTTCCCCCATCTGACTCCTAAGACTTTCCATCTTGCATTCCTGCTCTATGGTGAATTTAGACATTTTATCCGTCATGCTCCTGGTATCTTTCGCTAATCTCTGCTCTACTGCTTTCGCCTCTTCCTTTAACACTAAGACCTCTGCGTTAATTGCTTTATCCCTTTCTTCCATCTTGGCGGTCAATGCCTCCACGCTTCGATCCATTTTCTCTTGAACGGTTTTTTCCAATGATTTCAACTGTGTCCCCTATTACTTTCAATTTCGACTTTATCCCTCTTAATTTGTTCTTTTAAATCCGTAATTTCGGCTTGAGCCTTCTCCATGTACTGTTTCATATCGAATTGGTGCTCCTTAAATAATTCCAATCCTCCTTGCAAATCCGCTGACTGAATTCCAAGATTTTTTTCAAAACCTTCGAATGTAGTGTCTAAATCTTTGATTTTGGTATCGAAACCTTTAAATTGAGTGTCTAAACCTTCAAATTTAGTGTCTAAATCTTTGAATTTTGTGTTGAAACCTTTAAATTGAGTGTCTAGACCTTCAAATTTAGTGTCTAAATCTTTGAATTTTGTGTTGAAACCTAAATTGAGTGTCTAAACCTTCAAATTTAGTGTTTATTCCTTCCTGCATCTTAATCAACTGTCTATCCACCCCATCTAGATTAATGTTCATACCACCTTCATAGTATTTCCATTGAGTCTTCAAACCTTACTCCATATTCTTTTGACTTTTAGCTAACTCCTTTAGCTTCTCTCCTAGCTGTCCCATCAATCCCTTAATTTCATCAAATTCTCCCATATTTCACAACAAATAAACATGGAAGCTGTTACAACTAGTGACTAAATTAGACAAAGGACTAGTGGTTACTTCAATTTGGCAGTGGAATCGAAATCTAATATCATGTGGAAATAAGAAATGTGGATGGTATTGCTTAAACACAGCGATCTAACGTTACTGAATCGCTTCGTTCTATGTCATCCAAACACACACAAAAAATCCTACAAAGTGAACTTTAACAGACTGACAGACATATCGCACAATAAAATGGGGTACCAGAACTCAATTGGTTTTCTCTCCATTCCATTTGTGCCACATGGCCGTCAACCATCTTGTCACTCTCCTCTGGTGTTCCAATTTTTTCGAGTTCAAAATGTCGGCTATACCACTGCGTGGTACGATATTCCCAGTTCGAGTCCATTACACGGTGGGCGCCATCTTGTTGAGCCCGATAATCTGGCTTTGGATTGGGTGGCCCGACACACACGTCAATCCTCACCCAAAATTCGGTAAAACTCGAAAATAAAAAAAAATCTTGAATGTCCGAATCAATTTTGGCCTTAAAACAACTATGTCGGGAACGAGATTCAAGCAATCCCGGGGTCTATATAATGATGGGTAAAACTGGGGTAAAATCTCAAAATTGATCCGGTGGACACACAAGTATGACGACGAACAAGAATGTCAAAAAACTCCGCTGTTAAAATAAAACTCATCCACCATTTATTACAGAACCACACCACTAAATACATAAAATCAAACACAGAAGCCTACCTTCGCTCGGAGACTTCTCAAAATTACTCTTCATGTGCAAATAAATAAATGACGGAGAAGCAAAATTCAAATTAATGAGGGCAAAAATCTCCGGGCGTCCTAATCTTTGGAAACAAAATAACTTACGGAGATCAGAGCTATATCACCCTAGTATAAAAACCATTACTTCAAAATGCTATGTCACCTCTCCGTTGAATAGTCCATAAATGAGCAGGTGCATAACTATGAGAAAATATTCAAAGAAAAAATTTGTTGCCTCATTCGATCTCCTTCTAACTAAATGTAATCACCAAAAGAAAAATATATTTTTATATATGGATGTCACTGGTGGTAAATAATTCATTTTCAGACCTTTTATTCATGGATTAAATACTTTCATTATTATTTTCACTGATTTTCGTTCAGCTGTGCCTCACTCAGAAAATTGACTGGTTGTTGGCTTTTACATTTATTACTTTACATTGTAAAATCATTATGATTCAAGATATTTTTTTTTGTTAACCACTGCATGCTCTTTACACATTTATAAATACACCATAAACATTTAAGTAGATGGCCTCTGCCTATCTGTATTATTTTTCAACTGACAATTGCCTCAAAATTTCATATACTTGAACCTATCACGTAACATTAATTATAATCATTTATTTTATTCACCTCGCTATAGCGAGAACCTTTAGTTTTATCATAACTTCGTATTAGGCAACCCCACTATTTTATCAATGCAGTTTCATTATTTACACAACCTTGTATCAGTTACCTACCAAACGCATCTGCTCATGTTAGCATGTAAAGGGAAACCTCAGTGACGTGTGAGTAGTATAAATATCATGATGTGCGCACAAAAAGTGGCCCCTTAAGTGTAAATGTTCCCCCTGTAATTTAAGCCTTTTCAACCCATAAATTGTCATCCAGCTTGCACCAATTCAAAGAACACAGCGACGTAACACGCTGAAAGAACCCTGTACTCAGATTATATTTTAAAGCATCCATATATATTTTATTTTAAATCCTAAATAAGACTAATAATCTCTCGAACGAAAACTTAAAATTTACTGCCCTAATAATCTTGTCATGATATCGCATTTTATCTTTTTGATTAACTTCTATTTCGATTTAAGCCCATCTGTCCAAATCTTAGTAACCACTACCCATTAACCACTACTTAAGAATTAACATGGTTTTCAGTACCTTTCGACCACCTCAGTCTTGGTTCCGCTGACACGTTTCCTGGGAGTTTGGGTCCACGTTCTTCCCATTGAACATCCTCCCCTCTCGTCCTGGATCCAGCTCGCGACCCTCTGGATGTCCATGGTCCTGGCTCGCCTTCGTTTCCACTTCATCATAACAGCTTCCACATTTCTAGATTTAGCTGGTCATCTCTTCGCTCGTAAATTTCTTGTCACAAAACTCGCACTGGTCTGTACTGATAGCCTTTATGCCCGCCCAATACATCACTGCAATCTTCATGTCGAATATGCCAAGTAATATCAACTTATGGCCGTGATAATAACTCTATAACGACACAGGTTATATCGTACGCATTTACACCAGCCTGCACTCATAAGAGATTACGTCCGTCCTTGGCCTTGAATGTCGCTCTATATTTGGACTACACTCAGTTTATCTCTCATAGTTCACTGACCCTGGATACTCATTTGTCTGCTCGTCAAACAAAAGCACATCGCTTCGTTCATATGTTTTGGGCGTCAATTATATCGCGCACGGCCGATGCAGTCCCGTACCTAGTAAAAGCTTAAGACACCACGTGTGTCAGCTCGCACTTCGTTGTACTAATGACTAGTGTCCCACAACATAATGCATAATGATCTGCGTTATAGTATCACCTCGCCACATTCGGCTTTAGTATTCGTTAATACAGAGCTGTCCACGCAAGAAATAATACTGAGTCTTTCAGCTATGATCCAAAATCTGTCGGAATACCGCTCTGGTTCCAAGTTGCCACGGCACGACTGATACTACACACTTATTTGTAACTTCTGCGTGCGGCGACACAAAAATAAAGTGAACTGCGGTGTATGCCGATGCAAAAGAAAGTGATCTTCGTTGTACGGTGATAGAAAAGAAAGTGGCCCGCTTCTCCGGCGTGATCATCCCATCTTGACTTTTCCTGGAGCTCATCAGCGCCCTCTACGCTTCTGGAACCTTCGCCTAGTCATGCTGTCGACTATGTCCATGACGTAAAAACATCAACCTCAGGTTACTTCCGCTTGCTTTCTTCCTCCTGCTATGCGACGTTGCCAGAGCTCTCAAAACAATGCGATATCGGTTACAATATACTAGAATTGATGGAGGAAAGGCGTAAACACAAAAATGTAAGATATGAAAAGGGGAAAGCAGAATACAGACATCTGAGAAATGAGGTTAACAAGAAGTGCAAGGAAGCGAAAGAAGAATGGTTGAAAGAGAAATGTGCAGGCATAGAAAATTATCTGAAATTAGGAAAAGTAGACACAGCTTATCGAAGGATTAAGAATTCTTTTGGGGAAAAGAAGACTATGTGCTGTAATATTAAGGACACAAATGGAAAGCCTCTAACAGATAGGGGAGAAAAGGTTGAGAGATGGAAAGCTTACATACAGTGTATGTATAAGGGAAAGGAGATTGAGAATCATGTAATGGAAAGGGAGGAGGAAATTGATGAGGATGGAAAAGGAGATTTAATATTGAGATCAGAGTTTGACAGAGCATTGGAAGGCTTAAGCAGGAACAAAGCACCAGGCATAGATGATATACCGATTGAGTTGCTACGCTGCATAGGAGATGAAGGTCTGATCAGGTTATTTCACTTGGTGTGTAGGATTTATGAGACAGGTGAGGTACCCTCTGATTTCAATAAGAATGTTATCATCCCTATACCGAAGAAAGTGGGAGCTGACAGATGTGAAGATTACCGACAATCAGCTTGATTACTCATGCTTCAAAGATCCTGTCTAGAATAATTTACAAGAGGATGGAAAGCCAGATAGAAACGGAGTTGGGTGAATACCAGTTTGGTTTTAGGATTATGTATTTATCGTATGGCTTTTAATGCCGGGAGTGTACGAGGACATGTTCGGCTCGCCTGAGTCTGTAGCTGCTTCCAGCGGACACCCTAAAGGGTGAGCTACAAGTTCTGTTCAATTTCAAGTAGTTCCAACTTTCGCCACCAGATATCAATGATACCTAGTGGTGAACGTTGGAACTTTGATAGAGCATTCTGACGAAATCCAACCTAACAATTTTGCTCTACACAAGTTTAGTCTGTGAAAGGATCTTTTACATGCCATAAATCTATAACATGGGACCGCCGGCTTTACTTCCCCTCCGAAGGAAGGCATACTGAAGGATTTTTAACGCTCTTAAAAAATCCGACGACTTCGGCCGGGTTTGAACCCGCTATCTTGGGCACAGCAGTTCAGCATGATACCGACTACGCCACCGAAGCCGCTTTGGTTTTAGGAGAAATGTAGGAACAAGAGAAGCTGTACTAAGTCTTAGGCTGATTTTGGAAGGTAGAATAAGGAAAGACAAGAGAACGTTCATGACATTTGTAGACTTAGAAAAGCCTTCTGATAACGTTGATTGCACTAAGTTGTTTGGCATTTTGAAAACGATTGGAATAAAAGTGAAGGGATAGGAGGGTGATCTACAACCTATACGGAAACCAGACAGCAGTCATTCAATCTGAAGGACATGAGAGAGAAGCTGGTGTTCATACAGGCGTAAGGCAAGGCTGCAACTTATCACCCATACTTTTCAATCTTTACATTGAGCACGCAATGAAGGAAATTTGCGAAAAGTGTAAAGTGGGAGTGAAGATTCAAGGAGAAATAATTTCAACTCTGAGAGATTTTCCGATGACATAGTCATCTTTGCCGGCACGCCTGAGGATTTGAATGAGTTTTTGAATGGTATGGACTCCGTCTTGAGGAAGGAATTCATGATGAAAATTAATAAATGTAAAACAAAAATACTAGAATGCAGCCGAAATAAATCAGAAACCTCTATGGACATCAAATTGACAGGTGAAAAACTAAAGGAAGTAGGAGACTTCTGTTACTTAGGAAGCAAAATAACAAGTGATGGACGAAGCAAAGAGGATATAAAAATTAGGTTAGCTCAGGGAAGGAAACCCTTTCTACAGAAAAGGAATCTGTTGACAAGGAATATAGATTTAAGTATTAGGAAGTCATTTTTGAAGGCCTTTGTCTGGAGAGTGGCACTCTATGGAAGTGAAACTTGGACTATTGGCGCAGCAGAAAAGAGAAGAATTGAAGCGTTTGAAATGTGGTGTTACAGGAGAATGATGACGATCAGATGGGTAGATAGGTTTACAAACGAAGAGGTATTAAGACTGGTGGGAGAGGAGAGGTGTTTCTGACGACTGCTGATGAAGAGAAGAGATAGGATGGTAGGACACATACTAAGACACCCAGGAATAGCAAGCTTAGTTATGGAAGGAAGGGTCGAGGGCAAGAACTGTAGGGGTAGACCTAGGTTAGAATATGTTAAACAGATTTCCTCAGATGTAGGGTGAGATAGCTATGTAGAGATGAAACGATTAGCTCAGGACAGGGAGGCGCGGAGGGCTGCATAACACCAGTCAAAAGACTGAAGACTCAAACAACAACACTTAAGATATTTGTCTGTATATATCATCGAATTAATAAAATATAAAATTCATATCCTCACGTTCCTGGTTTACATTTACTGAACAAATGTTCAATAACATTTCATCTACCATCTGTCATAACACTGAGTCGATGTATTAATTACATCTCGTAATATATTTGTAATTTACGCTGATATAGCGTTATCAAAGTTCCGTTTTTACCATGAACTAACATTTCTCTTTGAATATAATTCTTTATATTGTCAACAACTTGTTGCTTTCTTTCAGATAAAACAACGACGTTCACTATTGAACTAGTCAATTGTTTATCACAAATCCTTAGATTTGAATAATAAAATACGCTGGAGTGTTTTAAGTATAATGATGCTTTTAAAGCATTGTACAACCTCCTTCGATAAATGTTTATAACATTATATTGCAGCATTAAAATAAATGTACTGATAAAATATGATGAAGCATTAAAATGTGATGCAGAATTTCACAATCTATAAAACGAACTCACGCATATCGAAAAATTATTCACTATTTAAATATAGCGGACGAAGAATCAAATAAAATTTACGCAACGTGAAAATCGACACGTGATGACGTTAAAATATTAATGACTTAAAATGACTGAAATATCAATTAAAACAAGTAGTTCCGTGAAGAACTATACAGCCTATTTTCATATATCCTATTTATGTTAACTGCCACTATGAACATACAAAATTTCAGTTTGATTGCTGTAATAGATTCGTAGATATTGAGAACCGCCTAAATATTTCGGATGGTCGCCATGTTGGATTTTATATATGTAGGTCCCAGAGTTATGTACTGTTACATGAAGATTACTGTGTACGTGTAGCATTCGAATTCCAATCGCACAAGAAGTAACAAGAAGTAACAAGGAGATTTTAAAATTTCGCACACTTGCCATCTTCTGGTTATAGAAACAATTGGAATAAATTAGATGCCAGTGGATTAACATTCGTATAAGGATTTACTGTACCAAGTTTCACTGCACTCGGATTGTTAAATTGCGAGAAACGTCCATGTGAATATTTATACTTCGCGTCACCCCCATGTTGGATTTGTGATCACCAGGTTATTTAAAGTCCTATAGGTGAACTTATGTTAATAGCCCCTATGAATATAAAGAAATTCAGTTTGATTGCTATAATAGATTCGTAGATATTCAGAGCCGTCTAAATATTTCGGATGGTCGCCATGTAGGATTGTTAAATGTATAGGCCATAGAGTCATGTACCTTTAAAGGAAAATTATTGCTTAGGTTCATTATTCAAATTTTCACTTCGATCGCATGATTTCGACACAACAAATAAAAACTTAATTTTAAAATTCGCACAGCCGCCATTTTGAGGTTATGTAAACAATTGAACTAAATTGGATACCAGTGTATCACAATGTGTATAAACATTTCCTGTACCAGATTTCATTGCGTTTGGAACATTAAATCGTGAGAAAGGTCTGTTAAAATTTTTAATTCGCTTGGCCGCCATGTTCGTTTTGTAGTTAACTGGTTTTTGAAAGTGTTATAGATGAACTTCCAGTAGTGCCATTTATCTCTGTACAAAATTTCCGGGCGATACCGCTAATAGTTTCATAGATATAGAATGCCGGTGAAATATTTCGCACATCCGCCATCTTGTGGTTATGCAAACAATTGAACGAAGTTTGATGTCGGTGAATTACAATGTGTATAAACATGTACTGTACGAAGTGTTATTGCGTTTGGTTGGTTAAATCGCGAGAAACGTCTATTTAAAAATCGCAAATTCGCGAGGCCGCCATGTTGGTTTTGTAGTTACCAGTTTTTCAATAGTCACATAGGTGAACTTCTAGTAGTGCCCTTTATCATCGTAAAACATTCCAGGGTGATATCGGAAATAGTTTCGGAGATATTGAATGCTGGTGAAATATTTCGCACAGCCACCATGTTGGATTGGTGAGACGTAACAAAGTCTGGAGGGCACGGTCGGGGTCCCCCGGAGTTGTGTTATGAACTTACCGAGTTTCATTGAAATCGCTCCAGCCGTATATAAGTTATTAGGGGGGGGGGGATACACACACCTCACACACACACACGAACACACAGACACACGGACAAAAGGTTATCTCATAAGCCTATTTTTTCAAAATTGATAATAGGCTAATAAAAATGACTAATAAAGCTAAGAAAAACATGAAAAATAAATGGTCACAAATCTACAAAATTTTGGTCAATTTTAGATATCCATTATGTGGCAAACAACTACTTAATATATCGTAATCGCTCAATTTCCTTCTGTCCGAATAATTCTTGATAACCTGGGTTATTGATGAACAGCTGACGACTACATTCCTCGGTTGACATTCCCCGAATGCCTGCAAGTGAGGCGGGATTGCCTGCCTGCCTGGAACTACGATCAGCTGTGCCGATCCGCTCCATGTCGAACTCTCGTACGTCAGGAGTTGAACCATTACTGCTTCCTCGTCTCGTACTCTGGAACTCGTACTGGCATATCCCGTACGCTTCTGAATCAGACGATTCTGTCGTCAATCTCTTCGGTCGGCTGCTTTCTAGAAGTTCATCGGTGAATTGATACATTGTTGCGAAAATATTACGAGGATCCCTTGGTTGTTTTGTAACCTTGTGTAGTTGCAATGCTTTTTGTGACATCTGTGGACTGCGGTCGGAATTGCAGTACTACATCTGCATGGTTCTTCCTTCGTCTGGCTATGTCACCTCTGGTATCCACATAATTGGTTATAAGATATTTCCCCATCATGTATTTAGTAAGCCATGTATCCTCCTGTAGCATTCATACTAAAATTTCCTCGCCGACTCAAATTCAATAGCATGTAGAATAATTTCAAGAATATGTTGAATTATAAGCCGAACATATTTCTCTGTAGATTCGTCGTAATATACTGTGGATTTGTAGTATTGTAGATAAGCTTCTTCTCTATATCAGATAGTGTCGACTTTCTTAATGTTGGCTGAATAATGAATTCGTTTCATTTGTCAATATCATTCTCATGTATTTTCAAATGCAAGTCTTTCTTGTACAGTCGAATATTCAGCTAAGCTCCTTCGTATAGCTTGACCGCAGGAAGCCTCTCTCCTTCCGTCAACTTGGCTATGATCGTAGACCTTAATTTCAATGTGTGTATCGGAGTTCAAATTGGTACGTCTGTCTAATTCAATATTTCAGAGTGGAATAATCTGAGTGTCGATCCAAGTTTCCCCTCCTTAATTTATAAAATGGCGTCTTAGCGCGCAAACAATACATGTTCACTTCGTAATTAAACATCCCATCATTGAGCTTTCACCTTAAAATATAATTTAATCCAATGTGTTTCATTTCAAGTGGCTTCGTATTTCCGTAAACTAATAACTTTTAATTGTTCTATGAAGTAATTTATGATTAGATCTGCGTCATACGATACTAATTAACTGAATGGGTTAGCCGTGGTCATATGACTTCTATGTTACACGCGTCCAATAGTTGTGACGTATGCCTTGGGTTGGTCCCTGACACGCTTCATAGAGGGTCGTGTGCATCAAAGTCGCTCGGCGGAAGACTCTCTCCCACCTTGTCACACAATTACAAAAAAAAAAAAGTTACTGCAAGCGAAACTTGTCAGGGACATGTAAAAGTGTCGATTCTCAGCGCAATCTAAATCTCATTCAACTTAAATAAAATAGTCGTCTAGTATCAAAACCGGCCAAGTCACTGAAGGCATATTTTTCAGTATGGATGAAACACCTCTAGAGACAAAGCAATGGTGGTCACAAAAGATTTTATTGCATAGTTATATCCGTAATGGTTTAATATTTAAGTTCTGCTATTTTGAGAAATCTGATTCATAATGAACCCATCTTTTTTGCTAATATTAATTTTGACTTGGCCGGTTTTGTTGCAATTTGTTATAATTTTAGTCTTTTTTTTTGTAAAACTTTTCTTTTTAAATTCCAAACTCCAGTGAAAAAAGCCAATTAAATTAAAATAAATTGACATTGTAATTACCTGTCTTTATTGCAATAAGAAAGAAAGCATTCTGCTTAAATTGGATAGTAATATATGAAGAAGAACATCAGAAAGCTGAGGAGAGCACAAAATAGGTGTTATATAATTAAAAGTTAGTAGTTCACTTAGATCTTGAACACAGTAAAGGAAAATGAGTCACTTATTAAAATAGAAACAATATACACGTTACACCACACAATAATGACAAAATACGAGCACATAGGATACACGATTGCTTTCGGGCCAATGCGGTAAGCCCGCGAATATGGAAGTCAGTGTTGCAAACGAACAAAATACAAATTATTGTGACTTCGAAGAGTATACAATATAAGGAACAATGTTGCCTACATTCTTGCATAATCTAACAACGCAAGGTTCCAAACAATAATGCTGCAACATGAAGATTGCTACTCGTTCTTTGACATGGCCAGTTATGAAAGCACTGCATGCATGACTTGGCCCATTTTGTTGCACGACCAAGAATTCAGTGCTCTATAACATGAAGACATGGACGAATTTGAAGCTTATTCTTGTTTTTCCTGATAGTGCTATACTTCTACTTCAAATTGATAACCTTAACTCATTTTCGTAAATTTTGTGACTTGGCCGGTTTTGATACTAGACGACTCTAATGTTAAAAATATCCTTCAACAAGACATCGCATTTCTCTTCACATTAAATGACTTTATAAAACCTTGCAGCGGGTCCTCAGCTCCTGGCTGCATCTGAATACACGCCTGTAGTGAGGAAAGTATACACGTTTCCTTTAAATTGAAACCTACAATTGTTACGTAAAGACAGGTTCGATCCTCGTCTCCTGTTCGACATAAGGCTATATAAATACGGGTTCAGTACCATTTGCAATAGTTAGCTTTCTAATGAAATCTACCTAAAATCACACGTTAATGTAATTGATTCACATTGTTTGTACTTTGTACTTTGTTTGAAAAGGTACATTATTTATACACCTATTGGTGTCATAAAATATTTATAACGAATTCGAAGGAATTATTGGAAATAGCTAATGCCAAATAAAGTTTGTAGTTACACCGTGTAAAAGATTGTATTTCTCGTGAGACATCTGGGTATTTTTTAAAGATATTGAATATTAACCATCTTTGTTTTGAATTTGTTTGCAAATACATGCGCATTTCTGAAGTACACTTTGATAACTGAAACATTGGTTCCTTCTATTTGCTTCAGTGGGACTGTAGTGGCCCTATTGTGACGTAATAGAGCAGGGAATAAGGGAAGGACTGACAAACGATGATCAAAAAGGACATAAGATTCCATGAATATGGAAATTGTTGTTCTGAGAGTATGAACATGCCAAAAAGAAACACATATAAAAATGTATCACCTTGTGTGTACGTGAATAATGAAATTGGAGTCAGTTCGCAATAAATTGCGATTTACAGTGAATAAAAGTATACAATAATAGGACTATCACATTCCTTGACGTTCACGCCTGCTCTGTCCAAGGTTTCAGGATTGAATCCTGGCGTAGTCATTTGGCATTTGAGGGTGCGCAAAGACGAGGGAGTCGTGTCAGTAGATTTACTAGCACGATATAGATCCCCTGTTTAACAGAATTAATTATTTCCGGGTTGAAAATTTGCATAGTTTCAAACCTATTTCAATATTGAACATTGATGTAATTTATTGCTTGAGGTTGAGAATCTGGAGGTGTGAGCAGACCCATTATACTGTAAGAAGCGGAGTTAGGTGAATTTCGCGGTGTGTTAATTACCTACTTTAAATTTGAAGAACATTCGAGATTGTTTTGACTAGATTCAATAGGGTAGGAAATTAATCCCACGATTAGTCCAATTACTGGCATTTGACATAGTGAAGTAGGAAATTCCCACGATGTGTCAAGTTATTACCTTTGACAGGGTATAGATGAAAAAAGAGTAAATCCCCCATTGCGCCCAGCCAATATAGGTATCTTCAGCCTATTTTCATTTTATGGAAAAAAATTGGCTTATGAGATCACCTTTTGTCCGTGTGTGTGTATGTGTGTGCGTATGTGTGTGTGAATGTGTGTGTATTTGTGTGTGTGTCCCCCTCTAAAAACTTCTAAACGGCTAGAGCGATTTCAATGAAACTCGGTAAGGTCATAGCACCATCCCTGCCAACCCCCGCCGTGCCCTTTACATTTTATTACGTCTCACCAATCCAACATGGTGGCTGTGTGAAATACTTCACCAGCGTTCAATATCTCCGAAACTATTGCCGGTATCACCCTGAAATTTTGTACGCTGATAGAGGAAACTACTAGAAGTACAAGTATTATACTTTCAAAACACTGGTAACTAAAAAATCAACATGGCTGCTAAGCGAAGTGGAGACTTTTAAATAGACTTTTCTCGCGATTTAACCATCCAAACGTAATGAAACTTGGTTAGCAAATGTTCATACTCATTGAAATGCATTAGGATCTAACTTAGTCCAAATGTTTGCATAACCTCAAGATGGAGGCTGTGCGAAATATTTCACCGGCATTCTATATCTCCGTAACTATTACTGATATCACCCTTAAATTTTGTACGGTGATAAAGGTCCATACCAGATATTTATCTCTGCTACATTCAAAAACCTGTAAAGTACAAAACGAACATGGCGGCCAAGGGAATTTGAATTATTTAATATACTTTTCCCGCGACTGAACCATCTGAGCGCAGAGAAATATGGTGCAGTAAATGTTGATACGTATTTCAATGCACTGGCATCAAATTTACTGTAGTTCAATTATTGTGTACATGTGCGAAATTTTGAAATTAAGTTTTCATTTCTTCTGTCATAATCATGCGATGGAGGTGAAAGTTTGAACAATGAACCTACGCAATAATTTTCCTTTAATGGTACATAACACTATGGCCTATACATATAATAATCCAACATGGCGACCATCCGAAATATTTAGACGGATCTCAATATCTACGAATTTTTTACAGCAATCAAACTGAACTACGTTCCATTCATAGAGGCTATGAACATAAGTTCACCAATAGGACTTTCAATAACCGGGTGAGCACAAATCTAAGATGGCGGCGACGCAAATGATAAATATTTAAATCGACGTTTCTCACGATTTAACCATCTGAGTGCAGTGAAACTTAGTATGATAAATGCTTATAAAAATGCTTTTCCACTGGCATCTAATTTATTTCAATTGTTTTCATAACCACAAGATGGCAGCTGTGGGAAATTTTAAAATATCTTGTGTTTACTTCTTGTGTCCTAATCATGCGATTGAAATTTGGATACTAAACGTACTCAATAATCTTCATGTAATAGTACATAACTCTGAGTCCTATATCATCATCATCATCATCATCATCATTTATTGCATGTGACAGGTCATTAAGACCCATAGCAGAAAAAACAAGGATATACAATTCTTGATTACAATATAAATAGCAAGCATAACATAATATATAACATTGTACTTCATAACAGGAAGAATGATTTCAGCTTCATAAATAATGGTTGCATCCCTGGCATCTTCCATACTTGCATCTGGATCTACCTGGTTCAGTGCCAACATAACTCGATCTTTCCATCTCGTTCTTGGTCGACCTCTTGGACGATTTCCCGTTGGCTGAAAATTGAACACACGGTTCGGGCGAGTACCTTCTGCTCTGATAATGTGTCCTAACCATTGTAATCGTCTTCTCTCTATCTCTCTACTGATGTCTGCCTTTTTATAACATCGATATAACTCCTCTTTACTCCGTCTTTCCCAACTGTCAGTTTCTGGGCAGTATTATGGGCCATAGATTTTCCGCAGCATTTTTCTTTCAAATGCACATATACGTTCTTCAAAAGTTCTTGGAGTCGCCCACGTTTCACAACCATACATTAAAACAGGTCGTACTAGGGTCATGTATAGGTGGATCTTGTTTTCCTGAGATATTAGACGTGACGTGAAAATTCGATTCATGCTATAGGAAACATGAGTAGCGTTGGTGATTCTTTGTCTTATTTCCTTTTCTATTTCACTTTTGTTTGACAATATTGATCCTAAATATTTGAATGATTCAACTGTCTCAAATTTGTGCATTCCAACGTCGATAGCGATCGGAATATTCTGTCGACGTGATATAATCATGTATTTTGTTTTCGATTCATTAACCACCAACCCCATTTTCTTTGCTTCCAGTAGGAATCTTGATATATCAGTCGTTACCTGATCCAAAGTGTTCCCCATGATCACCACATCATCAGCAAATGCAAGAATTATGTCGGATCCGACCATCTCGATTTCCCTATTCCAACCAGTTCCACGTTTAATCTTTTCCAATGCTATATTGAAAAGGACTGGGGCTAGAGGATCTCCTTGGCTTAGTCCTCTTTGAACGCTAAAGGATTCTGATTCTGAGTCCTATATATATATATATATATATATATATATATATGTAAATAAATCGAACATGACAACCAACCTAAATATTAGTCGTTTTTCAATATCTACGAATCTATTACAGCAATGAAACTGAAATTTTGTATGTTGATTGAGGCAATTAACATATGTAGGATACATGAAAATAGGCTTTAGATCTTCACGGAACTACGTGTTACCTTTAGAATGGATTCCCACTGTGGAGATTGATGTTTGACATCACGAATTGATACCTTGTCATCACAAAAATGGTACTGTACTCGTATATCCTTGAAAGATTCAGTCATTTGAAAAGTTTTGATATTTAGGAAGCGATTGCGACGATTTAGATTTGCTATTTCAAGTTTAAAGTATATTGCGATTTCAAATTTATTTACGGAGATTTTATTGTTTCGTTTTTCATAAGTTAGATTTTTATTGGAAATGGTTTTCCGAGAGTAATACCGTCAGTACAGTATATTTAATGTAGGCGATCTTTTATGATCTATTTTTAGCCTACTTTTCACATTTTTCAAAAATGAGGAAAAAGTAGACTTATGAGATCGGGCAAATGTGTGTCTGTCTGTCTGTCTGTCTGTCTGTCTGTCTGTCTGTCCTTCTGTCTGTCTGGCTGGCTGTGTGTGACTATCAACTCCTAAACGGCTGCAGCAATCGAAACAAAATTTGGTAGGAGTAAAGATCTATACCTGAATATCTCACGGCCATATTTGAAAATGATGTCAGTGCTACCAACTGCTAAAAAATCGCAATTGAAATTTGAGCTCCATGTTGGATATCTTGGAAAGTATGAATGGGAGCTATTTCAAAATTGGCACACGTACAGATCAAAATATTTCAGTTTAATTTCCAGGAGGCCAAACATGGCAGTGTTGCCAAAATGATTATAAGCCTCCTGATAGGTCCAATTTTTAAATGCATATAACTTCTACACTATCAAGTGGAATTCAACCAAATTTCGTATGTTGTATGTGTACATAACCAGATATGACTGAGCGTATTCTTAAGATCTACCAGGGCTGCCAACTGTTAATAAATGCTCCTAATTTATTTTATCCAAATACCAATATATCAGAAAGTATGCAAGCCGACAGCTTTAAACTATGCACACGTATAGTACCTGACATTCTATATTAATTTGGTGTAACTTATATACGTCAGTGCTACCAACATGATTCTAAGCCTGCTGACAAGTCCAACTTTAAATACATGTAACTTCCATACTATCATTTGTATTTCAACCAAATTTCGTATGTGCTATGTGTACCATAACAGATATGACTATGCGTATTCTAAGGAGCAACCAGGGCTGCCAACTGTTAATATGTGCTGTCCCTGTTTTTGTTACCCTAATATCAATATATCAGAAAGTATGCAAGCCAATAGCTCTAAACTTTGCACACGTATAGTACCTGGCATTCTAGACGAATTTGGAGTAACTAATATACGTCAGTGCTGCCAACATGATTCTAAGCCTGCTGATAGGTCCAATTTTAAAATGCATGTAACTTCTATACTAACTAATGGATTTCATTCAAAATTGGCACAACAATAGATCATATTATTTCAGATTATTTCCGACCAATACATGCATAACATTATTGCCAACATGATTTTACGCGCGCTGTTAGATCCAATGTTTAACTGCATGTAACGTCCATGCTATCCAGTGGACTTCAACCAAATTTTGTATTTAGTACCGTAAGAGACGGAACTAAGAATATATTCAGTCATCAGGGCTGCCAACTGTAGTGCTCTATTAGGATACATTATGCCAGGTATACAGTATTTCGAACTAATTGGAAATTTCGATATTAGCAACTTAATTTCGTCATTATTCTAGATAGGTTCATATTCAGTAGAATAATCATTGGCATGAAAAGTAGGCTGTATAGTTCTTCACGGAACTTCTTGTTAAGATCTGAATTAAGTTATATTGTGGATAACTTGTTATCAGATCTCGTTGTGAATATTTATTTAACATAACCTGTCATAAATAATTAGTCCTAAACTCCAAATTGATGGGAGAAGAAACAAACACCGACATCCATTGGTCACAACCGGAAGCAGACAGTTATATTCAGAAAAAAGCATTAGACTTGTACGGTATACAAACACAAAAGAACGCTGAGAATTACAAAACAAAGAAATACACTATGAGAATTTGTGAATGCAAATTCACGTGGATGTCCCGAATAAGACCATGCTTTTAATAAGGCCACAGATCGTTTTCTCAAGAAGTTCAAAGAAAAAGTTACAGATGTCAGCACCTCCTTGACACTCGATATCAGCGCGTTTACTGGTGTCAGTTTCAACTTCGTGCGATCATCCACGGCCGACTGAATACGAGCTGAGCGCATTCAGTCGGCCGTGGATCATCCGGTCACCGCCATTTAGAGTGTGGTGTTTGTGGGTGCTGGTTAATCTTATATTCAGGTTGCACATTTTTCACAGCTGTTGCGGTAAGTACTTCTGAAATATTATTGTTAAATGTCTTCGTACTCCACATGTAATGTTCGTTATATCCACGATGTCATGTTTCTTAAATCTTCACTGAATAAACTGCTATAATAGGATAATTGTTCAAAAGTAATGAGTCCCCAATAAGGCCATGGGTGGCCTTGGTAGGGGCATCTCAACTTAAGGATGCTTTAAAACATTAAACTACATCAGAACTTCTTTTTCATCAATATCTTGCTTTATTAATACTATAAGGAGTATTTAAATTAAAATGCATAATAACTTAAGTTCTTTTTTGTTCTTGTTTATTTGCAGTTATGGCTTCCATACAATCAAAACTTAAGGGAGCCTCTTGGACAGGCGAACAATTGCAATCAGCTATATCAGCTGTCCACGGCGGCATGTCAGAGGAAAGTAAAGAAAACCCTGTGCCAACCCATCAATTCACGGGCTCAAAAAATTGTGAAGGCTCTATTTAAAGATAAAGAGTCAGCAGCAAAGCCAAAACCTACGAGGAAAAGGACGGCTCAGAAGGCACAAAACACAGAAGAAAGAAGTTCTATCAACGATCTGTCTCGACCTAGAATCAGTGGAATTCAGCAACGCAAACAACATACTTCTTCTAATACTACCCTACCAGGGAATTGTTACCGCTAGACGGAGAGCGCAACTATTGTGTTTACTGTGCCCAATTAGACACGGTTGACTGGCATCGAACCGAGGTCTTTATCACAAAGAAGACCAGGCCCATGATTCTGCGCAGAATCGAATCATTGATCTCTGAGGGGGAACAGCCATAGTGAACCCGAGGAACAATGAGTTATAACTGCATATAATTATAACAGCATGATTTCACGGCCAGAACGGGAATATTATAGCTTTAAAGGTGGATTATTGCAGAAAATACAAGCCTATGTACGTTTAAGATGCTAGAGCTCAAGAAAGCGAGCCAGCTTGACATTTTGACAAAGCGAAGTTGAAAGTGGGCAGAGTAGACGTGGCGCCTACGCACTACTTTCGGCGTGGCTGGAGGGTGAAGGCCATGATTAACGTCTAAGAAAATCCCCCTTCAACAAGGCGAAACAGTGGAGTGGGGTTGGTCGCCCACAGAAATTAATTAATTACGGCCAAATGGAGCAATGAATTGAGATGAAACTTACACCCAGATGCATGTATTCTAGGAAAGATAATTTAGGTGTGTTCTCACGCCAAAATTAAAGCCTGCATCTATAAAGGAACCTATGCACAGACATAATCCGCTACAGAGTCAGGATTTGTAAAGGATCCCGAGGGGAAAAACCGGGGTAGCATCATGACGCCGTGGAAGGAAGCAATTAATTATAATTAATTGGCCGAAGCGATTGCCTGGACGCGAGTGAATTTGGGACCTCCATCAATAGACGAACAAGGATCATACTTCACTTTGTCTGAAAATATATTATCTTTAGAAGAGATTCGCTCCTGTAAATTCAGTGAACTATTTTTCATCAGGAAGCTTTATATGGGAGAAGCTGGAGCAGGGGAGTCAGTTCGTCTTGACTCAACTCGTGTGGTGACACGCTGTCGGATCACGTAAGAAAGTGCGCGGAATTTACAAAGTATTGACGCTCAAATATACTAGCGGTGAACAATGAAAGGCGCATCATGCAGCTTAATAACAGTAATTCTGCATCATATAATAATTAGTCTACAGCAGACGTATAAGCGACTGTATGCGCGAGTATAGAATCAGTACAGCGTAGAGATAATTTAGGATGATGTTTACAGACAATGGACATAACCACAGGAAGTGTTATCATGGGTAAAATAACATATTACTGTAATGAACACTACAGTTACGGGAACCTGGGAGGCATCACATATAGTCGTGACCTAGGATTGAACAACTTTGAAGTAGAGGAGACATAAACTGTAGGTGACGGGAGACGGACACACACACGCAAGATAGACTTTCAAGGAGACCAGCGGTTGTCAGGAGTTAGCTGCATCGCATCTCTGAGGTCAGGCGATAGTGGAAATCCGATCAAGGATCCGTGTGTGAAAATTGTGCGAGAATTATGTATAAAGTTATATTACAGTGATCTTAAAAGTGTTTATGTTTATATGGTAAAAGAATGTGTATTGTATCAAAGTGAAAATGCCAGTAGTGAAAAATATAATTACCATGTGTAAAGTTTATGCAATGTGTCGTGTGAAAAATATCATGATGGCTTAAAACAAGCATCATGGCAGGCGAGTGGCTGGCATGCTGGACCAACCCAGCTAAAATGAAAGTGAGTACAAATTTAATATGTTGATATGATTTAATAGCTCACCATACAACGAAGCAATCCCTCAAAGTTTAAGAATTAACAGTCATTGGTGTACGAGATCACATCCCTCGTATTTTGGTAAAATATGGCTTTGAGGATGACATGCTTACGGCCAGTTAGGCGTAAGACATTGATGAAAGTAACGGTAACGTTAAATAATAATAATAATAATAATCTGTGGTCGGTAACAATAATAAATATATAAATCGGCATGTCAGGCCTATAGTACGTGCAAAGTGTGTCATATCTAGCGTAAAAATACTGTGTTATTGTAAAAAGTAAGAAAGAAAGTTAAATATCGAGATAAAGAGAGCTTTTCAGTGTCATTGAAATGTTAAACAAATGTTTTATTATGGTATATTCTACAGGGTTGTATTTGAGAGCCATTAAGATAGTTAATGTATGCCAGTAAATTTATACTTGTTTTGGAGCTACGTAGAACTTTGGCTTATGAGGAAATGTATAGAGGACATGAGTGCTTTAAGAATTGAGTCATCTGTAAGAAATATTGTTTGAGCCGCGATCAGCGAGCATGTAACGTAGAATCAAGAGATTTATGTCAATAAGTTGCGGGGATCATCCGAAAATAGTTTGCGCGTTGTCGAATCTAGTCGGCTAAATCTTCGACGATATAGTAATGCCTTAGAGCATACATGTGTATTCGCAACAGAGTTGGACAGAGTCTGCCTGTATCCACTGTTCGCAGAGTCTTCGCCACCAGGGATAACTGCTAGAGACCCTAGGTAGGCCGATATGTTAATTGATCTGCCCTTAGAGGTATGACTAATGGTTCTTCGTGTAGGAAACGTCGATTTCCTCTTGTTATATGCATGCCGTCCAGTGAGATAGCAATGAAACTCACCTGAGACGCGCGCAAAAGCCACTGATGTCGACCACAGAATGGCAAAGCTATTTCGTGATCCATCCCTTGCCTTGAATAGTAATTAGGAGCCGAGATGAGCCCATTAAATACTCTAGATGTAGGTATTAAATTATTAGATTGACTCAATTCGTAAGGACACGACCCATTCAGGGTACCTCTAGCTGCACCATTGAGTGAACACATGACCGTGCGGGGAGTCAGGCGGGTAGCAGGTATAGTCCACTAACCCGGCAGCCATCTTGCCGAGGACGGCCCATGACTAATCTATTGTTCGCACGAAAGGAAGTCAATAGACCTGATCCTTTTATTTTAAGATTGTAGTGGGACACTGAAGAATCTCGATATTTCGAAAAGTAATTAAGATGTGCTTGATATGATGGTGTCAATTGAATTAGATGCACTATTTCCATACACATGCAATGTTGGAATGAAGTAATCGGTTAACATTTGGCCCAGTTATTCCCTGAGGAGAGATTAACTGCACCAAATAAATAGAAGCATTTTGTAAAGAGTATTTACCCAGTTCACACTAATTTATTCATACGGGTAGCGTAATTTGAATGAGATGACACGTTTGTAACGATAATGTTTTGACCAGACCCAGAAAATCGTTGTATGGAAATAATAATATCGTATGGCCTCGGGTGCCTGGTGCAAGCTTTGTTAATTGACACCCAGAGGGTAGCTTGCATGTCGAATTTAGTCGTTCCTTTGAACACTATGAAAGTCAAGGAGGTTAGATATCTAAACTCCTTGACACTACAGCGCTTTCAAGTAGAGAATGGAGGAACTTTGTGTTGGCGGAAAATCCCGAGATTAATTTTGCCATTGAACACGGCCTACTGAATTCAAATGGGTTCTTTAACATGCCAACAACGTATGACATGAGTATCGTGATTTTTGTCGCCTTCAAAAATCACTTACCTTGGCCAGGGGCGAACCTGCAATCTTGGGGTTGGTAGTCCGACACTATAACCAGATTGGCAGATTTGTGCCAATGGACCTAAATGCAGGGAATGGAGTGGTCTGTCCGAAATTTCAACCAGACAGTGTTACTCGTCGGGTTCCAAAGGGTGTGTATTCAAATTTTGGTTCAGATCGGTGAAACGGTGTAGATTTGTGCCAAGGGCCTAAATGCAGGGAATGGAGTGGTCTGTCCGAAATTGCATGCTGACAGTGTTACTCGCTGGGTTCCAAAGGGTAAGTATACAAATTTTGGTTCAGATCGGTGAAACGGTGTAGATTTGTGCCGAACGGCACAAATGCAGGGAATGGAGTGGTCTATCCGAAATTTCATGTAAACAGTGTTACTCGCAGGGTTCCAAAGGGTAAGTATACTCATTTTGGTTCAGACCGGTGAAACGGTGTAGATTTGTGCCAATAGACCTAAATGCAGGGAATGGAGTGGTCTGTCCGAAATTTCAAGCAGACAGTGTTACTCGTCGGGTTCCAAAGGGTGTGTATACAAATTTTGGTTCAGATCGGTGAAAAGGTGTAGATTTGTGCCAAAGGGCCTTAATGCAGGGAATGGAGTGGTATGTCCGAAATTTCATGCAGACTGTGTTACTCGCAGGGTTCCAAAGGATAAGTATACAAATTTTGGTCAAGATCGGTGAAACGGTGTAGATTTGTGCCAAAGGGCCTAAATGCAGGGAATGGAGTGGCCTGTCCGAAATGTCATGTAAACAGTATTACTCGCAGGGTTCCAAAGGGTAAGTATACACATTTTGGTTCAGATCGATGAAACGGTGTAGAATTGAGCCAAAGGGCCTAAATGCAGGGAATGGAGTGGTCTGTTCGAAATTTAACATAGCCTAAACTATTCCTCTTGAATCTGGCTATCATATAAAAAAGAATTTTTCGAATCCGACTGGTAGTTCCAGAGATTAGCGCGTTTAAACACAAAAGCACACAAACACACAAACTCTTCAGTTTTATTATATTAATATAGATTATTGTGTTTCGTTTCGCTTATTTGTCTCCAATAAAAATACATACTTTCACATTAGTGAATCACGTAGAGGTAGGTGTCCCAAATAAAGCCACCTTAAGCTTTCAGATTTTTTATGTACTGTTGTGTACATAATAAGACTGTAATAATTTTACATAAATTAGTTTATACATTTGTGTTTAATTTCATGCTATCATACTATATATATTATGCGACGTGCAGGAAGAGGAGCACATATTTGAATTGGTTACATTGTGGCCTTATTTTGAGCTAGTGATTCAAATAAGGCCACCCCATTTTATTTCCATAACTAAGAGAGGAAATACACTTATAAACATAGTTTAATGTCTCCAGTGCAATGAAATAGATTATAAAGTACATCGTTCAACATAACATATCGAGAAATAAACAGACACAGGCACTTTGGATTGCAATTACAGACATTTTGGACAATAAAAAGTATCTCTGTCTGACTTTGTTAATCCAACACATTCCTCGTGCACATACTTATGACAACTCACACTCAGACGCATGTCAGCAACACGATCTTGTTGACCAAAGAAGGAGTACCAGGTATAGCCCGACACAGCGGTTTCTGCCGCGATATGACCGGTCAGGCGTGGCTTCAGCACAGTGGGAGGGGAGTAGGACTGTCTAGCGCGACTGACGGCTCGCGTCACGAGTCACCGAAAGGAAATATCACGCGCACCGAGGGGTCAAGTTTGACAGGATACGATTTCTACATAAAAATAGGATGAAAGGCAGCATTTTACTGAGTATACAGAAACATGAATCACAATTCTACGCCCAGTAGTTTACTCTTTATGTTATTTTAAAACATGCTTCGATACGAGTCGCTGCTGAGTTGGGGAGCCAATGTAGTGTTGCCAAGTCGTTGCACAATGACGAGTGGGTGAGCGAAGCACTCGTCTACATTGCGTAGCATTATGTTATTAAGGCCAAGTCCAAGCAGAGAATGTACGATGTTGCTACATCGGGACTCGGGGAGTCACGTGTGCCAGAGGAGGTGTAAACGAATTCAAGTGCGTAACTGCGTCGCGGCAGACATTCCTGAGTCGGGCTTTACTACCCTGCCAGCGAATTGTTGCCGCTTGCGGAAATCAGAACTAATGCGCTCCGCCCAGCCACCCGCCTGCGATAGACGTGCAATTGTCGCCAGCGAAACCTCATCGCGTGTCATTAATGTGCATGGTTCATGCTGTGTCGTGCGCTATGCGGTGTGTTCTCATTGTATGAGTGTACGCTAGTCCCCCTCTTGTCCCGCACGCCCCTCGCAGCAGCCATAACGAGGCGAGATGACGTAATGTATTGTACCCAATCGTCATCATATGGAACATGTGTTCGTATCCCAGCTAACTGACGGTCTTTCGAGATATGGGGCGTTCAACCCACTATACGAGCACATATTCAGGATTTGAGTCTGTCAGGAGACTACTCTACTTGAAAGAAACAACATATTCCTAAATATAACATTTAATGGTAGTAATTCATGGCAAAACAACATAAAACACAAAAAAATACTTTACATTTATTTCCCACAACAAAAATCAAAATTATCTGTGAGTCTCTTGTCATCAAGATTGGTGCTCCACCACACTCAAGTCTATCCTAAACATCCTATTGTTGATACTCTTTGACATTTGCGAGTGTCCATATTGTTCTTGACGTGGCACAATTTAACACAAATTGGAATATCACAACACAATAAACACAAATTATATTTAAATGACATTAAATCTGCAATTATGAAACATTTATCCGTTTTACACTGAACATTTACTTTAAATAACATTGATTCATTAGCTTATGCCTTGTTTAATAAGTGTTGTCTCGTGCAAATTGTATTCTTTTCCCATAAGTTTCAAACGCTGAAGTGGTACACTTTCCCCTCCAAAATACACATAAATATAGATATTTTATAGCTTCACCATACTGAACCACATTTTGTACACTTACCCTTTGGAACCCTGCGGGTGACACTGTCCACTTTAATTTTGGACAGACCACTCCATTCCCTGCATTTAGGCCTTTTACCACAAATCTACACCGTTCCTCCTAATTACACCAAATTATACATACACTTTGAAACCCTGATGGTAACACTGTCCACTTGATATTTTGGACAACGCTCTCCATTCCCTACATTTAGAATAACTGAACTTGAAAACCATTTATTAGGGCCCTAGACTCATTCATGTCCATAGTAGTGTAACTGTAAGAGTATTTAATAAGTCTATTGTTGACTGGCAATTCGGGCTGCATCACGTCGCACAATGGTCCTTATTCACGATCTGGGCGCTCAAAATGTAAAAAAATAAATGTCTTGTATTTTCATGTTGTATGACATTTTTAGTATCAGCAATGTCAGAGGACCTCAGAACTGTACTTATATGTCTTATTTGTTCACCCCTTGGAATGTGAAAGACCGCTGAAGTAGGACGTTTCTTATCGCATCAACAGCTGGAAGCAAAGCTGATTATTTGTGTTTGAATCTTGTGCTTGTAATGACTTGTTAGTTCAGCTATCTTCATCGTTTGCCAGTGGATATGATAGACTATGATATGATCTTTCTTTATGAAATTTGCAAAATCTTATAAAAGTCGCTGTGTTTATGTGATAAACGTTTGAAAATAGTGAATTTTTGTAATAAAATAATTCTTCTTTTATGGGTTTTCAGACCAGGAAATTCAAAATTGTCAACCATTGGTGAATTTCTTTCCATTAGCCTAGAGCCTAAACCCTATTATGTTTTCTGTGTAAAAATTATCTGCAACTTTTTGCAACTTTGACTTTTGCTCTCCTTTTAGTGTTGTCGGGAGGATTTTCGCTGAACGATCTTTCTGATGCTTGGCGCCATGCAGGTGGAAAAGGGAAAGGATTTGAGCCTATCTAACAGAAAACAGCGATTTGAAATCCCCTGGACAGTCTGTTAAAATAATGTTAGAAAAAATCTTATTCATTTCTCCGCGCAGTTAAGAAAAACGTGGGTTGCCAATCGCAGGATCTTAAGAAAGTTTGTCACGAAATAAGAGTAGCCTGGAGGGGAATATGGAGAGGAAATACAGGTAGTGTGGGTCGTCCTTCTCATCGTGGAGTGTAGTGAATTTTCGAAACGAAGGATATTGCGACCTTTAATACAAAAACTCAGGAGGGAAGAGCTAGCGTTAGCCGGTCAAGTGAGTATACGCTTAGAAGGAAGGAGAGACACCACTGAACTTATTAAAAAAATGCAAAATTTTCTGCCAGTTTAGCGGCATTAAGGAAAATTCTAATTCAGTTGAAAAATATTTTTTTTATTATTATTATTAGGCTAATAAGAGAAGTTTAACCTCAGTTCTTGTTGTTGTTGTTGTTGTTGCTTATTTTAGGGGCTGCGTCATCGTGGTTGTATATTCCCATGTATTTTGAGTGTGTCTGTGTAATTTGTGTGATAACCTGTGTTAATGTGATGCCTGTAATACTATTTGTTCATTTGAGATAGGATTGGGAAGACGGTGGCCGTGGCCCTAAGTCGGGAACCATCTCAGCATTTGCTCGGAATAGAAGTGGGGAAATCCACGGAAAACCACTTCCAGGATGGTTGGGGTGGGAATCTAACCCTTCTCTTCTCAGTTTTGCCTCAGGAAGCTTAGTTTTACCCCGTACCAGCCCTCACACCAGAAGTAAATTTTTTTGGCAGAACCGGAAATCGAACCCGGACCTCCGGGACCACTTCCAGGATGGTTGAGGTGGAAATTGAACCCTCCTCTACTCAGTTTTACCTCAGGAGGCTTAATTTACCCCGTACCAGCCCTCACACCAGAATTAAAATTTCTTGGCAGAGCCGGGAATCGAACCTGGACCTCCGGGGCGACAGTGAAACTTATATTCTTATAAATGAGAATAAGGAAATTGTATTACATAATTTTGAACAGTTATTTTAAGGTTCATAGACCATTTCTATATGCAAAGGTATTTTGGGCAGCCAGATACCCTAAAAGGACCACTGTGCGTCGCCCCTACCAGTGTTCTGGTGCAGAATTGCGAAAATAGTTAAATCTTGCGCTGCTTATAAATTGCAGTCACGGGAAGTAATTAGTAAAAAAAGATTTCTTCTGCCTCTTAAAACAGTTATCATCATGAACATTATTATGCATCTGTATACGTGCAAACGTGTTGGTGCAATACATTCAGGTTAACAGCCGCAATAAGCGTTGGTGCCTTCAAATTTACCTTAATTTATTCCGAAACTTATCGTTGAGCGCTATGTGGCCATAAATTATACTATTGCTACCTCAGGAGCTCGGGACAACCGATGTTTTCCAAAGTGTTCGGATTATTTTCCTACGGCGCTATGCGGCAAAAGACGACACTATTGGTCTCTACATTTCTAACAGTCAATGATATATAGGCCCTACGCAGTGTCTTTAATTTTTTACTTCTCTTTCTAATCATTTTTAGGAATTTGTTTGTAAATTACATGTGTCAGTGCTGTAGTTAGTAAATAGCCGTTTCCCTATTCATTATTATCATTATTATTGACACGGGGATGGCCAGGGTCTGTCTTCAGAGGTCCGCATCGCTCCCACAGCAAAATCACCTCCAGATGACATGCCCCAACAGAAGAACACCAAAAGGGGTGGAAGGAAGGTGGAGAAGGGGAAGGCACAGGCTCATCTACAGACACCCTCCGATAACCAATAGAACTGCTGCCGACGAAATAATGCCACAACAGTTGCTTAAAAATTTAAAATAAAATTTAATTATCAGAAGGATGCAAGAAAAAAAAAAGAAAATTTAACAAAATCATTTAAAAAAAGGAAGAAACTCTATGGCCAAGGCACCCTCTGAAGATGCACGTGGCTTAAGGCCAAAATAAGACAATTATCTTAGAAAACTACATAAGGCTTTACATGCTTGCTTGCTGAACCAAAACGAAAACATTAAATTAAAAAAAAAAAAAAATTAAGCCCAAAGGAAGAAAATCAGTAGACAGGCATTATTAAATGAGAAAGGGCTTGATAATTTACTAGAACGCAATACCGATCCGACATGCAGAGATCCAGGCCACGACGCAAAACGAAAATTTTAAAATTAAATTAAAAAAATAAAATATGATTAATTAAGAACTGGGCTAAGACAAGGGGAGAGTCTATCACCACTGCTTTTCAATTTGGTCTTGGATAAAGTCATGAGGACGTTTAGGGAGAAGAACGATTCAAGTGCTAAAATTGGTACAAAGAATAAGAACCTCAAAGTCACAGGTTTAGCATTTGCTGATGACGTAGCGTTGTTTGCTGAATCAGAACAAGAAGCTATTAACCAAATTAATCAGTTAAAAGAAACGGCGGAAAAAGCGGGCTTACAGATTTCGTTGGTAAAAACAGAGATGATGACAAGTGATCAGAAATACACTAAGAAAATGATAAAAACAAATTATGGGAGCATCAGGGTCACTGACCGATTTAAATATCTTGGAGAAATAATTAGTAGCAATGGGACGGATAAATTGGCAATCGAGAACAAAAAAGGGAAATTGGAAAGATTAAATTTTTGTACAAAAAATATATACAATAAAAAGAACCTGTCTATCAATGCAAAATTACGACATTTTAATACTTGTTGTTAGACCAGTCATCTTGTACGGCATGGAAACTACAAATATAACCGGAATGGAGAATTTGCTCAAGATAGAAAGAAGAATTTTAAGAAGGATTTATGGTCCTAGGAAAACACAGGAAGGTTATAGACTGAGATCGAATGCAGAAATTTATAGTAAAATCGACAACCTTGAAGTGATGATCAGAAAACGGCGACTTCAGTTCTACGGACATATGGTCCGCATGGATTGCTCAAGGTTAAACAAACAAATTTTTGATAAAATCTGGAAATATAAAGGACAAGGAGGCTATGTAAAACAAATGAAAGAAGAACTTCAAAAATTCAAAATTACTGAAGAAGATTGTCTAAATCGAATAGAGCACAGAAAAAAAAAATTGGTCTCAAAATTCTTGTCGGGGAGAAGAAAAATCTCAACAGAGGAGAATGGACTGCTGAAAGAAGAGCTGCACAGTCGACCAGGATGAAAGACTTCTGGAAGAGAAAGGAGGAAACTAGACCTATAAAGAAGTGATATTTGCGTGGTCCTTGTTGGCCTGTCCGCGGTGTATATGTATAAGAAATCCACAACATTCGTGACGGAGAAAAAACACAGGAACATTCACCAAAAACACAAGGTTAAACCAACAAGGTTACCAAAAAACAAATTAAGCTAACACTACAACACGTTTGAGTCTACCGCTCGACGCCAAGAGACTGCACTCCCAAGACCAGAATGCACCCGGGCAAAACAAAAAACAAACATGGCCACCAAACAGACGACCGCATGTCAAATCGAATTACGGCAAACAATTAGCATAAAATTAATTTTAAAATCACCAGAGAGAACAAAGGGGAGGAAAGAATTACTCCTTAACACTATTGACATTAGGCTTATTAGACAGCAACGGATCGTAAAATAAATAAATAATAGGGCAATCCCAAGGTTTGCCAAAGGAAAATAAATAATAAATTACAACGTAAAATAAACTAGAAACGTGTCTCTAGAAGGTACGAAGAAAAACAATAAATTTTACATAACTGGTAATATTAGCAAAAATTAGGCCTACCAAGCGAAACAAAATACAGAATTAAAACATTAATATAAGGCCAATATCGGAGCTCCAAAAACAATATATTAAAAATAATAACGTACCTTAAAACTTCTCTGAGGAGACACAATAAAAATAAAATAATTAACACAGGATTTTAAATAACATAAAAGATATGAACTGCCTGCACATTGCTGCGGTAGAACACACAATCCGCTTCGAACATCCAGGAGGCTTTCCTTGTTGTAGGCAGTAAAATACGCAGATCACACGTCATCTTCCAGGCAAATAATAAAATAATAGCCAAGGAGCACATGCATTTCCTGAGTTTTGAATAGTCATGTTTCGTAGAGGCTAGGGGCCACAGCCCCCAGCACGACGGAGAGACCCTCTTTCACACCAACTAGCTAGTTGCTTCTTGACGACAGACTATCAAGCTCACAAGATGGCGGAGAATCACAAGTCAAAAACAGCATGGCATTCATGTTAATGTAATTGTCCAATCACAGATTGACACATCAAGTAACAATGTGATTATTAAGTAATTAATTTGGCGGTATCATGTATATACAGTCTTTTGTTCCATGACGTAGAATATAATAGCCTTCAAATATGTCTAGATTAGGATGATACCAGAAGGCACCTCAAACACACTCTAGCGGTTGAAGAAGCAACTCCGACTAGGGACGTCGAAGTCCGATAGATGCTACCATCTCGTGATCATTTGCGGAACCAAGCCATCAGGCGGTCGTTTCAAAGGTCGGGAAGTCACATATAGGGAAGATACATATTTAAAAACGTTGGTACGGGCATTGCACGTAACAATTATCATTAGGGGAAAATGACCTAAATGTTACGTCCATTATACTTAACTGCTTATCGCCCTCACTACAACCACCACAACAAGTTATATATATATATATATATATATATATTGAGCCCTTAAATGTATGCCTACATTTAAGTCCTCAAATATTTTATTTTCTTCAGCTCTAATACAGCCCAGTTGAGGAAAAGGTTTGTCTTATTTGGAAATAGCAGTCTGTCTGGATGAACAATGTAATTCTGTCGATGTCGCCAGTGAAACAACGGCCAAGTTAAATATAGCCAATTCTGAGAAAAAGAGAAAGGCAGGTACAGGCTAGATGTCCTTTGACCAGTTCAAATAAGAGGAGTGGAGTTTTCCTTGTCTTTGAAGACGTTAGAGCAAGAACGCAGGGGGCAAGTAAGGATGGAGATAGTGACCAGACGAGAGAGTGGGAGAAGGTCAGCACCTTGGAGTCACCAAATTATTTGAACGAACAGCCAATAAGAGCGAGACCCTACTTTTAGGCGCGAGTATATTTGCGCGCGAATTCTGGAAAATGTGTGTTCCCACGATGCAAATTTCTGCACGAGAGTGTCAATTGATTGTGCTGATTTTTACAAATCGAATGAGATGTGTCTGAAGTCTGTACGACTATTATTTCTATTTATTGTGGAGCGAATTACCCCTTCCACTTGATATTTGGGTAAAACATATAAATACTACGGTCTTTGATTAGACGCGGAACACTTTTATTCTGAGCGGAGACTCAGACTTCCAGAAACCACGTTATTCTAAGCGGAGAGTCAGACTTCCATTATAACACTTTGAAATACTATAACATTTGCGAATGCTATGGCAGCATTTAGGGATTTGATAGATAATTGTGTTGCGTGTCGGGCAACTTATGTGATAATAGTGTATGTGCTTTAGGTGGAGACTGTCCACATATTGTAGGGAAAGTTATTCGGTACTGCAATTGAACAGTTGGGCGAATTGAGTACTTCATTATGCAGTCTAGATTGTAGCCTGAATTTAATAATAATAATAATAATAATAATAATAACATTATTTCAACAGCAAGATGTTCGTCTTCAGGAATAGAGAAATGGACCGTGTCGTTTCTTATGATATGATATCTAGCATCATGGGCTAGATATACAGAAGGAGGGTGGCAGCAGTGCTGTCACAGCACCGGACAGATCCAGAAAGTGTTGAATACATAATTAAATTCATTTAATTTTGGTCGGGGCGGAATCATGAACAATGTTGGGAAATTTGTGTTGTAAATAACATTTGCTTTGCTGTGCATAAATGTAAATTCGTTTTGCTGGCATAACTATTAAATAGCATCACGTGACTTGGTTGTAAATATTAGATATGTTTTTGTATGTTTTTCTTGTGGCTTTAGCCCTTTGCTTTGATTGAAGAGTGCTTGCTTTCATGTTGCTTACGCGCATGAACGCGAGGCGCTATCGAGATTACTTACGGTTGAAACGTTAGATAATTGTGATAAATGGGACTGATTTAATATAATGGTAGACATGGGGGGAATTTCCCGTCATTTTGGTTTTATAATTGCCCAGGCAAATGCTAGTATTGTTTTGCTTTGCGCAACTGTGGTTGTCACAGAAGGCAGTCGGCCTATCTCTAGTCATATCTTTGTCATTTTGTTTTAGTTAGATATTCATGATCTGGAATACATGGGGGGTCATTTTTGTCAAGCCTAGAGATGTGTGTGTGCTTTGTGTGTTATATTCTTCGATTAGTGAGCAGGAAACATGGTGATCCATTTTCCGTTGCTACTAAGCTTCAGTATGCGTACCTGAGGGGCGCATTGCTGATATGTGAATCTTGAGACCCAAGGTGGGTTTGTCAAGAAAATGATGATTTGTGATGTATTTTGTCTCGCGTTTTCAAGAGCCGGGAGGCTACTTAGAATTCAGGCTGAGGCTTTGATATTTGTTGAGACACACTAGAGCACGTTGGAGCTTGAACGACCTATGTACGCAGATCCTTGAATATGATAAGCGGATGCGTGCGCGCTTCGCATTTCTTTTGCTAATGAGTTAAATGTCTTGCCTGGTAAATTATAATTTGAGTTTTGAATTAATTGGGGAGCTGCCCATGCCGTCATCTAACTGTTTTCAGGCCGTATTAATCGAAGTGTTACTTGTAGTTGTTTTTATCAGCCTGCTGAGGAAAGTTCTATTTTGTTGTTGCTGTTGCTTGGATTGCAGCCAAGTTTTGTAAAGTCTCAATTTAAAGGTTGCGGACGGCGAACCGATTTCCTTGTATGTCACGTGATTGCCTTGTTTTGTTTTGTATGACCTAAGACCGATTGATCGGCTGTCGATAATTTGTAAATATACAAAACGTGTATGTTTGAATTTTATATAAGGGTTATATTATGTCAGCGTGTATATTATTATATTAGCCATTTAGTGTTTGTTTCCCTATTATTGTCATGATCTCCAACTCGCAGAATGGGAATTCATGACTTAATCGTTTGATCGAACGGAAGTGATTTCTCGTCACGTACTCACATATTTCAATGTCCGACAGTGCGCACTTATCACATAAACCTTGTCTTCGTAAATTTTTGTAATCTTTTTTTTAAATTAATTGTAATTTTCATTGGAGGTGACGTATTGGTACACCTCGGGTTCACAGCTGTCACAGCTGATTGTGTGTTGAGGTAGCTTATTTTGAACTGATGCTTTTAATCAGTTATTTCATTTTGACGGCTGACTTGAGTTGAGGGTGCTTTGGAAACAAATACGAGTGGGACTTCCCGAGTCCTTGTCCGGGTTTGTTGACATAGTATCAGATGCCGGGATGTCGCGTGAGGGTTACTGGGTCACTCGCAGGTTACTTGTGACAGGCCAATGACCCATGACACCACACAAGGGTGGATATTTTTATTGTTTGTCAGATTTTTATTCCGTATTAAATTAATTTTGTTTTAAACTGTCATATACCTTATTTGTAACTTTAAGTTCCTTTATGAATCCTGGAAATTATAAGAAGAACGTTCTCCTCATACAACTTTTTATGGACCGGTCACGACCCCGAATCTCAGTCTTGTGTAGTGCTTCTTTTCCTAAGGGTACAATATATATATATATTTTCTTCGCGTAGGCTAAATATCATGTTCCAGTTCTGTAATAGTATTCATTATCATCCATAAAACAAATAAATCCACCGGGCGAAGCCGGGCACTACTGCTAGTATTGTTATATGAGCAGAAGTAACTGCAATTTACGCTGTAATATTGAAGGAATGTGAAGTTAAAATATAAACTCGAGTGAAGTATAACAGCTGATAGAAGCTGGTATTCATTATCATCATCATCTTCATTTCCCCTTTTCCAGCTGACACTGGGTGGGGGCAAATATGGTTCCTCTCCACTTTGTTCGGTCGTTCCACCATTCCTCTTCCGACACCGTGTTCCAATCCAGGTTCCGTTTACTAATGCAATTCTTCACCGAGTCCATCCAACGCATTCTTGGTCTTCCTCGACCTCTCTTTCCTGTCATCCGTCGTTCCAGTGCTCGTCTTGGTAGCCTTACTGCATTCATCCGTTTAACATGTCCAAACCATCTCAATCTGTTTTGCTCCAGTTTGTAATTTAGTTTCTCTACTCCCAGTTCTTTCCGTATATCTTCATTTCTCACTCTGTCTCTCCTCGTTTTCTGGACCATACTTCTAAGGAATCTCATCTCAGCTGCCTGTACTCTGCTCTCATCCCTCTTAGTCATTGTCCAAGTTTCTGCTGCATATGTCATTATATGAACATAATATGCTTTGTACATAACTTCTTTAGCCTTAATTGGTATATCCTTGTTCCATACTAGTCCCCGTACCTGTTGGTAGAAAGCACTCCCGAGTTGTATTCTTCTGCTGATTTTCAAATCTAGTCTTCCATCTTCAGTCAGTTCACTTCCCGAGTATTTGAAGTGTTTCACCACTTTCACTTATATTAAATATGTTAATAATGAAGGAACATAAGAGTTATTGAAAGAATATTATTTTATTATATTACCAAATTTGGATAGTTCATCAAAGGAACCAATATATTTATTACAGAATTTTTATTGAACTTGTATTAACTGCAGAGTGAGGATGTTCGCAACATGATGTTCTGTATTTCGAGAATACAATGGTTATAGTGAACCCAACGGGGTTAGGCTGACTGGTGTCGAACGTGGATCTCAGAGATAAGATGAGCTAAGAACTGAGGTTCCAGCAAGGAACGAACACAAGACCTTTTGAGGGAGTTTAAGCTATAAAAACCCCTAGATAAAATACATATTAAATCACTGTTGTGATATGAATTAATTCTGACATTATTTGTTAATATAATGCAGGGAATAATAGCAGAATACTGAATTTTTGGGCTGTATGGAGTATACTATTCTGGACTTGAGCACAGAAAGTTTGAGCGCTTGACAGTTGTCAAATGACTCTGGAATAGGGGCGTGTTTTCTTGGAGCCGTGTCACTCTATGTGACCTACTTATGTCGTCTGGAGCAGGTCAGGAGGGTAAAATATTGTCAAGTTATTCCCCGTTTGAGAATAGAGAGGACAGTGGAGTGAGAAGATACCAGCGTAATTTAATGATTACTCGTGATTGGAATAACTCAGAGACATGAGGTTTGCACCTATGTGAATGTATAGCCTGGAGGCTAATTATCAAGCCATTAAACATTGAAATCGAGGCAGATTTAATGGAACGCGCAGGGACACAGTAGGTTTGTGGTTAGCGGTGAGATCTGACCAGGCCTTCGGGGATTTTTAGGTGACACCGCGTGGGCACGCGCTGGCAAAGGCAATTAATATTAATTAATTGGCCAATCGATCCTCGAGCACGCATACAGATCTGTGACCAGCGAGGAAAAAGGAACCATATAAACGTTAATTCAAGACCAGAATCATACTGTGAGAGAAGATGACGCTGCAGGGAAATTCTCGGTCTACTTTTTCTCTCCAAACGGATATAAGGGCTGAACGAATGACAGAGGCGGTCAGTTGAACCATACTTGGGCGCAGGGAGCACGTCACCCGAGCTCAGAGAACAGACGCGCGAACTCTAACAGCTAAAGTGCAGCAACATAATAAGCATGCAGTAAGCCATGAATTAATAACGATTAATGTAGTCAGTTGAATCGCAGTATAGTGCGAAGTGCACGTTACCGAATTCAGAGAAGGGACGCGCGTACTTTAACATGAAGAGCCATGCAGAAAGGCATTTATTAATCACAATTATTAAGGACAGTCGTGCCATACGTTTATAGTCGGCATTATGAGGGACTATTATCGAGCACGCAGGGAAGGTTCCGTGTGATATACAAGGGAGGACAATTGAGAGTGGTAATCTGTACAAGTACAGTGTACAATGGTTGAGCGCAGTATGTAAACTATTGGTCAGACATATCATAGGATGTCGGATTGCGCAGATATAAACTTTATTATGCGATTTGAGAAATTTCGCAGGGATACCACTGTATTAACGCTCAGGATGATATGCAAGCATATTTATGCGATATCCGGAAATTTCTCTAAGGACAGAAATCGATAGACAGATGGGGGACTGATAGGAATCCTGAGGCAGAGAATCAAGACTTTCAGACGAGATGCGGGAGAGAATTGGAGGAGAGATCTTCAACGTCTGCATTTCTGATATTTTGCCAGGAAAAGTCAACCATTAAGGAATGTACATAGTGATCGTGTGATTGTAGTGATGATCAGTTAAATATATGTAAAATTAATAGTGTAACAAGTGCTATAACGTGTTGTGTGAATAAGGAAGCGACAGCTTCAACATGGAAAAGAAAAGTGCCGTGTGTTTTGTAAGGCAAAAGTTATGTATAACATGTGTGAGAAGTTTAAGAAAGCCTTGCTAATTTGCATATAATGGCGGGCATTACTGGAGGAAATGCGTGGTTGGAGCCACCAGATTAGCCGATATAAGTACCCAAAAACCATGATTTTGTAGCAATTATAGTTCACTGTATGTTGAGTGATTTCAAAATTTATAGAATATGCCAATAAGAGTCAATTTTAGGAGGTAGAACCTCAAAATAGTATTGTTGTGTTGATTTTAGTCAAGTTGAGATGTCTTTGTACATCATTGAGTGGATAAATCGTTACCACTATTGTAAAATGGCAATTCAGTTATATAAAAACTTAACGTAACGAACACGGATGTTCGGTTATTGAAAAGGGTTACGTTGTGTCGGTGATGGTAATTCATGTCAGTAATAATAATAATAATAAGAAGAAGAATAAACGAATACACATCAGGGAAAAATGGTTGCAAGAAAAATATATATGCTAATTGGAATATTTATCTATCCAAGCAGTAATATTATACATGAAGGGCTAAGCAAAAGCAATTTAATATCAGAGTATATTATGTTAATGGAAATAAATATGCAAGAATCTAGGAAATGGAAGAGTTTAATAGAGAATTGAATTTGCAGCTTGTGAATAAGCTTGTAAGAGTAATTGATAGATTTATCTTACTAATTAAAGGACGGGATCATAGCACTATGGTCAGGGGAGCCTGGTAGTCTAATCGACGTGTGAAATCTCGTATAGCCTAGGGCATACAGAGATATTTATTATTGCCAGAGCGTACTTAGTGGCTGACCCTAGCTCTGTGGATGGATATGGAATGTTCCGGATTCGAATCCTGTGGTGTATGGGAGGATAACAATGGAAACCTCAGTATGACACCTGATGTCGACCGAGAACTAGTTATTGGATAAATTCAGCTCCTGGGAAGCGAATTTTGGCGGCAGGATGTGCCTGACCGTGACATTTAATAAGATGCCGGCTAGCCAATTCGACCAGTGAATGATGAATCTCGTTCCTTCATATAATGTAGTGGACCTGTTGAGGACAGTTATTAATATCCTAAGGTTAGGAATAAATATTTAAACACGCCCATAACCTATCTTGGATACAATTTAGTTTAAATCATATGGGATATGTAGGTCATTGAGACTGGGCTATTGTATTTAAAGTCACAAGTTACTGCTTGGAGGTAAAGAGAGAAGGGAGTTAGGGAGAGACAGAGCACGTGGTTTTGTGACCGCTCGACTCATTCCCATTGTATACAAGTAGAACCGAGGGGGAGATGTTAAACGACCCTTGAAGGTTGACATTTAGAATGGACAGACTTTGAAACCCTGTTTGTAATAAAAAGAGGCGTTGTTATATTGTATAATGAATTTGTGTGATTTGAAACACATTGATAATTAAGGATCATCCTGATGATTTAATATTTAGCACACCTACGAGTTGTTGAAAGTTGCATTTTTATACTGACAGTGTCACTGTGTTCTAAAGGTCGACACTAGATGCCATAGGCTATGCCCACGCAAGGGAAGCATAATATACCATCCGACACAGCGGTAACGGAATTTTTGAAATTGAAATCACAACGGCATACAGTGCAACTGTAGAAAAGGGAACTGCAGAAGGGAACTGCAGAACGGGGTAGTATACAAATAATTGTGGAGTTGCAAGGAAATTTGATGTGCAACCCATAAATTGGTTAATGCATGGTAAAGCATTTTGGTGGGAAGAGAGATACAAAACACAAGTGTACGCATAATGTAAATTAAGAGGTGTTGAGAGTAAACAATTAAGATTGTGGAATTTAAGAGGTCACAACAGGTGACATAAGATTATAAGTACTGTTTATGTGTAATTTACCTGTGCATCAGCGCACTTGAGAATGAATTTTGATGTCAATCTCATGGTAAATGAATGAATAATCATTTGGATTTGCAAGGATAAAGTGCGAATATTAGTGGATTGTAGGAGTAATTTTGCATTGTTTTGTGTTATATTGTTGGCATTGTGTTTTTGAGTGTTTGAAGCCATGATTTAGAGCTGAATTAAAGTCTTTAGAATAGAGTTGTGCTTTATCATTGTAGAGTTGATACCTTTTAGTCTCAGATCAAAAATATGCAACTGCTCAGTGGGAGGACGGTACACGCCTGAGAACTGATGCTGGCTGGAGGCAGAAGCATGTTTTCCATGGAAATTACTCACATGGGTACAATAGTGAGGAAGGAAATGCGAAGCATATCTAAGAGAGATATTTTATTGTATTCCCGTATTGACAGATGATTGTATTGTACTTATGTCAATGGGCAAAGTTATGTCATTGTTTCAATATTGTTGAAGAGATATCTGTAAAGACAATTTTGCGAAATGTTAATGGTATTTGAAGAAGGAATTATTAATATGCTTGCCACGGTGGGTGAGTGGGCAACGTGTCGGTCTATTAACCCCAAGCTTGTAGGTTCGCTCCTGGCCGTGGTAAGTGATTTTTGAAATGCGGCAAAAATTACGACACCAAGTCATACGATGTTCGCATGTCAATGAACCCGTTTGAATTCAGTTGGCCGTGTTAATAATGGCAAAATTAATCTCAGGAGTTTCCGCCAAGACAAAGTTCCTCATTTCTCTACTAGAAAACACTATAGTGTTCAAGGACCTTAGATATCTAACCTCCTTGACTTTCATAGTGCTTCAAGGAACAACAAAATTCGACATTCAAGCTACCCTTTGGGTGTCAAATAACAAAGCTTGTATCCGGCACCCGAGGCCATACGATATTAATATTAATTAATTAATTATTAATATGCAGTATTATTGTAAAATTACTAATAGGAGTTATCGATATAGGCGTTACAGTTGAAAATCCTTGAAACAGTAGGACAACCATTCTTTGTTGAATTTGTATCTGATAGAAATTTAGGAACAACGGATCTCCGTAAAAGCTGAAGTAAATTGAGATCTATTTTATCGGTTCTGAGTAGATACTCACGGTAATGGTAATATATATATTGTATATTTTCGTATCCAGGAGAGTACAATACAGCTATTTACAATTCAAAACATATTCACAATACACACACAAATTGTGAACACATCGAATCGATTTTTAGGCCCAGAACTTGGCACCCTTGATTGCACGAGCATTTGCTGAACTGAAACCAGGGTAATGGTAATTATTCGATGAGAAAAAAAGTTATTGTTATTAATTATTTTTATTTAAATGAGAGACCAGTGGATGTGAATAAACTATGTCTTTACTTTACTGTACGGATTATAGAATCCTGAATTGAAACTATTACTGGAAAAGACATAGCGAAGTGGAGATTTTCAACGTTCAAAAGAAATTTATGCTGAGACTAGAAACCCGACCCGGCTTCGCCCGGTATCTTTAACGGTTTACCCGGCGTAAGCTTAAAAGGTGCACAGACGGCAGGTCCCAGACGCAATTCAGAACATCCGAGGTGAACAGCGAAACTACAATCACATACACTCTTCTCTGAAGTTTTAATTCGTCGCGACTCGACAGTCTGATGCTGGCCGAAGCTGGGGTGATAGGCTCGCTCGCTCGTAAACTCGCTCCGAAGCTAGTAATTTAATTTTCCACTGAATGGAGATTGTTGGAAGAAATCAGAACTAGAAGATCAGCCGTTCCAGTGTGGTTTAGCTCGATCGAGACTTTCCATCATCTCGTCAGATTAGGAAGCCGACGTGCTATAGTGCAACCCTTGGAAACGGGAAAGGAAAATAAATCACGTGTGTAAGGCGAATAATTAACGCCCAAGTGATAATTTTTTTATGTAATGTAAAAATAGTGAAATTTTTTAGTGTAATATTTTAGTGAATTGTATTGTGTTAAGTGAAAACGAATACAAAATGGTATTCATTATATTCCCAGTGATAAAGGTATATATTTTATGTGCTGTTGAAGTGTCATTGAGTGTAAATATAACCATGAAAATGGCTTAAGAAAAAGTTGGTGGGCGAAAATGTTCCATCGCTGGAGAATTCGGTCGCTGACCGTACCGTCATGTGAGTAACTATTTCATTAATATGCGGTTGGGAAGATTTGCGTATACTCCTCATGAGAGAGAGAGTAGGGATATTTAATAACAGGTGAAAGAAAGATTGCGCGATCTGAACGATTAATTTGAGAGAAATATAATAAATATGTGAAATATAAATGAATCCCTTGTGGAAAATATTCAGTAAAATATCAGTGTAATTGATAAATGATATAAATATGAGAAAGCAAGCGTAATAATAATAATAATAATTATATAAATGAATGAATATTGTGATGAATTTTATATTGAAAGTGGTAGCTTCCGAGCTCCTTTAAATGAATTAACACATGTTGGGAATACATGTTCTTTATGGTAAAGTGATTATTGTAAAGGGAGGGAGAGTAATATATATTTTGAAATGTAGATCAAACGTTGATTTTGAATTTATTTAGTTCTTTGAAGGCAACTTGGCTAATTAATGTATGAGTGCCATGTCGCGCATTGAAGTAATTTGTCACGCTAGGAATGCGTTGAAATGCTCGGTAAAAATAATTATCAGGGACAGTTAGTCGTGGTTAATGAACTGTATAAGCCCTCAAAGTTGTGATAGTGATTACGAGGCATTGTGTGTTGTATGTTAAAAGGGTGCTATTTATGTTGTATTATGAGCGCTGGCAAAAGGCGAGGCCTACCCTAAGTCGCTAATGTTATAAGTCCTCCAAATTGGGATACGGCTCCCGAGGCATTTGAAAGGATCGAACTCAGAGTCGTCCGTGTTGAAGCCCCTTAATATTGGTTGTATTATGGAATGTTCTTACCCGCTAATGAGGACACTTCATAATTATTATATACCGAAGCTAAGAGAATAGGTCTGTAGAACCTAAATATGTTGTTAAATGATATGTATTAGAAGCCTTGTCATTCAGAGAATTGCATTTGAAACACCTGTGTGGAAAGCTGATGTAGCCAGTCCCTTGTGAAAGCGAGACTGTGGACTCTCTTCTCTCCCTGCAATAAATCACGCCATGTATTTAAGATTAGACCCTTACCCTCTGGTAGTGCGGTAGGTTAGGACGGACTGTCTGAGTCATAATACACAGAAGTGTTTAAAGATTGTTTGAACGACCCGGTCTTTGAACCGAGGTCCCTTTATATCCATTATTATCGCTTGCAGAGTTCAGATCGTTGCTTACTTAAGGTATAATGGTCTTTTAAGACAAAAGTAATAAATCCCTAACTTTATTGTTCAATAATTCAGTGATTCACGAGTTCTATTGAAGACATTAGATTCCGGGAGTAATCTTAAGTTTGACTTGTTCAGTAGTCTTCAGTAGCTCGGGAGTACGCAAGTTTTTCCCAATCACGGTAGTGAGTTGTTAGCTTGAGAGAGAGGGATGGTAATATATCAGCATTGTGAAAGCCCAAAATTAATTGATGATTAGCCATACTTTGATAATTATGATTAAAAGATATACTCAGGTAATTAGTAATTGATGTGTATTAAATTGATAACACAGTGTATGTAAACCTTACCGAGCCATTTGGAGCTCGTTATTTTAAAGAATTTGAATTGACACCATATGGAAGAGAAACTTAGTTGAAGTTTGTTGGTTGTTGGAAAACCAGTCATTAGGATTTTGTAATTGTTTTATATGAATTCCTTGTTCAACTTTGGACAAGTGTGAAGTGGAGTGCCAGTATTTTTATTTGTTTAATTTTTGTAGCGCCATTTTTTGGATAATTAAATGTTTAATAGTAGGATTTGATTTTTGTTTATTTTTGGAAGTGTATCCTCTGCTTAATCCAAAGTCTGTAAGTCACAGAGTGGGAGAACAAACCATGAACCCCGATTCTCCCGATTGAGCGTTGCTGGCAAACTGTGATTTGCATATTTCATAGTTGATTGGGCACAATAGATGAACTTCAAGTAGTGCCCTTTATCTCCGTACAAAATTCCATGGTGATACCGCTGATAGTTTCAGAGATATAGAATGCCGGTGAAATATTTCGCACAGCCGCCATCTTGAGGTTATGTAAACAATGGAACGAAGTTAGATGTCGGTGTATTACAATGTGAATAGACATATACTGTACCAAGTTTTATTGCGTTTGGTTGGTTAAATCAAGAGAAACGTCTATTTAAAAGTCGCAAATTGGTTTGGCCGCCATGTTCGTTTTGTATTTACCAGGTTTTCAAAAGTCACATAGATGAACTTCTAGTACAGGGGTTTCCAACCTGGGGGGTGCGCCCCCCTAGGGGGGCGTGGGGCTTTATCAAGGGGGGTGTGAAGTGATTTCCGAATTAAGTTTTTTAACTCGAATATTTCAATTTTGTAAAATAAACATTTTTTGAGCCTCTCCAAGTGATTGTCGTGCCAAGTCAATCGTTCAAAAGCACTGGTAATTGCCAACTGTCGGCACAAACCTCTGCGGAGTCGCGAGGTTGGAGGTGAAATAAGGAATTTGCTGTGTTGTGAGGACCAAAATCATGCCAATTTTATCGGCTCGTTGGCGTATCTTTGTGATATCTTTGAAGCTTTGAACAGTTTAAACTTAAAGCTCCAAGGCAAAAAGTCCAATATTATGCATTACTGGATAAAATACAGTTATGGAAACGCCGGCTTCAGATGAACAACTTCTCATCCTTTCATCGCCTTAATGAAATGTTGCCGGAAAATGAACGTCATCGTAATAAACTTAGATGCAAATTCAGTCACATTTGGATACCCTGGCACAGGAAGATGATTGTAAAATATTAAGACTGGGTGACTTCTGGGTCTTGCAGTGTATCCTGTAATAGCCAAATTTGCATTGCGTGTCATTCTCCCATTTTCAAAGACATATTTATGTGAGTCAGGATTTCCAACGCTGAGTGTCATAGAAACAAAGCAGCGCTGTCGGCTTGATGTTGCAAGTGATCTCCGCTGTGCTCTGTCAAATATCAAACCAAACATACCGAATCTTACCAAGAGAAAATAGTGTCAACCCTCTCACTGACATATGCTGACTAATTTAAGGATTTGTTGTGAAAGTGTGGTCCTAGTATTATGCTAAAATGAAGTTAGTATGTAATAGATAGGCCTATTCCATTATGTAGTGTTATTAGGCTCCTCCGCGTCAATCGAAGAGGTTATAGAAGCGATGAGTGGTGGGGAGGGCGCAGTAGGGGGCGCGATTAACTCCCGTATCTGAAGAAGGGGGCGTCAGCTGACAAAGGTTGGGAACCACTGTTCTAGTATATAGTTCCCTTTATCACCGTAAAATATTCCAGGGTGATATCGGTAATAGTTTCGGTGTTATTGAATCCTGGTGAAATATTTCGCACAGCCGCCATGTTGGTTTGGTGAGACGTAACAAAATTTGAAGGGCACAGTTGGGGTCGCCCGGAATAGTGCTATGAACTTACCGAGTTTCATTGAAATCGCTCCAGCCGTTTAGAAGATATTTGGGGTGGACACACACCATCACACACGCCCACACAGACAGACACACGGACATTAATGAAAATAGGGCAATAAATATGTCTCTCAGATAATCTGTAATGGATTTGCCGACACAATCGTGAGACATATCACAAATTATAAGTATTCAATAAATTTAGTATTATTATATTTTTTTATTTCTTTAAGCAAAAATTCCCCTACAGGAGAGCGATTGAACTTGGATCACCTGACGTCATTTGGAGGCGTGTCTCCTCCGCTCCTCCCAAAATCTCTTCATTCTCGCGGAATGTTCCCGCTTCCTCTCATCCGTCCACTTTTTTTTCCAGATTGTCGTAATGATCTTGGTTCGAACTTAACATTCTTGATTTTCGTCTGGCACTCAGTTCAGTCTTCGAAATTTTGTATACTGATAATTTGTAAGTCCCTTTGTACCTCTTTAAGCCATTCTGTGCCGCATTTGCTCTGTGTTATGATACTGAGTAGTTTCTTGGGCAATCTGGAGGTGGCCATCCTGTGGATGTGAGTGTAAAATTTGGTTCTGCGTTTTCTAATTTCTTCTGTTATCGTAATGGTGTTTTGATAGAGTTCAGTACTAGGTCTCTTCATCCAAATGCCGTTTCTGTTGATTGCTCCGTAGATCTTCCGGAGAATTTTTCGTTCCTGCTTTTCCGGTTCCCTAATCTTGGAATGACCATCGATTACTATTGTTTCAGCCGCATATGTTGCTTCTGGAAGAATAACTGTTTTATAATGTCGTAATTTAGCGTTTGTCGAAATGCATTTCTTGTTGTAATGGGCCCACGTTAGCCTGTAGGCCTTCTGGAGCTTAGTGATTCTGTCTTCATTGGCGATTCGATTAAGTCCTGAGGGCTGTATAATTTCGCCAAGGTATTTAAAACTGCAGACTTGTGCGATTTTACCGTATTTGGTGTTTAAAGGGGATTTATTTTCTGGTCTTCTCTCCATATATTTGGTCTTGTCGTAAGATATATGTATTCCGGTCTTTTGTGCAATCTCATGGAGCTTTTTCACTGCGTAAGTCGCTTCCGATCTGTTGTCTGCGACAATTGCAATATCGTCCCCAAAAGCGAGACATTTGACTTTAGTTCTGTTCTCTTTTTTAATACCGATTTGAATGCCCTTCACAAGAGGTTCCCATTCCCTAATTATCCTCCTCAGAACCATATTGAAGAGGATTGGGGTAGTCCATCCCCCTGTCGGACTCCCGTCTTCATTTCGAAGGGCTCTGATATTTCGTCCATGAATTTTCACTTTGGATTTTGTTCCAGTAAGTGTCTGTTCTATGATTTTGCGTGTCTTACGATCGATCCCAAACTCTTCCATGATTTTAAAGAGGGTGTCGCGGTCAACAGAGTCGTATGCTTTTCTGAAGTCGATGAATGCAATCACGGTATTTCTACATTTCCTCATTTGTAAGATCGTCTTTAGGCCTATTATTATTATTATTATTATTATTATTATTATTATTATTATTATTATTATTATTATTATTGTTATTAATTATTATTACGCTCAGGGCCGCACAGATGGGAGAAGCCAACCGTTAGTCTTGTATTGTTTCGGGAAGCTACGACTGTGTTCGTACCTGGTCGGTGCTGCTCTCTGTGTCGCGAAACCATAGTACGCCGTCAGCTCAGTGTATTGACACACGGGAAGTGAAGGAACTGTACAATATCAAATTGCATCCACAGATCGCCGTTTAGTGACAAAATAATTATGTTGTTTGATGAATAAAATTTATTTTTATCAGATGAGATATTTTAAAGGAACCTAACTGGATTCATTTTAGCATAATTTAGCACTAGAATTTGATCTCTCGTGTGTTTGCGGTGAAAAATATTGTATAAGATGGATTTGGTTCTAACATACATTCATATAATGCATCAACTACGTCACTGTTATTAGCTTCCCCACACTTCAGGTAATCATTCACATCCCCTCTTGCCTCGCGGTTCCGCTGCGCATCTGCTCGGAGAATCGGCCACGGCCGTCCACTTCCGGGATGGTGCTCACTGCTCAGTGGGCCGCGGGCCCTCTGCACGCCCCCAGATGCGTTGTTAACAGTCTTTCTGTTTCTTCTTGTCTTTGCCTATGAGCTACGGCTCACCTTGATTTTTATGCCAGCTGCATTCTAACTCTCCCCAACCTTAGCCTCTTCCAAAATTCCCCAGGCCATATTCTGGTCAGCTTGAATCTCATGTACCAACCCTTACATTTATCCTATTAAGTTCCATGTCCTATTCCCCCTTGATAAAGCTCTAAAGGCCCCAAAATGGGAGCCGACAGACTAAAATAACGTAGCCGGCTTCGTTTGCTTGGGTCCTGAATACATTCATTAGAATGTCCAAATTTTCTGGGATCCATTCTTCTGGCATAGGTAGGAGAGCTCAGTCTCATTATTCACCCGACCGTGCAGAAGGTCATGTAGTTCTATTTTTTTTTTTTTGGTATGTTGTTTGGACCTCTGCCAATACCAAAACTTCCTCTCGGCACGCCGGAAGGCAGAGGTAGATTTCACCGGGCAAACTAAGGGAAAGGCTATAATAGGCAAAATATGCAGGTTTTCGTAGAAGGATCAGACCTCATTTATTGCGAGAAAGTATTTTACAATGTAATTGGAGCTCAATTAACTTGTCTTTCGTCTTAGTATGCATATTTTTAACATTTTATTGTCTTAGGGGGACGGTAACCTTCTTGTCATTTGGGGTCCATTTTTATCCTATTTTCAATTTTGAAAAAATAGGCTTATGAGATCTCCTTTTGTCCGTGTGTGTGTGCGCGCGTGTGTGTGTGTGTCCCAAATAAATAATTTCTAAACGGCTGTAGCGATTTCAATGAAACTCGGTAAGTTCATAGCACTATTCCGGGCGACCCCGACCATGCCCTTCAAATTTTGTTCTGTCTCACCAATCCAACATGGCGGATGTGCGAAATATTTCACCAGCAATCAATATCTCCGAAACTATTGCCGATATCACCCTGGAATGTATTACGGTGATAAAGGAAACTACTAGAAGTTCACCTATGTGTCTCTTGATAAACTGGTAACTACAAAACCAACATGGCGGCCACGCGAATTTGCGACTTTTAAATAGACGTTTCTCGCGATTAAACCAACCAAACGCACTAAAACTTGGTACAGTATATGTTCATACACTTTTAATGCACCGACATCTAACTTCGTTCAATTGTTTACATAACCACAAGATGGCGGCTGTGCGAAATATTTCATCGGCATTCTATATCTCTGAAACTATTAGCTGTATCACACTGAAATTTTGTACGGAGATAAACGGCACTACTGGAAGTTCATCTATAAGATTTTCAAAAACCGGTTAACTACAAAACGAGCATGGCGGCCAAGTGAATTTGAAAATTTAAATAGACCTTTCTCGCGATTTATGTTCCAAAAACATTGAAACTTGGTACAGGAAATGTTTATACACATTGTAATGCACTGGTATCTAATTTATTTCAAATGTTTACATAGCCTCAAGATGGCGGCTGTGCGAATTTTAAAATTAAGTTTTTATTTCTTGTGTTGTAATCATGCGATCGAAGTGAAAGTTTGAATAATGAACCTACGCAATAATTTTCCTTTAATGGTACATGACTCTATGGCCTATACATTTAACAATCCAACATGGCGACCATCCGAAATATTTAGTCGGCTCTGAATATCTACGAATCTATTAAAGCAATCAAACTGAATATTTTTATGCTCATAGGGGCTATGAACACAAGTTCACCTATAAGACTTTCAGTAACCTGGTGATCTCAAATTCAACATGACGGCGACGCGAATTATAAATATTCACATGAGCGTTTCTCCCAATTTAACCATCCGAGTACAGTGAAACTTGGTACAGTAAATCCTTATACGAATGATAGTTCATTTCAATTTTTTCCATAACCACAAGATGGCAGCTGTGCGAATTTTAAAAATCTCGTTGTTACTTCTTGTGTCCTAATCATGCAATTGAAGGTTGAATGCTACACGTACACAATTATCTTCATGTAACAGTACATAACTCTTGGACCTACATATATAAAGTCCAACATGAGGATCATCCGAAATATTTGATCGGTTCTCAATGGTTGCGTTCACGGTAGCAAACAGTTGATGAACTGATGAAGAAAGTACGCTGTGAACGCGGTGTGATGGAGCGCTCCCTAAACATGTTCCATGGAGCGGACGCCATTTTATGGAGCGTAGAAAAACTTCGCTCCATGCACGGAACATGTTTAAAACCAACATGGCGTATAGCATAAAGTAGATTTGAACACAAATGTAAACATTGTGGAAATCGCTCAAAATAGTTCCTGAACTGATGAATACTGAAATAATAATGAAGAACACAACATCACGGTCCCTCTATAGCCTATAAAATGACCTGCATTGTGTTAAATTCGTGATATATCTTTATTCCGATTTACGGACCGCAGTTGCGACAAATTTTAACCTATGTGTGAAACAACATAACCTGATATATCGGATGATACAGCCTTTCTTTTGTTCCAAGTATTAAAAATTATATGAATTCAGGTGTGTGGTTTCCTGTTTAGTGGCAATGTGCATTTTTAGCCTACTTTTCACATTTTGCAAAAATGAGGAAAAAGTAGACTTATGAGATCGGGCAAATGTGTGTCTGTCTGTCTGTCTGTCTGTCTGTCTGTCTGTCTGTCTGTCCGTCTGTCTGTCTGTCTGTCCTTCTGTCTGTCTGTCTGGCTGTGTGTGTCCCCCCCCCCCCTATCAACTCCTAAACCGCTGGAGCAATCGAAACAAAATTTGGTAGGAGTAAATGTCTACACCCGAATATCTCACGGCCATATTTGAAAACGATGTCAGTGCTACCAACTGCTAAAAAATCGCAATTGAAATTTGAGCTCCATGTTGGATATCTTGGAAGGTATGAATGGGAGCTATTTCAAAATTGGCACACGTATAGATAATAATATTGCAGTTTAATTTCCAGGAGGCCATACGTGGCAGGGTTGCCAAAATGATTATAAGCCTGCTGATTGGTCCAATTTTTAAATGCATATAACTTCTACACTATCAATTGTAATTCAACCAAATTTCGTATGTTGTATGTGTACATAACCAGATACGACTGAGCGTATTCTTGAGACCCACCAGGGCTGCCAACTGTTAATAAATGCTCCTAATTTATTTTATCCAAATACCAATATATCAGAAAGTATGCAAGCCGACAGCTTTAAACTATGCACACGTATAATACCTGACATTCTATATTAATTTGGAGTAACTTATATACGTCAGTGCTACCAACATGATTCTAAGCCTGCTGAGAGGTCCAACTTTAAATACACGTAACTTCCATACTATCATTTGGATTTCAACCAAATTTCGTATGTGCTATGTGTACCATAACAGATATGACTATGCGTATTCTTAAGAGCAACCAGAGCTGCCAACTGTTAATATGTGCTGTCCCGATTTTTGTTACCCTAATATCAATATACAGTATCAGAAAGTATGCAAGCCAATAACTCTAAACTTTGCACACGTATAGTACCTGGCATTCTAGATGAATTTGGAGTAACTAATATACATCAGTGCTGCCAACATGATTCTAAGCCTGCTGATAAGTCCAATTTTAAAATGCATGTAACTTCTATACTATCCAATGGATTTCATTCAAAATTGACACAACAATAGATCATATTATTTCAGATTATTTCTGACCAATACATACTTGACATTGTTGCCAACATGATTTTACGTGCGCTGTTAGATCCAATGTTTAACTGCATGTAACGTCCATGCTATTCATTGGACTTCAACCAAATTTTGTATTCTGTACCTTAAGAGATGGAACTAAGAATATATTCAGTCATCAGGTCTGCCAACTGTAGAGCTCTATCAGGCAACATTATGCAAGGTATACAGTATTTCGAATTAATTAGAAATTTTGATATTAGCAACTTAATTTCGTCATTATTCTAGATAGGTTCATATACTGTAGAATAATCATTGGCATGAAAAGTAGGCTCTTTAGTTCGTCACGGAACTTCTTGTTAAAGTTTTTAAATCAATGTTTCAGCGTTTTTTCATCACTTGTCTGGGGTAATTTGGTCTGAAAATACAATTTTAACCTATGCTTTGGGCTAAATACTGTACCACGACGAATATATTTTTGTGTAGGCAGTATGGAGAGAATCAAACTTCAAGGCTACCGATACTGTATAAAAATACCTTTCATTTGGAGCAAGCATAGGCTACCGGTACTGTATAAAAATACCTGCTTTGTACTGGGCCTACCCCAAATTCTGAATTATTTCAATACCGTAGGATACCGGTACTTGTTGGGTTAAGGATTAGTATGCAATAGGATATATGAATTGCCATAGGTCTGTCTGTGCCTGGCATTATTAGGTGATTCTTCCAATAGAAAACTGTGTGTTTGGCTGATCAGAATGTAATGACTGGGAAATACTAGTAGCCTATCAGTATTTTTCTTTTCATGGTATTATCAGACTTATCTTAACAGTTCTCTTGCTTCTTGGATGCTGTTTAGGTCTAGATTAGCCTCCCCCCCCACCCCCCACCCCCCCTGGCTTTCAGCTTGGACTGAATGAAGTTAATTTGGTCATGTATAGGCCCTACCCTATAAATATGTTTCTATGTTTAAAAGAATCCAGCTTCCCTTGGTAAGCATTTCAAGTACCAGTAACCATTAGGCTACTTTTCTTTTCATGGTATTAGCAGCCTTATCTTAACAGTTATCTTGCTTCTTGGTTGCTGTTCAGGTCTAGATTAAACATCCACATTCCTTTCAATGTAATGAATATTACCTACCGTACTGGTACCATTGGCTATAATTGGGCATGCTCAATAGCCAATGTTCACTGCAGTAGGCTACCAGTACCATACATCAAGAAGCTGGGAATGATTATGCACTGAAACTCAAGATATAATATATATATACTGTATATAAATTTCTTTTCTTACACAAGGAGAGAAAATTAAGCACTCTTCAGCATACTTTAGCACTTACCCAGTTTGTCCTTTATTTCCTTCACTTACGGTATCTCAACATGCCTGAGTATTAACATTTTGTGACAATTATTGTATGCACATACTGTATTTTGTCCATGCTTCACCTAATCCAACACCAAAATTTCCATCCTTGACTTCCTTTTGTCAAACGAGCGATGATTTTCTCTCAGGGGACAGGTTAGGTCTCTGTACTCAAATAGGAACTGACTATTAGTAAAATGCATTATGAGAATGGATTTAGAAATTGTGACATAAGGCTAATTTATTTTATTCACTCTCTTGTGTGTATGCTACATATTGATCTATATTTTAACAGTAGCCTAGGCTACAGGATACATTTCAAAATAATGTGGTGTCAGTAGTAGTGCATGTATTTTTAACTGAGGCTAGGATTGGGAAGGAGGCTTTAAGTTACAAGCTTAGTAACCTGTAAAGGAAATTGTTAGTAAAATGATAACTTAAAGGGAGTGAGGAGTCATGAATATTACCTACTAGTACTGTACAGTAAAGGCTACAGTTAGGCAAGCTCACTAGCCTAGGTTCACTGCAGTAGGCTACCAAGAAGCTGGTAATGGCAAGGCCTATGTACTGCAACTCAAGAAATATAATATATTTCTCTTCTTACACAAGCAGAGAAGATTGAGCACTGTTCAACACAGCACTTACCCAGTTTGTCAAATATTTTCTTACCTTATCGCAGCTTGCCTGAATTTTAACACCTCATTACAGTGATGCTTCACTTTATAATCTGCATATTCTATCACACATCAGTATTTGCTGCTGACCACAGAAGACCTGATGTTCTTGTACGGTGACTGAATGAACTATGTTTGTTACAAAACTACACCTATAGTTTTGCTGTACTGTAGTTTCATTTGTATTCAATCTGGTAATGAGCCTAGGTGGAAGATATTACTTCTTTTAACATTTAGTTTGCTGGTTCGTGCCAACCATCTCTCTACCAGGCACATATTGTTAGTAACCAAGTATCAATGCCTTTAAGAGAGTGATGAGTCATGAATGTTACCTTCGGTAACGGTATGTAATTGTACGAGCCCACTAGCCAAGCCCCAATGAAGTACCAGTATCGTACATCAAGCAGCTGGTAATGATTACGTACTGAAATTCAAGATAAAATGAAGTCATTGCTGCTTTTCGGGTACAAAATTATAAATATATAAACACACTCCTGGAAAAAATTACATGTATTAGTTAGTTATCACACTTAAATGGGCAATGGGCAACTAATACATGTAACTGTTTCCAGGAGTGGGTTTACATAATAATTTTGTACCCCATGTTGACCGACTGAGAAGCAGCAAAGACAATCTGTATAGGCAACACTGAAAAAAAGAAAAAGAATGGCTTCAAATTATCACAGAAAAAATGTATTCCTTAGCACTGCTTCATTTATCTTTGTTCCTAGGTGTCATTCATCCTGGTACTTTCCTGATTTTTATATCTTATTTTTTTCAGTTTATATTTTTGCAGTGTAGTTTCCTCTACCTCATTCTGTACTGCCCAGACTTAGGTAGCAATAATTTTAAAATGTCCTATTTTTTAATTCTTTCTATGTTAGTGGACCATTTGATGACATGATCTATTAAAAAATAAATGGTGAAAGCATCTTTTAGACAACTGTTTTCAACCAAAAATCTGTAGCCTAACATTTTTCATTTTCATTAGATGAACACTAGCATATAGGGAATATGGTATGGAAACCAGTTGTGTATTGATAGGAGGAGAATGGACTGCCAAGTAAGAGACAAAGTTAATCCATCAACAGTTCATGTTGTGCCTTTCTCTTAAGCCTCTAACAGATAGGGAAGAAAAGGTTGAGAGATGGAAAGCTTACATAGAGAGTTTGTATCAGGGAAAGGAGATTGAGAATCATGTAATGGAAAGGGAGGAGGAAATTGATGAGGATGCGAAAGGAGATTTAATATTGAGATCAGAATTTGATAGAGCTTTGGAAGAACTAAGCAGGAACAAAGCACCAGGCATAGATGATATACCGATTGAGTTGCTACGCTGCATAGGAGATGAAGGTCTGATCAGGTTATTTCACTTGGTGTGTAGGATTTATGAGACAGGTGAGGTACCCCCTGATTTCAAGAAGAATGTAATCATCCCTATACCAAAGAAAGTGGGAGCTGACAGATGTGAAGATTACCGTACAATAAGCTTGATTACTCATGCTTCAAAGATCCTGTCTAGAATAATTTACAAGAGGATTGAAAGCCAGATAGAAACGGAGTTGGGTGAAGACCAGTTTGGTTTCAGGAGAAATGTAGGAACAAGGGAAGCTGTACTAAGTCTTAGGCTGATTTTGGAAGGTAGAATAAGGAAAGATAAGAGAACGTTCATGGCTTTTGTAGACGTAGAAAAGGCTTTTGATAACGTTGATTGGACTAAATTGTTTGACATTTTGAAATCGATTGGAATAAAGTACAGGGATAGGAGGGTGATATACAATCTATACAGAAACCAGACAGCAGTCATTCGAGTTGAAGGACATGAGAGAGAAGCTGGTATTCAGAAAGGTGTAAGGCAAGGCTGCAACTTATCACCCATACTTTTCAATCTTTACATTGAACAAGCAATGAAGGAAATTAGAGAAATATGTAAAGTGGGAGTGAAGATTCAAGGAGAAATAATTTCAACTCTGAGATTTGCTGATGACATAGTCATCTTGGCCGACAAGCCTGAGGATTTGAATGAGTTTTTGAATGGTATGGACTCCGTCTTACGGAAAGAATTCATGATGAACATTAATAAATGTAAAACAAAAATACTGGAATGCAGCCGAAATAAATCAGAAACCTCTATGGAGATCAAATTGGCAGGTGAAAAGCTGAAGGAAGTAGGAGACTTCTGTTACTTAGGAAGCAGAATAACCAGTGATGGGCGAAGCAAAGAGGATATAAAAAGTAGGTTGGCGCAGGCAAAGAAAGCATTTCTACAAACGAGGAATCTGCTGACATCGAATATAGATTTAGGTATTAGGAAGTCATTTTTGAAAGCCTTTGTCTGGAGCGTGGCGCTCTATGGAAGTGAAACTTGGACTATTGGTGTAGCAGAAAAGAGGAGAATTGAAGCATTTGAAATGTGGTGTTACAGGAGAATGATGAAGATCAGATGGGTAGATAGGGTTACAAACAAAGAGGTATTAAGACGAGTGGGAGAGGAGAGATTTTTCTGGCGACTGCTAATGAAGATAAGAGATAGGTTGGTAGGACACATACTAAGACACCCAGGAATAGCAAGCTTAGTTATGGAAGGAAGGATCGAGGACAAGAACTGTAGGGGTAGACCAAGGTTAGAATATGTTAAACAGATTGCCTCGGATGTAGGGTGTGGTAGCTATGTAGAGATGAAACGATTAGCTCAGGACAGGGAGGCATGGAGAGCTGCATCAAACCAGTCAAAAGACTGAAGACTCAAACAACAACAACTGATATTGGGGTGTAAATAAGTAAGGCATAACAAGGATAATACAGGCTCATACCATGATTTCCTTTGCTTTAAATGAGGGACCCAGAAATGTTATTTCTAGATGCTGGTTATAATTTTAAAGTGTGGAACCTTGAGGTCATCTGACCTTATTAGATAGGGGAAGGGTAATGGTCCAGGTAAATACCTCTAGTTGACAGGTAGGGACAATGTGATTTATATTCTTGTAATGTTTCAAATTAATTTTGCTATCTAACCTGATTTTTTGTAAATACAATTAATTTTTATAGTACAGTAACTAAAATCTGTATAGCACGGTTAAGCTGATGAATAAATCCAAAAGCTTCAAATCCTTGAGACGAAAACTAGAGTGAAAAAGAAAAGATATAAGAAGTAGGAAAGTATCAGCATGAAGGATACATAGGAACAAATTAAATAGATGAAGCAATGCTAACAAATAATGAAGTCATCATGTGTGGATGACTGGTAAGAGGTTTACTGCTAGACTTACAGATTCTTGACCCTTCTCATAGGTTATAACCCTACAATAATAAAATCAAAGCTATATTGATTTTCTTGAATAAATATTCTGTCTATTGAGACATAGGCCTAACCTACCTTGTTAAATTTGAAGGGATTAAAATTACTTCAATTATCATAAGTCTTGGGATATACCACCTTAATATACCGTACCATACGTTAAACTGTTAAGTTTTTTTTACCGTAGCCGAACTAGCATAATACAATAAATGCAGTATCAGAAAGGCAAGAAATTTACGTACGTAGGCCTAATATTATCGGGAGCAAGGTATGGTTTGATACATGTTCACAGCCTTCGGTACATAGTTTCAGACCAATCTCGTTCCGAGTTGCAAAACTAAAGGTAAATTAGATACTGATCTAATATCAGCATTCACTCTCACAAGATTATCTGATCATTTCAACATCGCAGGCTCGAGGATAGTACATCGCCCTTGTCCACTTTCGAACAACGCGCGCTGCTACATTTCAGATGGAGCAAACCGTTCACAGGTACACGTAAAACCTGATCCCGCTCCCGATGCATCAGCTTTGGAGCAGTTGATCAACTGTTTGCTACCGTGAACGCAACCAATATCTACGAATCTATTACAGCAATCAAACTGAAATTTTGTATGTTGATAGAGGCAATTAACATAAGTAGGATATATGAAAATAGGTTGTATAGTTCTTCACGGAACTACTTGTTACACTTGTGGTCACACCGTCCGTATGCAAGGTTTGGAACTGATGTGTAACTATCTAACAGTCTGTTACTTCTTCACGTCAAATTTTATCTCCCGCAGAGATGTTGGTTGATTCCTCAGTTTAGGGCTGCGACAACGTGGTCATGTAACCCCGTGAACTTTGGGTGTGTGTAGAATCTGTCTGATAAACGGTGTTAATTGTGATGGCTGTATTAGTCTGTAATTCTGGTAAGGACTGCAGACAGTCAATTTCAAGTAGTAGTTCCTAATGTTGGTACCAAATATACCGTCAACGACACCTAGCTCTGAAGTTGGCTACTAGATGCCACCGCAACCAGTAACTTGCAACGAACGTTGGACTTCCCCTCTGAAGGAAAGCACACTGATGGATTTTCAGCGCTCTTTGAAAATCCGACGACTTCGGCTGGCTTTGAACCCGTGACCTTGGGCATAGAAGTTCAGCATGCTACCAGCTAGGCTACGTCACCGAAGCCGCTTCCCACATAGTCAGATGGAAAAATGAATGTGATCTCGTTGTCATGGCAACCTCTGATAGCTCATCCCTCATCAATTTAGAAGAGTTGTCATGGTAACCTCTGATGGCTCTTGGCATTTCCTCTAATTCCGAAATCATTTTTCTCATCCCTTGGCGTAATGGTGGGTTGTATCAAAAATTCTTACAGACAAAAGTTTTAGGTAATTATTAGGGGAATATCGTCCATTTTGTACGGTTTTGATATTATGCCTATTAAGACAGATATGATTAATGTTTACCGAAAAAAACACTTTTTCCACCCCATTGGTCAATGGTTGGTGCTATCAAAAAACGTTTTGAACATAAATTTGTGGCACTTATCCGACACATAATACGAACTTTAAAGGGATTCGATATTTCACATATTAAGAGAGATATAGTGATATATCACTTTTTCGAAAAAAGCCTCCCATTTTTACCCCCTTCGACCGATTTTGCTCATTAACGAACTCGACCGAGACTTTATAGGGATACATATTATGTGAAAAATTCAAAGTGATTAGTGCAAAATTACGGCAGTTATCGTGTCCACAAAAAACTGAGATATATATATTATATAGATACATATATACATAAATTATATATAAACATTTGAACTGACGGTGGTTTTGGGGTCTGGGGGATGTCAAACGCGAAGATATGACGAAATTTTCCGGAAGTCGAAACATGGTACCCATTGCAATAGTTAGCTTTCTAATGAAATCTACCTAAAAGGAGATAAATGATTTCCTCGAAAAGTCAACGTATGTAAAACATTTCTTGTGGTACCATATACGAAGGAAGTTCCGAAAGTTTAGTCATGATCGGTCACTGGTGTTGCATGTCCAGTGATGGACGGCAGAGTGTTGAGCATGAAGATCAAAGTGGCGTCCCTACACATCCGCGAATGAAAACAACATTGCTCGAGTACAGGACAAGGTGCTAGCGGGCAGGCGCATAACGGTGGCAGACGTGACGTCACACTGCGTATTGGCTATGCCCGGGCCCATCACATGTTCCATAATGTGGTGGGTTACCGAAAAGTGTCCACAACATGGGTACCGAGAAACCTGACCCCGGGAAACAAGAGTGTAAGAATGGGGATCAGCCTAGATCAAGTGATGCGGTACCGCGAAAGGAAAGTGAGTTCTTGTTCAGAATCACCACGGGCAATGAGATATGGATGTACCACTTCACCCCATGTAAAACCAAGGCCATCACAATGATGTGGAAGCATCCCAGTTCACCAGTGAGGAAGACATTCAAAGTGGCAACCTCACCAGGAATAGCCACAGTGTCCTTGGACGCAAAAGGTGTGATTCTCCCAATTTCATCCACGAAGGGATCATAAATGCGCAACGCTAATGCAACACCCTAAACCAACCTCAGGTACGCCAATCGACAAAAGATGGTTGGTTGGATCCTCAGTTTAGGGGCTCAAACAACGCAGTCTTGTTGCCCTGTGTTCTTTGGGTGTGGGTAGAATCTGTCTGATATCCCATGTTAATTCTGATGGCTGTATTAGTGTATATTATCTTTTTGGCCTACTTTCATTTATGAACAAGTAGTTCCGTGAAGAACTAAACAGCCTATTTTCATATATCCTACTTATGTTAATTGCCTCTATCTACATACAAAAATTCAGTTTGATTGCTGTAATAGATTCGTAGATATTGAGAACCGACTAAATATTTCGGATGGTCGCCATGTTAGATTTTATATATGTAGGTCCTAGAGTTATGCATTGTTACATGAAGATTATTGTGAAAGTGTAGCATTCAAACTTCAATCGCATGATTAGGACACAAGAAGTAACAAGGAGATTTTAAAATTTTGCACAGCTGCCATCTTGTAGTTATGGAAACAATTGAAACAAATTAGATGCCAGTGGATTATCATTCGTATAAGGATTTACTGAACCAAGTTTCACTGCACTCGGATGGTTAAATTGCGAGAAACGTCCATGTGTATCTTTATACTTCGCGTCGCCGCCATGCTGGATTTGTGATCACCAGGTTATTGAAAGTCCTATAGGTGAACTTATGTTCAGAGCCCGTATGAACATTTAAAAATTCAGTTGGATTGCTGTAATAGATTCGTAGATATTGAGATCCATCTAAATATTTCGGATGGTTGCCATGTTGGATTGTTGTATAGGCCATAGAGTCATGTATCATTAAAGGAAAATTATTGCGTAGGTTTATTATTCAAACTCTCACTTCGATCGCATGATTACGACACAAGATATAAAAACTTAATTTTATAATTCGCAAAGCCGCCATCTTGAGGTTATGAAAACAATTGAACTAAATTGGATACCAGTGCATTACAAGTATAAATATTCACATGGAAGTTTCTCGCAATTTAACAATCCGAGTGCAGTGACACTTGGTACAGTAAATCCTTATACAAATGTTAATCCACTGGCATTTTTTTTTCAATTGCTTCCATATCCACAAGATGGCAGCAGTGCGAAATTTTAAAATCTTCTTTTTACTTCTTGTGTCCTAATCATGCGATTAAAGTTTGATACTACACGTACACAATAATCTTCATGTAATAGTACATCACTCTAAGACCTACATATATAAAAATCCAACATGGCGACCTTCCGCAATATTTAGTCGGTTCTCAATATCTACGAATCTATTACAGCAATCAAACTGACAATTTGTATGTTGATAGAGGCAATTAATATTAGTAATATATATGAAAATAGGCTGTATAGTTCTTCACGGAACTACTTTTTAAAATTCGAATAAGGACTGCAGACATTCAATTTTCAAGTAGTTCCCACTTTTGCTACCAAACGCCACCTCAACGAACAAGTAGTTCCGTGAAGAACTAAACAGCCTATTTTCATATATCCTACTTATGTTAATTGCCTCTATCGACATACAAAAATTCAGTTTGATTGCTGTAATAGATTCGTAGATATTGAGAACCGACTAAATATTTCGGATGGTCGCCATGTTGGATTTAATATAGGTAGGTTCTAGAGTTATGTACTGTTACATGAAGATTATTGTGTACGTGTACCATTAAAACTTCAATCGCATGATTAGGATATAAAAAGTAACAAGGAGATTTCAAAATTTCGCACATCTGCCATCTTGTGGTTATGGAAACAATTGAAATAAATTAGATGCCAGTGGATTAACATTCGTATGAAGATTTACTGTACCAAGTTTCACTTTACTCGGATGGCTAAATTGCCAGAAACGTTCCTGTGAATATTTATACTTCGCGTCGCCGCCATGTTGGATTTGTGATCACCAGGTTATTTAAAGTCCTATTGGTGAACTTGAGTTCATAGCCCCTATGAATATTAAAAAAATCAGTTTGATTGCAATAATGGATTCGTAGATATTCAGAGCCGTCTAAATATTTCAGATGGTCGCCATGTTGGATTGTTAAATCTATAGGCCATAGAGTCATGTACCTTTAAAGGAAAATTATTGCGTAGGTTCATTATTCAAACTTTCACTTCGATCGCTTGATTACGACACAAGAAATAAAAACTTAATTTTAAAATTCACACAGCCGCCATCTTGGTTATGTAAACAATTGAACGAAGTTAGATGTCGGTGCATTACAATGTGTAGACTATAAACATATACTGTACCACGTTTTATTGCGTTTGGTTGGTTAAATCGCGAGAAACGTCTATTTAAAAGTCGCAAATTCGCGTGACCCCATGTTGGTTTTGTAGTTACCAGTTTCTCAAAAGTCACATAGGTGAATTTCTAGTAGTACCCTTTATCACCGTAAAAAATTCCAGGGTGATATCGGGAATAGTTTCGGAGATATTGAATGCTGGTGAAATATTTCGCATAGCCGCCATGTTGGACGGGTGAGACGTAACAAAATTTGAAGGACACGGTCAGGGTCGTCGGGAATAGTTTTATGAACTTACCGAGTTTCATTGAAATCGCTCCAGCCGTTTAGAAGTTACTAGCAGAAGTACCCGTTCTTCGTACGGTATTCGTTGTTAACACCAGACATTATCAATTGAGATACTTTTGCAATGGTTAGCGGTTTGTCATTCCTTCAAGTTTATCAGAACGAAGTTAGTTTTCTGGGAATAGCACACACACGGTTAATTTAAGGCCCTTAAAATGTAGTTTTCGGAGACCCTTTATAGATTCCAGAATTTTGTGTCTCACATTGAGAAGCGTAACATAATTATGCTTCAGTCGTCCTTCTAGGATAATTTTTATATTTCGCCTATTTTAGCATGTATTGAGAAGTTTTTCTCTATAGCCACCCTTCTACTGTATGAAAAGTGCGGTAAGAGTTTTATAAATGATTGGTGTATTGACTCTCATGGTCACCATACCTAATTTTACGATGCTCCAAGAATCCGAACACGAGTTATAGGCGTAGGCTACGTAAAGATACAAAGAAAGACAGACAGACAGACAGACAATTCTATTGTCTACAACATATTACCCAGATATCCAAATATGGGTATATCTACCACACAGTATCAAACAAAATCATCCTTACGATGAACCCGTTTGTCGACAAAAATAAAATTAGTTAAAATGTGCTCTCAGACTAAATTCACCTAACGTGTATTTCCTGACGTGAAATAGAATTGAAAGCCTTGTAGACGAAACGCAAAACACGTCACATAAAAACTGACCCTCTACGTTGTGCTAGGTGCCCATACACAGGAAGACCCCTTTCATAAATTATAAAGGCTTGTGGTGCATGAAAATTCAGGTTCTTTAGCCTCAAATTGCCCAAATTCCTAAAAGACGCAAAAAAATGCTGGTTCAATTCAAGAATTTTTGAAAATAATGTTGCTCTTTGGAGATATAATAGACCTTCTGTACTATATGTTGAACGTGAAAATTGCATGAAGAAATTCTAGGTTACCCCTTGACCCCCTTAATTGCATTGATGAATTGTACAGTCTACGTTAGTTCCGTGATAACCTTATAGCCATTTGCAAACTTTGATAGAAATGTAATAAATGGAGTGACATTGCTTCTTACAGAAATAGAAGGAAAGTTGTAAGCCACCCTTTGATATAATGTTCTCATGGTTACCGATTTGCATTCCTTCATTAGCTTGTTAAATTAAATTAAATTAGTTTTCTGGGAATATTTCAGAAACTGTTGGATTTAGAGCCTTATAATGTAGTTTTCGAGGACCCTTTAGGGCCCCCGAGTTTTGTTTCTGGTACCGAGGGGATTTGTCTCGTCGTTGTACGCCATAATATAATACTAATAATAATATAATATAGGGAGAAATTATAACACCTATTTTTTAAAATTATTAATGCAGCCAATGGCCATGCACTTTTCTTTTCAGGACGGGTCAGGGAAGGGATATTATCAGAGAAAGAAGCATTCAATCACGCATGAGCAAAATGGAAATGGCCTACCATTTAACTAAGGACATCTATAAGAAAAGGTCAATATCCTTCAACGCAAAACTAAAACATTACTGCAGAGTCATCCGTCCGGAGGTCTTGCATGCTTCAGAATGCCTCACGATCAACAAAAAAGGCTTGGTCGAGAAACTGGAGGCCAAAGAAAGAAAAAAATTGAGAAAGATATTGGGTTCCATCAAAGACAATGGGGAATACAGAAGACGGCATAACCATGAACTATATACTCATGTGGAGAAGATAAACAACGTCATCCGGAAGATGTGTGTTTGAGTCTTCAGTCTTTTGACTGGTTTGATGCAGCTCTCCATGCCTCCCTGTCCTGAGCTAATCGTTTCATCTCTACATAGCTCCGACACCCTACGTCCGAGGCAATCTGTTTAACATATTCTAACCTTGGTCTACTCCGACAGTTTTTGTCCTCGACCCTTCCTTCCATAACTAGGCTTGCTATTCCTGGGTGTCTTAGTATGTGTCCTACCAACCTATATCTTCTCTTCATTAGCAGTCGCCAGAAACATCTCTCCTCTCCCACTCGTCTTAATACCTCTTCGTTTGTAACCCTATCTACCCATCTGATCTTCATCATTCTCCTGTAACACCACATTTCAAATGCTTCAATTCTCCTCTTTTCTGCTGCACCAATAGTCCAAGTTTCACTTCCATAGAGCGCCACGCTCCAGACAAAGGCTTTCAAAAATGACTTCTAATACCTAAATCTATATTCGATGTCAGCAGATTCCTTTTTTGTAGAAATACTTTCTTTGCCTGAGCCAACCTACTTTTTATATCCTCTTTGCTTCGTCCATCACTGGTTATTCTGCTTCCTAAGTAACAGAAGTCTCCTACTTCCTTCAGCTTTTCACCTGCCAATTTGATCTCCATAGAGGTTTCTGATTTATTTCGGCTGCATTCCAGTATTTTTGTTTTACATTTATTAATTTGCATCATGAATTCTTTCCGTAAGACGGAGTCCATACCATTCAAAAACTCATTCAAATCCTCAGGCTTGTCGGCTAAGATGACGATGTCATCAGCAAATCTCAGAGTTGGAATTATTTCTCCTTGGATCTTAACTCCCGCTTTAAATTTTTCTCTAATTTTCTTCATTGCTTGTTCAATGTAAAGATTGAAAAGTATGGGTGATAAGTTGCAGCCTTGCTTTACACCTTTCTGAATACCAGCTTCTCTCTCATGTCCTTCCACTCGAATGACTGCTGTCTGGTTTCTGTACAGATTGTATATCACCCTCCTATCCCTGTACTTTATTCCAATCGATTTCAAAATGTCAAAACAATTTAGTCCAATCAACGTTATCAAAAGCCTTTTCTAAGTCTACAAAAGCCATGAACGTTCTCTTATCTTTCCTTATTCTACCTTCCAAAATCAGCCTAAGACTTAGTACAGCTTCTCTTGTTCCTACATTTCTCCTGAAACCAAACTGGTCTTCACCCAACTCCGTTTCTATCTGGCTTTCAATCCTCTTGTAAATTATTCTAGACAGGATCTTTGAAGCATGAGTAATCAAGCTGATTGTACGGTAATCTTCACATCTGTCAGCTCCCACTTTGTTTGGTATAGGGATGATTACATTCTTCTTGAAATCAGGGGGTACCTCACCTGTCTCATAAATCCTACACACCAAGTGAAATAACCTGATCAGACCTTCATCGCCTATGCAGCGTAGCAACTCTATCGGTATATCATCTATGCCTGGTGCTTTGTTCCTGCTTAAGTCTTCCAAAGCTCTATCAAATTCTGATCTCAATATTAAATCTCCTTTCGCATCCTCATCAATTTCCTCCTCCCTTTCCATTACATGATTCTCAATCTCCTTTCCCTTATACAAACTCTCTATGTAAGCTTTCCATCTCTCAACCTTTTCTTCCCTATCTGTTAGAGGCATTCCATTTGTGACCTTAATATTACAGCACTTAGTCTTCTTTTCCCCAAAAGTATTTTTAATCCTTCGATAAGCTGTGTCTACTTTTCCTAATTTCAGACAATTTTCTATACCTGCACATTTCTCTTTCAACCATTCTTCTTTCGCTTCCTTGCACTTCTTGTTAACCTCATTTCTCAGACGTCTGTATTCTGCTTTCCCCTTTTCATCTCTTACATTCTTGTGTTTCCGCCTTTCATCCATCAATTCTAGTATATCCTGAGTGATCCACGGTTTTCTACCTATTCTTTCTTTCCTTCTTCTGCGGATTTTGTTATTTCATTCTTCAAAAGTGCCCATTCGTCTGCAATTGAAGTTTGTTTAGGGTTTTTCATTTGTCCTTCCTTTATACTCTTCTTGAATCTTTCGTTTACATCTTTCTCTTTCAGTCTGTCTATAGACCACCTTTTTGGCTTTTGACTTTTCTTCAGTTTCTTCAACTTTAATCTGCATTTCATTACAACCAGATTGTGGTCAGAGTTTATGTCAGCACCAGGATATGTTTTACAATCCAAAATCTGGTTTCGAAACCTCTGCTTGACCATAATGAAGTCGATTTGGTAACGCCCTGTATCTCCTGGTCTCATCCATGTGTATATTCTTCTATTGTGGTTATTGAATAAGGTGTTAGCTATGACCAATTCATGCTCGGTGCAGAATTCTACCAGCCTGCTTCCTCGATCATTCCTTTCACCTAATCCGAATTCTCCTACTATCTTCCCTTCCCTCAGTTTTCCTACCACAGCATTCCAATCTCCCATTACTATAACATTTTCATCACCCTTGATATGCCTCAGAATTTTGTCTATTTCTTCATAGACCTTTTCAACATCCTCATCATCAGCTTGACTGGTAGGCATATAGACTTGTACCACTGTGGTGCAGGTAGTTTTAGTATTGATTTTTGCTACAATAATCCGTTCACTATATTGCTCATAATATTCCACCCGCTGTCCAAGTTTCCTACTCAATATGAGGCCAACCCCTGCTTGGCCATTGTTTGATTTAGTGCTAATGACCCTATAGTCTCCTGACCAAAAGTCCTGTTCTTCCTGCCAGCGCATTTCACTAATCCCAACCAAATCCAACCTCAACCTATCCATTTCCCTTTCTAAGTTTTCTAACCTTCCACTTCCTAGCAGACTTCTAACATTCCACGCTCCGATCCGTAGAATGTCAGATTTCCTCTTTGTCACTTCTGTGATGTTAACCCCCTCTCGAGTAGTCCCCACCCGGAGATCCGAACGGGGGACTAGTTTACCTCCGGAAGATAAGGATACCATTTTTAGGGCATGTGAAACGAATGAGCCCAGCGAGACTGACCAACCGCAACATAACTTACTTTCAGGAGAGGAAAACAAAATGGGCCTGGTTCATTGAACAGGATAAAGATCTGAAAGAAGTGGGGATTACACCAACAGACATTCAGGAGCGCGCCCCACTCAAAAGGAAACTTCAAGCTTGCAAAGGTTTCCAAGAAAACCCGAAGCTGAAAACGGGAAAGATTTTGGACCCAGGAACGGAAGGAAGTCCAACGAGAACGAATGCGGGCGTACTGGGCAAACATCAATGCCAGTAGAAGACAGTGGGAATGACGTGGTCCATAGATGGCCTATACGAAATGAATGAATGAATGAATGAATAATATGGGGATAGGAATATAATAGACCTGCCGTACCACACCCGCAGGTGTAAATCGCGTGAAAAAATTCTAGAGTACCCCTTGATCCCCTTAAGCGCGTTAAACGTATTGATGCATTTTACGGCTTAATTTGGTTCCGTGATAACCTTCTAGCCGTTTGCAAACTTTCACACTAATGTAATTAATGGAATTGCATTGCGTCTTACAGCAATAGATGGACTTCTGAGGATCTGTTGCCATGGTTACTGGCTTGCATTTGTTCATTTGTTTATTAAATGAAATTAGTTTTCTGGAAATATCTCAAAAACGGTTGGTCTTAGGGCCTTAAAATGTGGTTTTGGGGTACCCGAGTTTAGTCTCTCACATTGAGGGGCTGAAAATGAGCTTTGTCTCGTCATTCTACGCCTATTTCAGCGTGTATTTTAAGGGGGTAGGCCCCCTTTTATGAGGGGTACGGAGAAGAGTTATATCAATGATAAGTGTCGTGCCTCTGATGGATATCTGTACCAAATTTTATGTTGATACACCCAGCCGTTCTCGAGTTATAAGGGAACAAAGTTGTCCACAGACGAACAAACAAACAAACAAACAAACAGACAGACGAAAAAAAATCGCTCGCATCCATCAAAAACAGTCTGAAACGCGTAAACAACTCAATTTTCCGTCGAAATTCAGAGAAAAACAGACAAACTTTCATTTTTATATACAGAGAGATATACTGCACCGGTCGGTGTTGACCGTGTTTTATTGCACAAATTTAGGTTTCACTCGCTAACCGTTGGAGATATACGAAAAGTGATAAGGACCTTTCGGATAGAAAATTAAATGTTAAAGCTCATGTATGCCATCAAAAGTTTGCTATTTCTTAGCATTCTCTTTTTATTTGAAATGTAATTATGAAATTTTGAAACCAAGGGGTGTAGTGACGTCACCAATGTCGGTTTTACTCGCTAACCGTTGGAGATACACGAAACGTGATAAGGACCTTTTGGATAGGAAATTAAATTTGAAAGCCGCGTGTGCCATCAAAAGTTTGCTATTTCCTACCGTTCTCTTTTTATTTGACGTGGAAATATGAAATTTTGAAACCAAAGGGTGTAGTGACGTCACTAAAATGGTAGCCATTTTTAAATAGTACAAAATTTCGAAATCAAAAGTATCCTATATGTAAACCTGGTAAATCATCTACATCCATGCAAAATTTCATTTAAATCGGACCAGTGGTTCTTGCGTTATTGAGTAACACACAGACAGACATACAGACAGAAAGACAGACACACACCATCTCATTTTTATATATTAGTATGATTAGGGACACACACACACGGACAAAAGGTGATCTCATAATCCTATTTTTTCAAAATTGAAAATAGGCTAAAAATAGATTTATTACCTCAAAAGTCCAAGATTACCAAGTGATTGATACATTAAAACCCACAGGAAGTACGAGGGCAATAACTGGCCGACATTATTGACTCGGGACTAATTTAATTTAGAGTAGGCTCCAGAAAATATGAACGTAAATACTGTGTTAAATCGATAAGGAAAGTGGGGCATCAACATTGCAGGCAGGGCAAAGGAGCGTGCCCACCTCCAATTAGCAGTAAATGTGCAAGTGTTCCATATGCATGGGAATAAGCAGCATCTGTTTGCGTGAAAACACATATTTCACATAAAATATTACAACATGTAAGATAAATTTAACGCTTCCGTACGGGCAACATGAGTGAGTCAAGTGCAATTACAGGGAAATTTACTATCCACAAATAGAGGAATTAAACTCGCCAACAATAACTTGTAATGGAACGTGAAGCTGCACACCGGGGAAAGGAATAAGGAGGATTATTGAGCACAATTCGAGTTATTTCCACCGGTGGTTTGGTTGCGGTTTTGGTAAGTAATTCGTGGAGCAGTTTTTTATACTTAAACAAGGTCCGTTCTGAATGTGTTTTGTAACATCTTTTCACAGGGATAGTGTTCATTAGATTCATAAAAATCTCTGTTTCGCGGGCTTATAGGCCGTGTTCTAAGGACATTATTTTGTTGTCCTGACGTTTCGCTGAAGACTGCGTTCAGCATGTTCACAGGTTACATTAAGCGAGGTAAAACATGTAAACAGAAGATATATAAATAGTCAACAACCCACACATAGAGGCTACCATAGCAACGGCGTACCACATAAAAGTAATGCATCAAGGACAGGGCTGCTCTTCTGTTGCATCTTCTCGTCTACGACGGTCAATGAGGGCAGGCTTGAGGGGATTAAGAACTGGAAGCCAAGCTCAGTTCACACGTTCTGCTTCCTCCTTAAGATTGAAGCTGTTAGTATGCTTCAGGATTTCAATGTTTTCCCTTTGTAGCCTGGCATGATAAGACACCGTGGTGGACAGAACTTCGGTGTCTCCATATCTAATGTCGTGACCTGCGAGTAGCGAGTGTGCTGCAACAGTGGATGTATCTGTTTGTCCCAGCCAGCTGTGTCGTTCGTGCTCCTTGAGGCGAGTGACAATACTTCTTTTCGTTGTTCCAATATATACTTGGCCACAATCACAAAATGTTCTTAGAACACGGCCTATAAGCCCGCGAAACAGAGATTTTTATTTCAACGCGGGCCGTGAAAGTCTGAATATGTCATTCATCATCATTATCATTCTCCAACTCCCGTTTCCTGGGTGTGGTGTACAACCTATCGCCATCTCCTCCTATCTTCATACATATTCTGTTCCAGGGCATCTTCCCATTTGTGTCCTCTCATCTCCCTGTCTGATCATACAGTCTCTATACAGCGTTTTTTGATCTCCCTCATGGTCTTCTTCCTATGTGGTTAAGGTCAAAATACATGGCTAGGTTTTTTAGTTTTGGCACCTTAGTTATAACTGGATTAATGACTCACTTAGATGGTTCCAAGTTTCACTGGCCCTCGTTGCGTACAACGTGTTCCCAGCGATGCGGAAGTCGTTGGATCCCGTTGGCACTGCCCAATCTATTGATGGTACGAAGAGAGCGCTCAGAAGCCTGCTTAACGTCATTGTCATCTTCATCTTCGAAATGAGATCATAGTCGCAGGGACTGATGTCTGGAGAATATGGGGGGTGATAGAGGACTTCCCAGCCCCAGCGATCCAACAATGCCGACACAACGCCTGCGTGTGTGCCCTAGCATTGTCATGCAGAACGATGGTCGGTGTAACCATGTGGTGGTGCCGTTTCCTTATCAGAGCTCCTCGGAGATGGTCTTGCAGAAACGAACAATAGTACTACGCATTAACGGTTTGTCCTCGGGGAACAGTATGGCAGCGCTTCCGTACCATTGAAGACGTTAAGCGGGCTACCAAGCGCTCTCTTCGTACCATCAATAGATTGGGCAGTGCCAACGGGATCCAATGACTTCCGCATCGCTGGGAACACGTTATACGCAACGGTGGGGACTACATCGAGGGCCTGTGAAACTTGGAACCATCTAAGTGAGTTATTAATCCAGTTATAACTAAGGTGCCAAAACTAAAAAAACAACCCATGTATTTTCTGGCAGGTCTTTCTATAAGGTGCGTTCAAAAAGTAACGAGCCGGAGGCATAATTACAGAAACCAGTACCTGTATGTTAGAAGTATTGGCCCTGGCTGTTGAGGCACTTGTCCCACTGTGACACGAGGCAGTGCCACGATTAGCTGCGATGTGAACCAGTTCCGCACGTACAGCTGGACGTTGGCGTCCGAGGTGAATCGTTGGCCCCTCAGAGCCCTTTTCGGGGGACCAAACATGGCGTAATCACAGGGAGAGAGGTCTGACATGTAAGGAGGGTGGCCGAGAACCTCCCATTTGAATTTCTGCAGGAGTGCCGTGACTGTGTTGGCCGTATGAGGTCGTGCATTGTCGTGTAGCGCGACCGCGGCGGCTATGGCGTTCACTGTCACTCGGCGGTCCTGGGTAATGAGTGCATCAACCAGCTGGACGTTGTCATCGGTAATGCAGGGGGGTGCCCCAGACCGGGCATCATCAGCTAACGACACCCGTCCTTCCCTGAAACGCTTGTGCCACGCCTTGACCCTTGCAAGGGACATGCAGTGTTCGCCGTACACTTGTGACATTCGGCGATGAATGTTCGTTCTGGTGTATTCTTTGGAATACACGGTAAGATAGAGTAAGCTTTTGCTTCTCTTTGCTTTAGTTCATCCCTTCCTTTTTTCTCAAACACCAACAGTGATCTTCTGATTTCTCCTTGTTGGTTATGTCTCTCATATTACTTGTAAGCCTGTTCTAGATATATATCTTCCATGACCAACCTAGCGTCATCTAGCAGCGAATCTCTGAAGTTCCTCAATTCTTACCTGTACAAGAGGACTTCCTTATCAATCTAGCCACCAGATCTCGTCGCCATCGTCAGCTATCATCTCCGTGATCAAGAGAACTTCGTCTACTTTTTCACCCTCCAGGCCGCGCTAGTGACTCCTACTATCAACACTTTGAAGACCATTTCATCAAGAGAAATTAATATTTCAATGTTGGCTATTCTTATATGTATTCCTTTTGTCTCCTACCCCCACTCTTTTCCCTTCCCTGGTCCCTTCGAGCTCCGTTGAGCGGATCTCACTTGTACGTCGGAAGTCAACCTAGTCAGTCGGAGCTTTACTAAAGCTCGTCTCCTCACCTCGAGAGACAAACTTTCAAATCTTCGCCATGTTGTGAATTCCTGACTAACGGTCACCTAAGGATTCGTCGTTCATCAGAAATGAGCTAAATACTACTTCTACGTTCTTCAACTTATTTTAATTGATTTTAAATAGCTAGATGCTTTTTAATGATCATTTTGTAGACAGTGTGAGATTTCTATATTTGGGGCAATAATCATCCTTCGCGGGATTTTCTATGTTGGACTTTTGTCTATCTAAGCCAATCTTAACATGAAGCAGCATTTCTTATGCTTATTAAAGGAGAGATTTTCTCACAACGTGAGACACCATTAAATTACCCACTGTTTATAAAATACTTAGCTCGTTCCACCGCTGGACTAACTTTTGCCCTATTCTTCAGTCATGATTGTTCTGGAATTTTCCATGCCGAACAAATTATCTACGAGTTAAACCTTCTAGTACTTTCCACTCACATATGGGAATACGTTTTCAAACTAAGGAATCTTCCTTATGAACTGCTAATCAATATCTAATTTTTCTTGATCCGTTGGGAATTTTTCTGGTGCATTCAACTATAACCTACAACTTTCTCAAGCAATAGATTCTCGCAAATCTAGTGTAACTATTATTTTCCACCATTGCAATAACTTTCCTTGCTATCAACTTTTTGTGCTACTACAGTGAACTTCTCAACTATATCAACAGACTATAGTGAAAACTGTGCTTGTTCAACCTTTCATCCGCGTCGCGCTCGTCAGTGTAAAATAAATGCGGCCATGAACACTTTTCCACAATCCCATTTGATCTTTCCCAAACCCTTTACTAACAAACCAAAATAATAAAATTGTTACTTTAGGTCTTCTTTCAATGTGGTGTCACTCTCAATAAGTGCCCTCCCTTACTTGTTCCACGTACAACGAATTAATGTCTGTAAAACTTCGTGTCTAGTACACGCCTCAAATTATATTGTTTCTCCCTTCTAATGAGGGAATACAATTCTTTCAACTCATAAGTGAGTTATCTCTAGGTTTCACGAAAGGGAAACTTGCCCCATTTTTCTCGTGATCCCTACTTAAACATAGGAGTTCTAGAAACTTCATTTCGATTTTTCTCTTCAGGTTTCACAATAAGTGACCTGCCCTATTTGTATAATCCAACCAAGTATTTCTGTATCAATACAAGAAGTTATAGAAACTTCTATTTTATTCTTCCTGCTTTTTGTTGTTGTTACTTTCGAAGTTGTTATTATTTCTAAGATACTTATCTAGAAACCATTAAAATACACACCTTGTACTTGATTTATTGTCTAACTTTAATTACGTTAGTTATCTTTAAAATTTTCATTTATTTATCTTCGTCATTTCAAAATCTTACGAAGATTTTAAAGCATATAAAAGGTTTGAAACCAAAAGAATTGTTAATTGCCTGGCGCATGCTTTACATGTTTTCGGACGTCTGCGACCCCAATTGTTTATAGAAATCAAAATTATATATTTGATACAAAAACTACTTCCTTTTGCATTGTTAAATAAATTAAATATTTGTTTTTAGTTTTATCATTTCTCTAACATAACGGTTAGGCAAGATCCTGTCTTCCTTGACTCTTCCTATTCAATAAAAATAAATCTATTGATAGGGTTTTCACCACTTGTTACATTTGAGCAAGAACTCTTAGTTGGTAACTTAGTAAAGTCTCTCTTAGCTTTAATAGCTAATTCTAACTGGCCAGTAAGGCAAGCATAGCTCGCTACGCCAGCTTCCTGCTTGTGGAGATTCTCTCTAACACTTATGGTTGGTTTTTCAAAATATAAGTGTTTCTCATTGTCTAAACTTTTAGTCGGCGCCTTGCTGGGTAAAAGCTTAGCCATTTCTAAATGCAACTATTGGTATACTTACCAAAATTATTCCCAAAGGTATAATTGCTTTATCCCTATCCTTCTTGGAAGCATTTGGTCGCTCTTTAGAAATTCTACAATTTCAAAAACTAAAAATCTCGAAGCTGATTCAAATTATTGGCATTCTTCAAATTACCTGTTTAGAAACAAACTCCTTTGAACAGATACACAATAAATCCGTTACTTTTTGTCTTGCCAGAACACCACCCTTCCCCATAGTAGGCATATGTATGCTTGAGAGGGAATACGCTACAGCAACTTTCTCGCAAACCGCCCAAGTTCCAGCTGCGTTTCCCGTTAGCTTTGTCCAGGTCCCTACCCACTTTAAGTATCGGAGAGCGGATTTGCAGTGGCAGCTGCCTTTGAGTATATTTAAAGTTAAACTTGTAACTTTTGTAGGACTCCCGTCCTATTTGTCCATCCTTTTTCTCCAGTCCGAAACCCACTTCCTTTTCTTCATCATCTTCCCTTGGGGGTTAGGTTATTCCCAAGCTAATAATCTACCCACGTTCCCCCTACTCCTTCCGCTGTCAGAAACCGAACAACACCTCTTTGCTCTTCGGTTGACGCCACCACGTCACTGTTTGCAATGCGACTGGCAGCGTTGGACGATTGATGCATGCTGCTGCTCGCTTTGTATCGTAGCGTGCCGTGCACGCGTGCCCTCTAGCGATGGGCTGTGACCTTCCACGCTCTGGTCGGAACCACACCTCGTTACACACGCCACGATTAGCCGATGTCGTCACCTGTTTGCCCATCCCAGCCTCTGGCTCGTTACGTTTTGAACGCACCTTATATGTTCATCCTCATGATGTGCCCATACCACTGAAGTCTGCGTTTCTTTATGACACTGGTAATAGGAACCTCGATGGCAGCTACTTTCCTATTAACTTCATTTCTGATCTTGTCCTTTCTTGTAGTTTGGTTCATGGTTCTGATGAATCACATTTCAGTTGCTTGAATTCTACTGTAGTCATTGTTTAATAGGGTACATGTCTCTAAACCATATGTCATTATAAAAGAAACATTGTTGACTATTTTTCCATATACAACATATAACTGTGCTTATTATAAGAGCCAGCAGGGATACCAACGGTGTATTAATAATCTGAAAATATTTGAACCCTGGTTGGATCCTCAGATTAGGGGCTGCCCCAATATTTTAGAATACGTCGCCCGGAACATACTTCCAATTCAGCATATTGGAAGTTCATGATGTAACAAGAGATATCCTCGAAGTAAGTCCTACCAACTTAATTATATGCTAGAGTATAGTTCAATGTTCAATTGCGTGTAACTTTCACACTAATAAAGGGATTTCAGTCATCATTCATGAGTGTAATATATATCACAAGAAATATGACTCGGCATGTTGTATGGAGTCACCAGGACTACAAACTGTTGATAAATAATAATCTTCATAATTGTAACCCTATTAGAATGTACTGAATGGAGGAAAACAGTTGAAAACTTGGCACATGAATAGAACATACGCTTGCAGATTCGTTTTGGGCAACCCATACGTAACAGTGTTCCCAACGGAACTTCTGCATGTACAACGTATTTCAGAAGGTTATACACAATCATCTACGGCTTCTTGCAGCACGTTGATAATCATCGAAATGCTGGGAAGATTCAGAAGCTTTCTTATTAATTTGATGTTGATTTATTTTTGGAACTTGGAATATTTTGGCCATCAGCCCCATGCACTTTTTGATGAGTGTTGAATTTTCCCGATAACCTGTGTTACTATTGTTACTGTACGGCTGTGTTTGTAACTGTAATTGTATTTTGGTGGTGGTGATTGTCAGTTTAAGTGAAGAAATATGTAGTTTACATTTGCATTTTTCATTGAGGTCGTGAAAGGATGTATTTTGACAGATAAGGTGTTTTTTTTGTTTGTCGTGTAGCCTCCTCAGAGGCCAAGTGCAGGTCTTTCAAGTCGACACCCGTGGGCGCCCTGCGCGTCGGGATGAGAGATTGAATGGATGAAGATGAATGAAACTGGGCAAGGATGTGGAAGGAAGCGGCCGTGGCCTATCAGAAGGTACCGTCCCAGCATTTGCCTGGTGTTGAAAATGGGAAACCACGGAAAACCATTTCAAGGACGGCCGACAGTGGGGCTCGAACCCACGCGTCTACCGAATCAGCAGAGAGCTTGGCCCCATGACCTAACGCTGCGCTTTAGCTAGCGTAGCCACTGCTGTCAGTGATAAGGTGGTGGAAGCCATAAACAGACAGTTCCGTGAAGACGTGTCTCATTTCGAGATGTTCTTTTGTTCAAGCTTGGTCAATCATGGCCCCTGTGCCGTGAAAGTCTTGGGGTATTTCTCCTCTTTTCCTGTGTAGTGTTCTTAGTAATTTTTCTGATCCACTATACGACAAACTTCGTCGTAAATATAATATGAAGAGAGAGAATGTAGCATAGGAAGTGATCAAGACCTTATCTCGCAGAGGCTTAATCCACCTCCTGTGTTCGTGTACGGGAAACATGAGATCTTATGGAGCAATTATGAGGAAATATAAAGGCAGGGGATACCACAAATCTCTACCGAACAGAGCTCCAATTAATTGTCATGGAAATGTGAAGCTTGCAGTGTAATTAATAAGTTAATTCAAACTAATTGGTTGATAAAAGCCTGGCTAAAAATTAAATACTTCAATTATCCGTAATATTTAGAACAATTTACACAAGTAATTGTTGGATAAATTATCCCGTTTATAAATTTAAATTGAGGTGTTGTATGCGGTTTGAATGTAAATGCGATAGAAATGTCTGTTATTACTTTATGGGCAAATATTGAAGGTAAATTGGAAATTATGCTGTGATTGTCTATTGGTAGAATTAGCAGTAATCAGTTGCAGTACGCTATTTTGAAATTATATTTCTAAGCGCTACCATAACCACTTTAGGTAGTCATCAAGGGAGACAGATCTCCTCGTGGTGTAGTGGCTGGCGTTTTTGGATGTCGCCCCAGAGGTCTGGGTTCGATATCCGACTCTGCCAAGAAATTTCAATTCTGGTCTGGGTGCATGAACGGGATACACTCAGCCTCGTGAGACAAACCTGAGGAGAGGAGGGTTCGATTCCCACCTCAGCCATTTTAGAAATGGTTTTCTCATCACACCTTGCATCTGTTCCCCTAGACCACTGCGGCTTGCGTATCAAGGATACCGTTCCAGTGCCTTAAGCCAGAATGAATGTTCTTGGCAGATCAGGGAATCTAACCTGAAACTATGGTACGGGGTGACAGCCAATTAACAACAACGTGAGGAATAAATTAAAACAATATTCACGAAATGAAAAATAGGTCGAATATCAATTCCGCTCGATATTCATGAATTCCGCTCGGTCCTCCAAGGGACCCGAAAATAAGTTCCTCAACTCCGTTCAGGCTTTGACAAGAGGTCGGCAAAGGGGTTATCCCCAATGACGTAAACAAATGTCATAACCCTGCTGACTGGAATTCCCGAGCGGAATTGATGTCCGCCCGAAAAATATACAGGCGTATCCGTGATGATGTTACAAACTTTTTGGGTTGATGGAGGAAGGATAGATCTATTTGAGATAATGATCGATCGTTCGGAAACGATCGAGTCAACAGTTACTAATAATAACACTATGTAACACAATTGTTGTCCTTGGAAATTAAATGTTATTTTCTAATTGATTACGTCTGAAAAGGTAGGAAAAACACAATTATGCATGTCAATCTGTGATTGTTTGAGCAGGATAGGTCTATTGAGTTTTGTTACATTAACGTATTTTCATTTATTTCGCAACTGTAAAGCCTCCGTGGCTTAGGCGGCAGCACGCCTGCCTCTCACCGCTGGGTCCGTGGTTCAAATCCCGGTCACTCCATGTGAGATCTGTGCTGGACAAAACGGAGGCAGACAGGTTTTTCTCCGGGTACACCGGTTTTCCCTGTCAACATTTCATTCCAGCAACACTCTCCACTATCATTTCATTTCATCTGTCATTCATTTAATCATTGCCCCAGAGGAGTGCGTCAGGCCTCGGCAGCCGGCACAGTCCATATCCTCGCCGCTAGATGGGGGCTCCATTCATTCCATTCCTGACCCGGTCGGAGACTGGAAGCAGGCTGTGGATTTTCATTTTCATTTATTTCGCAACTTCTTTTAATCATAACTAGCAAAGACACAAAGAAAAAAAGGAAGCTTGCAGTTTAACGTGACCGTCAATCTCGAGATCATGAGCCACGGGACCTCCTTTTTACGTGGAATCCGAACCACAGGACATGGCATTTCACTTCGAAAATCTCACATGCATTGACCGGGAATCGAACCCGGACCGCCTTGGTGAGAGGCATACAGCGAGACCGCTGAGCCACCACTCCCCAAGACACAAAGACGGACAAAGATTATGTTGAATGCAATTAAAATGCATGGAACATAGTAAAATAAATACCAGCATATATTTAGAAGTGTGTTGCTTTTCCACACGAGCAAAGCAAAGTTTATGGAACATAATGGACATTTATGTTCGACCCTGGCGAAATGTAAATATTATATGTCAGAAAACTGTACTATAATGAGCCTCATTATACTGTAGTACAAGTTTTCATTATGATACAGTTTCTCTCACCAATCAGAACTCAAGAAACAGTTGAGTGACCAATTTGGTGAGGATAGCATCGCATCTGCGCTCACTTCCATGGCCCCCTATTTTAAATTTCACTGCGTGGCGAGTGTCATAGTAAGGTATTCCAGGAGGCCATGGTCAAATACAAGGTATTCTCCGCGTCCCATGCGCTCTGTTCAGTACATCAAACTGGTGAAATCTCGACAGATATTTATGAATATTTATGTTCGAACATAAAATAGTGATTGTGATAATGCTATGTATTAATACATTTTATGGTTGTTATTTTCACCCATTAATAATATTACTAATATTGTTAATTTAATTACAGTTTACTTTCACTTTATCAAGTTGGCATTCAGCATATATTTGTGTAAAAAATAGTTAAACTTGAATATTGTACAATCTGAACTGTATTATTATTGTTTGTGTTTTTCTTTTTTCCTTTTCTTTAACATTTGATTATGATAAATCTATGTAAAATTGGTCAGTCTCCAGTAATTGGAATTTTATTCTGTTGGAGGCAATAAATAAATAAATAAATAAATAATTATCGTCGAACATAAGCAGTGGACATGGACATTTTCCATACTTTTGGGACTTAAACAATCAGGAAATAACACTGTCAACACAAGGACAAAAAAAATGTTAAAATGTGTTACATAGTGTAATCACAGTTGTTTAATGTCCATCCTCAATTCTAGTTCTTAACAGACGCCGGGGTGGCGGAATTTCGTCCCGCAGGCGTTCTTTAACGTGCCGGAAGTCAACGACATGGCGTAGTCACGTGTAAACACTCGTAATCGCCACCAACGTGTTAGGTAAACGGTATTAAATGAGTAGCATTTCGCTAACTTGTAATTGGATCGTTTCCGTACTAAAGTTCCTTGTCTCACATTGATCCATTTGCCTTCATCCATCGTCCCTGAAAGTTTTTGACATCATCACGGATACATCCTGTATATCCTACTGTTGTCCTATCATCATATATATTATTTCAGTAGTATAGATCCCTCCTGTGGCGCTCACAAGCGACCGATCGTGATAAATGAGCATTCAAATGAAAGAGAATAGACATTAGCAGTGACGAATTGCACTCTAATTTCATAAATATCTATAATTCCTTAAAAAAATGTACGAATTGTGCGATTTGCAGATACTGTTTCTGTAGGAAAATACGCTCCTTAATTGCTGTCCACTTCACATTTTGGCCGCTGTAACGCCTGTTTCATGCCATTTTAACATTCTGAGGTATTTCCTTTATCATTTTGCATGGATTTCAGAAACAGTAATGAGGAATGAGTAATCAAATCATATAATTTCATCGAATACGAATAACCGGTGAGTGTTATGATGATCCAATTTTCATTGATTGTCTTCTTAAGTTAGGGGACGTAGAACTTGGAATTCTAACTGAAATATAAATAGAGTTCTATAATCATTTGGTTAAAATAAAAAAATACGAGCCTTACAGTAGTCGCATATGATGTGTAACAACTGACAGGTTATTCGAATAATTCCATATTACTTACTCGCATTTTTTAAGGAATGAACATGGAAGGATTCTCCAATGCATCTGCAGTAGTGACATATACCTGCAACTGTATGCGAGAGCAATCCACCGCCTACTTGATGCGAGCTGCGCTTTATACCGGCCAGTTAGTGAACACATGCCAGCGGTGTTATTGAAAATGGCCTCTTATTGCCGATATAGCGCACTGCCAAGTATAGGTGCGATTAAAAATTAGGTGTGCAGTAGGTATATTAAATGCTTTTCTCCCAGTGATACGTTTTGAGCAACGAAGTTTCAATTATTGTTAGTAGTCGGTGTTAATATACTGAATTCCTACGTTGTTTGGAGTGTAGTTCGATGCGATATAGCACTCGAGGTATCGAGTGCTTACATTAAATAAGAAGCTTGCCACGGTGGGTGAGTGGATAGCGTGTCGGTTTACTAACCCCAAGATTGCAGGTTCGCTCCTGGCCGTGGTAAGTGATTTTTGAAAGGCGGAAAAAATACGACACGCATGTCATACGATGTTGGCATGTCAAAGAACCAATTTGAATTCAGTAGGACGTGTTCATAATGGCAAAATTAATCTCGGGAGTTTCCGCCAACACAAAGTTCCTCATTTCTCTACTAGAAAGCGCTATGGTGCTCAAGGAGTTTAGATATCTAACCTCCTTGACATGCATAGTGATTCAAAGAACAACGAAATTCGACATGCAAGCTACCCTCTGGGTGTCAAATTACAAAGCTTGCACCCGGCACCCGAGGCCATACGATGTTATTATTAAATAAAAATACGGCAAAAGTAAGAAGATTTAATAAATTGTAATTGTTTTCAGCAAATATGATATAATGAATATTTTCACACCAAAGAACGACAACTTGAAGATGATGGATGCATTATAGGAATTTCTTTGATGGGGCCTCCAAACCTTGAAGTAAACCGTATGCGATTTACATTCCACATAGTCAAATGGCTTACAGTACGTCGTTGTACCGATCTCCGCCACCGCGCGCGCTCATTGTTTCCGTCCCATGCACTTCCGTCCCATCCACTTCCGTCTCTTTTCCAAAATCACTCCCACAAAAATGTGCAGCTACCGAGTGCCACAAAAATATCCAGATACCGAGTGGAAAGTTGTTACACATCAAAAACATAACAACCTGTCTCCTTAAGTGTCTCATTATAAACCTATTGGGGAAAGTGTGCTTTATGAACATGCGAGATTTCTTGCTCGGGTCCGCTAGTTTAAGATATTTTGTCTTGGGCTGTGTATCTCTCAGGATGGTAGTCTAGTATGGGGAAGGAAATAACCTCGAGATGAAGAAAAGACAATGAAGTGAGTTCTCAGCTGCGATCTACAATATTCTGCAAGAAAGAAATTAGCGCAGCGACGAACTCTCCCTACAGCGCCCAGTAATAAGACAGACGTTACTGTATGGAAGTAAGAGCTGGGTAGATTCAGGATATCTAACACAGTACTTCAACTACAGGTAACTGATATGAGGGTAGCACGAATGATTTCTGGGACGAATAGATGTTCGTATGAGCCAACTCAGATGTTGCGGTCATGTGAAGAGAATGGGAGGAAGAGATTACCTAAGAGGTTAATGAATTTGGCTGTAGAGGGTAAGAGTAGCAGAGGTAAACCTCAGAGGTGAAGGTTATTATTACTTATTTTTATTTATCTTTTACTTATTTGTCGTATGGCTTTTAGTACCGGGAGTGTCCGAGGACATGTTCGGCTCGGCAGAGGTTGTAGCTACTTCAAGTGGACACCCATAGGGTGAGCTACAAGTTCCGTTCAATTTCAAGTAGTTCCAACTTTTGCTATCAGGTGTCACTGATACCTAGTGGTGAACGTTGGAACTTTCATTGAGCGTTCCAACGAAATCTAACCTAGAAATTTAGCTTCACAGAAGTTTAGTCTGTGGAAGGATCTTTTACATGTCATAAATCTGTGACATGGGGCCGCCGGCTTTTCTTCCCCTCCGAAGGAAGGCATACTGAGGGATTCTAACGCTCTTAAAAATCCGGTGATGGTTAGATTTAGTGTTGAACGGTTTAAAAGTGTGAGGTGTTGAATTAGAAGAGACCGCTGTGCTAACTGCTAATAGGGTATCATGGAGGCAACTTGTTGGTATACAGAGGCTTGCAGACTAGATTGGATCCTGAAATGAAAAACAGTCTAAAATATATTGCATGCAACCTATACTATTGTACAGTATAAGCCTCATTGCCGATGAGCGTGGTCATGTGCATTTAATTCAGCATTGTACCGAAATAGCGATAAACATAATATTAACGTAGAGATAAAAAGACTAAAACACATGGATAATTCTGGTACTAACTGCGAGCAAGGGTTATTCATATCTAATATTTAGCCTTTTATTGCCCATGGATACCGGAGTGTTAAAGCTTACAGTATAATTAATGTGTGTTAATGTTTTTCATTTGCAAGCATGTGGTAGTGAACTAGAAAATCACTGTATCGTTTTTTAACTCGCTCAAGTGGAAACCCTTCCTAAAGCAGTGGCGAACGGAAATACGGTTGCAGTGTTGCCAACGACCAAATTTCTTTAGGAAAAACCGTAATCAATTTTTTAGTAATAAAAGCTGTGCGTTGCCTTTTATATGATTTACAGGAATTCATAATTTTGTTCTTTATTAGCAGGAGATCTTATAGTAAGTTACTGTGAACTGTCTGAGAAAGCGAAGCGCTCCAACTCTCTATGAGCGCTTGTCCGTTTGGTCGTTGCCAGTCCCAAGCACCAACCAGATCTCAATAGTGAAGGGTATGGCAGAGATGCTAGACCGAGTAATTCCTATCCCAACAGTTAACCCGCCTGGTCATTGCCCGCTGATTGCAACAAGGGAGCCGAGGTGCGGACGGAGACATCCGAGATGCTCCGTCAACTGCCGATGTCTCGCAATGCAATTTGCGCATACTTGTGACACTCGCGGCTCTTTCTCGCCCTCTTATACTTTTTTTTTTTCAAAAAAGGCCAATTTTGAAATTGGCTATATTTTGAAAACTAAGAATTAAAAAAAAAGTTTGTTTGACTTAAATGAAAGGTGTAGTAGTGAAGCAACAGTGCTTCTAACCATAATCGCGTGTGTGCTTGAATACGTATGGCTATGCTGGAATAGGGTTAGGTGGGGGAAGGAGTTGGGCTAGAGGGTTGAGCGAAGATCGTCTTAATGGTATTTTTTCCGCTCTATCTGATGGTGAGGTTATTTTTTTAATCAGAGGATTATTCGAATGTTTTTTTCTTTTGGGGTAAAAGTCCGTTTTTCACATTTTGCTGATATCTGTATAACTTAGGTTGTTTTGTTTTCGTGAAGGTTTTCATGTAGACTAACTTATAATCCATTTAATCCCATGACAATGTGATGTTCTATGAACTGTGGCATTCATGACGAATGAGGTACATTCGTTTTATCGCGCAATTGAATACAGTTTTCTCTGATATCAAGCAGTCTGTTACCGTACCATCTCACCCCCTCCCCCACACCCTCCCCCCTTCCTTAATGAATATAGTATAACACCCAGAACAATTATCCACCAGCCGCCACTGTCTTAAAGAGAGAAAATTTTAGAAAGTCATACATTATTTGTTGTGAAACGAATTATCGAACAGGGAAGAATTTTTAGATTTTGAATAATTTTATTAATGCAGTCAATGACCATTTATTTTACTTTCACGATGGCCAAGGTGGGATATGAACCCACGCTCTCCCAATGTCAGCGAGGGGCGAGTTAGCCCGTTTCAAATTTAGAATAACTTTCTGATCAGTTCGAGTTGCCAACTAAGAATGTAATAATAACGTTATTGGTTTTACGTCCCTTTTAAATACTGCACCATTTAGAGACGTACCAGTAAATCTACTGACACGGCTCCCTGACATTTGCGCACCCTAAAATGCCAACTGACTGCGCCAGGATTCGATCCTGCAACCTTCGGGTTCAGTATGCCTTTCTTAGGAGGGGAAGTAAATCCGGCGGTCCCATGTCATAGATTTATGACATGTAAAATAATCTTCCACTAATTAAACTTGTGTGAAGCTAAATTGTAGGTAAGATTTCGTTGAAACGCTCTATAAAAGTTCCAACGTTCACCACTAGGTGTCAGTGACATCTGGTAGTGAAAGTTGGAACTACTTGAAATCGAATGGAATTGTAGCTCACCCCATGGGTGTCCACATTGAAGCAGCTACAGCCACAAGTGAGCTGAACATGTCCTCGGACTCATCCGGCACTAAAAGCCATACGCTAAATAAATAAATAAATAAATAGGGTTCAGCAGGCCGGAGCATTACCGCTGAGCCACACATCCAGTCCGCCGACAAATACAAAGCATGTCAATTACAGAACAAACGTTAAAAGAAGACAATTTCAATTTTAGGGTTGGCCTATGTCATATAAAACAAAAAGGAGGGTGGAAGATTTTTTTAAATGTACGTTTTTAGTATTCCGAATTCTAAAACAAGATGTTCCGAAAAGAACATATAGCCTACTTTCTCCTAAATGCATGTCCTTTTCAAGGAGTTTAATTGAATGTTGGTTATAGTAGCTTGTTGAAATACAACGTGTTATACGGATATTAAACATGAATATGAGGTGCCCTTTGCTAGTGCTACCTCTGTACAAAATTTCATTCAAATCGGTTTCACCGTGTTTGAATAGATAGGGGGAATCGATTTGCACATAAACATCGCCGCCATCCGCAAATTGTAGATTAGTCAGAAGGTTTTTCATATGCAAAGGTATAATATTGCAAAAATTCGTAGAGATCAGATGATTCGTTTGGTCGTAATTTGATTTAAGCTTTTATCATTTGGGTGGCCGCCATTTCGTTTCCGTCAAGGTGGCGGCGATATATAACATGACACTGAGGTACCTTTTGCTAGTGCTACCTCTGTACCAAATTTCGTTCAATTCAGATTCACCGTGTTCGAATTGATAGGGAGGGGGGGGGGGGGAGACAGACATTCAGAGTACACACACTCACACACACACACAGACTCACTCACACACTCACAGACACACAATTTTTCGCCCTGTGTTGATATCATAAGTCTACTTTCATTTTTTGAAAAAAATCGAAAGTAGGCTAAAAAATATGCACCAAGACCGGCTACGAAAACAGTAGCGTATTTTTTTTTAGTGTAAATTAAAACCTCAACAGGTAATGGCCACTTGAAGGTCAAAATGCGTAATCCTAAATTTCCTTATTTAATAGAGACTTATTTATATAGCATATGGATTTTAGTGCCGGGAGTGTCCGAGGACATGTTCGGCTCGCCAGAGGCTGTAGCTTCTTCAATGTGGACACCCATGGGGTGAGCTACAAGTTCCGTTCAATCTCAAGTAGTTCGAACTGATGTCACTGATACCTAGTGGTGAACGTCGAAACTTTGATAGATCGTTTCAACGAAATCTAGTCTAGAAATGTAGCTTCACAAAAGTTTAGTTAGTGGAAGGATCTTTTACATGCTATAAATCTATGACATGGACCACCGGCTTTACTTCCCCTCCGAAGGGAGGCATACAGAAGGATTTTAACGCTCTTAAAAAATCCGACGATTTCGGCCGGGTTTGAACCCGTGAACTTGGGCTCAATCATGTTGACCGACTGGAGAGCTACAAATGACAATTAAATAAGTGGATCTTCATTATCTGGATCAATCCTTTCAGAGCGTAGAGTGTGGCATTCTTGCAAAACTGAGGCTGAATCTCTATGGATTCGAAGAACGCAACATCGAAATATGGGATCGTCCAACTACACGCATTTCCTTTATGTTTTACGCTTGTTGGAGGTAGGAAATAATAAGGTTTTTGGTTAAACGTTCCTACGGCTGTTAGAGACAGCGAGGTGCCGGAATTTGCAATGAAATGAAATCCACAGCCTGCTTCCAGTCTCCGACCGGGATTGTAAATCAAGTAGTAATGCAAAATGGTTTCATGGCAATTTATAGCCTACTCCAGATCATCATCATCATCATCATCTTGCACAGTTTCCAGCCACTGGCCGGGTCTTTTTGGAACACAAGCCTCTCCAACGTCTTCTGTCTTCCCACCATCTCTCAGCCACCAACTTTGTCCAGTCTTCTCCTCTCTTCTTCACGCTTTCTTCCACCCCCTTCAGCCACCTCTCTCTTGGTCTCCCTCTCGGTCTCTTTCCTTCCCACTTCGTCTCGTGTATCCTCCTGGGTATCCTCTTCTCCTCCATTCGTTTTACATGTCCATACCATCTAAGTCTAGATTTCTCTATACCATCCTGTAATGGTTCCTCCTTCATTAAATATCTGGTCCTCTCATTTCTTACTCTGTCCATCTTTGTAGCTCCAATACTGCTTCTCAAGAACCTCATCTCACTGGCCTGTATTTTGCTCTTCTCCCTTCCTTTCATAACCCAGGTCTCCGAGGCATACGTCAGGATATGGACATAGTACGTCCGATATATGATCTTTTTGCTGTTCTGAGGGACATCCTTGCTCCATAACATGCTTGTCACGCTCCTCCGGAATGCTTCTGCCTGTCTCCCCCGCTCATTTTTTCTGTATAGTTTCTTCCATTCTCTTGTATCAGGCTTCCCAGATACCTGAAACTCTCCACTTTCTTCAGCTGTTCCCCACCAATTGTTATTCCCGTTGTGGTTCATTCCTTCTTCCTTGTTGTGATCACCATCTCACTCTTATTTATGCTAAATTTCATCCCATATCCTTGTATTATTCCTTCCCACACGTCCAACTGTTCCTGTACCTCCTCCTCCTTGTTTCCCCAAATCATCAAATCATCCGCTAACACCATTGCTTTCATCTTCCCTTCCCCAATTACTTGTGCCACTCAGGTCATTATGTCATCCATCACCACAATGAAAAGTAACGGTGCCAGTGCACTTCCTTGTTTCAGGCCGTTTCTCTGTTCCACCCAGTCCGATCTCTCTCCTCCCTCTTTCACACAGCTCACGCTTCCCTTGTACATCTCCTTTATCCTCCTTATAGTCCATTTTTCTACTCCTCTATCCTCCAGGGACTTCCATACTTTGTTTCTGCATACACTGTCATATGCTTTCTCAATGTCCAGGAAGGCCATCAGTAGATCTGTTCCATACTCACAGTGCTGTTCTTGTAACTGCCTTACAGCAAAAATCAAATCCACTGTGGACCTTCCTACTCTGTAGCCATGTTGTTCTTCCCTCATCCCTCCTTCTATCCTTGTCCTAATTCTCCTTTCCAAAACTTTCTCAAAGATCTTTGCACAATGACTCATCAGTGTTATTCCCCGATTGTTTCTGCATTCTGTTCTACTACCTTTCTTGAAGATCAGGACAATTATTCCTTTTTTCCAGTCCTCTGGGGTCTTCCTTTCCTCCCATGCTGTCCTCATCACTCGGTACAACCATTGTATCCCCACCTCTCCTGCTGCTCTCACCATCTCCACACTCAACTCATCCACACCCGGTGCCTTCCCTCCTTTCATCTTTCTCACTGCATCTTCCACTTCTTTCCATGTTAAGTCCTTTTCTGTTTGCAGTTCATCTTCCTCTTCCCCGATTTCTTCCTCCTCACCATGGTTTCCATTTGGGTTCAGAAGTTCTTCAAAATATTCTTTCCACATTTTCTTCAGTTCTTCCTTATTTTCTATCTCTATCAGGTAATAATGCAAAATGGCTTCAAGGCAATGTATAGCCTACTCCAGATAAATAGGGCAACTGTTCCATACTCAAGCCTATGACCAGCCTCTTTTAAATAATAACCGCACAAGGGAAGTATCAGGTAAGACAGGTTGAAACCTAGGTTGGTTGGTTCCTCAGTTTAGGGGCTGTGACAACGCGGTCATGTAGCCCCGTGTACTTTGGGAGTGTGTAGAATCTGTCTGATAACCGGTGTTAATGGTTGGTTGGTTGGTTGGTTGGTTCCTCAGTTTAGGGGCTGTGACAACGTGGTTATGTAGCCCCGTGTACTTTGGGTGTGTGTAGAATCCGTCTGATAACCGGTGTTAATTGTTGGTTGGTTGGTTCCTCAGTTTAGGGGCTGTGACAACGCGGTCATGTAGCCCCGTGTACTTTGGGTGTGTGTAGAATCTGTCTGATAACCGGTGTTAATTGTTGGTTGGTTCTTAAGTTTAGGGGCTGCGACAACGCTGTCATGTAGCCCCGTCAATTGTGATGGCTGTATTTGTGTGTGTATCTGTTTTAATTCAAGTAAGGACTGCAGACATTGAATTTTTTCAAGTAGCTCCTACTTTTGCCGCCAAACGCCACCGTCAACGACCAACTAGTTCAGAATTTAGTTACCAGATGCCACCGCAGTCGGCTCTTGACGACGGACGTAGGAACCTTAGAACGTTATTTAAATGTTTAACCTATATATTATTTAGCTTCACACAGGTGTAATTAGTGGAAGGTTCTTTAACATGCCATAAATATATGGGACCGCCGGCTTTACTTCCCCTCCGAAGGAAGGCATACTGAGGGATTTTAAACGTTCTTAAAAAATCCAACGACTTCGGGTTTGAACCCGCGATCTTGGGCATAGAAGCTCAGCATGCTACCAACTACACCACCGAAGTTGCAGGTTGAAACCTATCTTGAAACTTTGTGGACGTAATCGTTGTACTATAAGTAGAGCCGCAACATTTTTCGCCGTGCGGATATAGTTTGCATGGCGGTGCGGATAGCGGATAGGCTGCGGATAATATTAAGAGTAAATAGTTTTTAGAATACAATGTAGAACAGGATTTTTTCTTAATAATTTTAGTTTTTGCTAAGATCTGCGTCTTTCACGTTTCTTGTTATTTCCAATTTTCTTTCGCTTGGATCGTATAAGAATAGTAGATAAGTGAGGGAAGCCAAATCATGAAAATACCCTCAATTAGTGTTGACCTTTGCCGAAAAAATAGTCCTTGATACCTGCGTGGGTATATCCGACGACTAAGTACCCACCCGGTGTTTCACTTAGCGTTACTTAGAGGGACAAAACTCAGCCATCATTGTCTTGCGATTCAAACATAGCCTATGGGGACAAATTTCTCCACAAATGTCTAAATGTTCTGCTTTAATTATTTATCTATTAAATTAATTTTTTTATTGTAATGTCAACGAATTTGGATAACAAACGTGCGGATGCGGAGTGGATGCGGTTAACGTTTTGATTATCCACGCAGGGCTCTAACTATAAGAGGACAACGTGCGGAAAATCAGCCGCCAGATTGAACTGCAAGGCTCCGAAATCGTACCTGACATCCTGGTACACAGGCATGACGACTCGTGGAGTTGGACATCCCTGTGGCACTTGGAGTAGTAGCGAGGCTGGGCGTATTATGCTGACTGGAGCGTGAGGCTGCTTCCCACCCGCGTTGAGTGTCTGGGCCGTCAGGGCTGTCCATTCCAACATGCATGGTACTCGCTACATCCCATTGATTTATATGAGAGATTCGCCGCATGATTTCGGAGCCTTCCAGTTCAATCTGGCAGCTGATTTTCCACACGTTGTCCTCTTATAGTACAACGATTGCGTCCACAAAGTTTCATGATAGGTTTCAACCTGTCTTACTTGATACTTCCCTTGTCAGTTACAACTACACACCTAAGTACACGGGGCGACACGGTAACGATGTCGCAGATCTCCTAATCAACAATTACAACCGTACCGGTACAGTAGATGCGGGTTCTTGTACGAGCACAACTGTTCCATCATTTACGTCTTATTGGCAACTGTTTAATTTGAACTGCCATAAACTTAGTTTGCGCTGTTTAATTTCAAGAATGATGAACCAGCCAACGAGAAAGTAAAAGACGAAGGGAAGATTTTAATTGTAGTTCCATTGTTTTTCTCCGTTCTTGTTTTGTAACTCACTGCTTTATTTCATTTATTTTCTTCATGGACTTGTCTTTAAGTGGTGTTAATTGGCGACAACGTCTTTTTACACGATATGAGAGCTCGTCTTAAATTCTGTTTCCCGGGAAAAATTCCGACTTTCTTCTGTACCCTTTCTGTCAAAACTCCAGGTCTTTATTTTTACATTCATTCCATGCGATGCATTATGAGGAGGATTATAAACTCATGCTTGTTATTAATTTACCTATCGTATGAAAACATGAATCCTTATCGTGCCAGGAGGTAAAATATCGGTAATAAAGGGTGCTTCTGTTAAAAATGCCACGGACCGGTCTATCGGTCCTGTTTTTGTGAATGTTTATTTATTATTTCTCACCAAGCAGTGCTATCAGTGTTGTAACCAAGAATTATTCTCTCTCTGGATATTGATGTGGTGTGTACCGTGAACAACTGATTCATAATTAGTATTCTTTGAACATACCGCAGTCAGCTGATTACCCACACATGTGACCTTTTGAAGCTACGTTTGTTTACATTTTCACTCGGAGCTAATTAAGATACGTGGGAATAAATAAGGCTAAAAAGATGTGGTGATAAATAGAGTTTTAACACATCTTGGTCTGCTCGAACTTGACTGAAGCCTGCACGCTGGATGACCTGGTTTTAGCAAATGCTCGTGCAATCAAGGCTGCCGAGTTCTGGGCCTCAAAATCAATTTGATGTGTTCACAATTTGTGTGTGTTATTGTGAATATATTTTGAATTGTAAATAGCTGTTATTGTACTGTCCTGGATACGAAAATATATATAACACTGAGTGAAGTGTGTGAGAGTACGTTTTTGACTTTGAAAAATGTCTATTTCAAATTATAAAAAAATAATTAAATATATTTTAGTGAAACAAATGAAACAATTTTTTAATTATTTAGGTACTAAAGTAACAGAGGTATGCAGATGATACCACTTTGGTTGCCGAAAGCAAGGAAGAGCTCGATGATATCACTATGAAAGTTAAAGAACAGAGTGAGACCATGAATATCAACAAGACAAAACTAATTTCAACAGGTTTACCATCAAACATTATTATGGTAGATAATAAGTTAATCACAGAGGTGAATAGTTTCTGTTTGTTTGGATCAACCATTAGTAGTAGTGGCTTATGCAGTCAAGAGATTCGCCGAAGACTTGCCCTAGGAAGAGCAGCTTTTAAAGGCCTCGATAAGATCTTCAAGTGTTCCGATGTTTCTTTGCCTACTAAAATTAGTATGGTTAAGGCACTAGTCTTCCCCATAGCCACATATGGTTTCGAAAGCTGGACAATAAGGAAACGAGATAGGAAGTATATTGCTGCTTTTGAGCTCTGGTGTTGGAGAAGGATACTGTGTATTCCTTGGACAGCCAAGAAGACAAATGTATGGGTGATTCAAAAAATCAAACCAGATCTGTCTCTAGAAACATTGATAACACGATTACAGCTGTCATATTTGGGACACAATATGAGGCGTTTTGATTCGTTGGAAAAGACAATTATGCTTGGAAAGGTGGAAGGGTCTCGGAGACGAGGGCGGCCAGCATTGAGATGGATCGATACCATCAAATCCAACATGCATATGTCAGTGAAGGATCTGAAGTATAAGGTGCGTTCAAAAAGTAACGAGCCGGAGGCATAATTACAGAAACCAGTAACTGTATGTTAGAAGTATCCGCCCTGGCTGTTGAGGCACTTGTCCCTCTGTGACACGAGGCGGTGAATGGCTGTCTCATAAAATTCCCTGGGCTGCGATATGAACCAGTTCCGCACGTACAGCTGGACGTCGAGATCCGAGGTGAATCGTTGGTCCCGCATAGCCCTTTTCGGGGGACCAAACATGGCGTAATAACAGAGAGATAGGTCTGGACTGTATGGAGGGTGGCCGAGAACCTCCCATTTGAATTTCTGCAGGAGTGCCGCGACTATGTTGGCCGTATGAGGTCGTGCATTGTCGTGGAGCGACCACGGCGGCTATGGTGTTCACTGTCACTCGGCGTTCCTGGGCAATGAGTGCATCAACCAGCTGGACGTTGTCATCGGTATTGCAGGGGGGTGCCCCAGACCGGGCATCATCGGCTAACGACACCCGTCCTTCCCTGAAGCTCTTGTGCAACGCCTTGACCCTTGCAAGGGACATGCAATGTTCGCCTTACACTTGTGCCATTCGGTGATAAATATCCGTTCCCCCTACTTCTTCCGCTGTCAGAAACCAAACAACACCTCTTTGCTCTTCGGTTGACGCCTCCATGTCACTGTTTGCAACGCGACTGGCAGCGTTGGACGATTGATGCATCCTGCTGCTCGCTTTGTATCGTTACGTGATGTGCACGCGTGCCCTCTAGCGACGGGCTGTGACCTTCCACGCTCTGATCGGAACCATACCTAGTTACACACGCCACGATGAGCCGATGAAGTCACTGGTTTACGCATTCCAGCCTCCGGCTCGTTACTTTTTGAACGCACCTTATATATATGGCTGAAGACCGAGTCATGTGGAGACAGTCTATCCATGCAGTCGCTAGGAGTCGACGCCGACTTGATGGCACCTGATCATCATCACTTAAGTAACATCAATAACTAAAATATATTAAACATATCTTAGAAAGATATAAGGGGCAGTCATATGAAAACGAGACAAACGATATAACGAGCATTTCGTGGACGGTAGTAACGTGGGTGGGTGAGTGTAAGGTAGTGCCCTCTATTGGGAATCAGGAAGGAACCGCGTGAACGTTCACCGCTGTGCTATTTGTCTGTTAGACGTGCTTGATATGAGGTCAGTGAGTGGTGTCCGGACAGTTCGCCACACTGACACTTCCACATACTGCCCAAAATACTGACAATTCACCACAGCCCTTGGACGTGGCTACCTGTTTAATGACTCAGAAATAATCTCGACTGACATTTCCACACACATCTCCACCCTACCGCCAAGGCTACTATGAAAACGATCAAGTTGAAGACATAAATGTAGATTTTGAAGCTGCTGTAATTTCTTCTCTGAAGAACGTATTTCCAACAACAACAATACATGGCTGTAATTTTCATATGACAAAATGCTTATGGAGAAAAGTACAGGATTTCGGATTGTCGGTGGAGTACCGAGAGAATAACGAAATCAGCCTTCATGTCCGTATGTGCGCAGCACTTGCGTTTTTAAAGCCTGAAGATGTGCTCGACGGATGGGTGGAAATACACCCTCAAGCTCCAGAAAGTCCCAAACTTAGCCAGTTTTTGACTACTTCGTTGACAACTGGCAAGATAACCGAGACATTCCAATCGAGATGTGGAACTGCCACCAAGCACGACACAGGAAAACGAATGCTGTTGAGGGCTGGAACAACCGACTCAACAATCTTACGAGAGACCTCACCCCAAATTAAAAAGTCCTCTCGGCACGCCGGGAGGCGGAGGTAGATTTCACCGGACAAACTTGGAGATAGGCGAAAATAGGCAGAATATGCAGGTTTTCGTAGAAGGATCAGACCTCATTTATCGCATGAAAGTATTTTATAATTGGAGATTAATTAACTTTGTTTTTCTTCATTTTTGGCATATTTTAAACATTTTATTGTCTTACGGGGACGGTAACCTTCTTGTCATTTGGAGTCCATTTTTAGCCTATTTTCAATTTTGAAAAAATAGGCTTATGTGATCACCTTTTGTCCGTGTGTGTGTGTGTGTGAGGTGTGTGTGTGTGTCCCCCTAATAAAATCTAAACGGCTGGAGCGATTTCAGTGAAACTCGGTAAGTTCATAGCACTATTCCCGGCGACGTCGAACGTGCCCATCGAATTTTGTTACGTCTCACCAATCCAACATGGCGGCTGTGCGAAATATTTCACTAGCATTCAGTATCCCCGAAACTATAACGGATATCGCCCTGAAATTGTGTACGGTGATAAAGGGTACTACTAGAAGTTCACCTATGAAAATTTCAAAAACCTGGTTACTACATAACCAACATGGCGGCCAAGCGAAGTGGAGACTTTTAAATAGACTTTTCTCGCGATTTCACTATCCAAACGTAATGAAACTTGGTACAGCAAATATTTATACACATTGCAATGCACTGGGGTCTAATTTAGTTCAATTGTTTACATAACCTCAAAATGGCGGCTGTGCGAAATATTTCACTGACATTCTATATCCCCGAAACTATTACAGATATCACCCTGCAATTTTGTACGGTGATAAAGGGTACTGATAAAAGTTTACCTATGTATAATTCATAAACCTGTAAAGTACAAAACGAACATGGCGACCAAGCGAATTTGAAATACTTTAATAGACTTTTCTCGTGAGTTAACTCTCTGAGCGCAGTGAAATGTGGTACAGTAAATGATTTTGCAGATTGTAATGTACTGCCATCTAATTTAATTCAATTGTTTACATAACCTCAAAATGGCGGCTGTGCGAAATTTTAAAATTAAGTTTTTATTTCTTGTGTCGTAATCATGCGATCGAAGTGAAAGTTTGAATAATGAACCTAGGCAATAAGTGACCTTGAATGGTACACAACTCTATGGCCTATACATATAACAATCCTAAATGGCAAGCTTCCGTAATATTTAGACGGTTCTCAATATATATCAATCTTTTACAGCAACCAAACTGAAATTTTTATGTTCATAGAGACTATGAACATATGTTCACATATAGGACTTTCAGTAACCTGGTGAGCACGAATCCAACATGGCGGCGACGCGAAGTATAAATATTTAAATGGACGTTTCTCGCGAATTAACTATCCGAGTGCCGTGAAACGTTGCACGTTTTTAATGCTTACACAAATGTTGATCCACTGGCATCTAATTTATTTCAATTGTTTGCATAATCACAAGATGGCTGCTTTGCGTAATTTTAAAATCTCGTTTTTACTTCTTGTGTTCTAATCATGCGATTGAAGTTTGAATACCACACTTACACAATAATCTTAATATAATAGTACAAAAATAAAAATCCAACCTGGCGACCATCTGAAATATTTAGACGGTTCTCAATATCTACGAATCTGATACAGCAATTAAACTGAAATTTTGTATGTTGATAGAGGCAATTAACATGAGCAGGATATATGAAAATAGGCTGTACAGTTCTTCACGGAACTACTTGTTATACTTGTGGTCACACTGTCCTTATGCAAGGTTTCGACACTGATGTGTAACTATGTAACGGTCTGTTACTTCTTCACGCAAAATTATATCTCCCGCAGAGATGTTGGTTGGTTCCTCAGTTTAGGGGCTGCGACAACGCGGTCATATAACCCCGTGTACTTTGGGTGAGTGCAGAATCTGTCTGATAAATGGTGTGAATTGTGATGGCGGTATTCGTCTGTAATTCAGGTAAGTAATGCAGACGCTAAATTTCAAGCAGTAGTTCCCAATGTTGCTACCAGATACTAACGTCAACGCCACCCAGCTGTGAACTTGGCTACTAGATGCCACCTCAATCAGCAACTCGCAACGAACGTTGGAACTTCCCCTCCAAAGGAAAGCTTACTGACGGATTTTTAGCGCTCTTAGAAAATCCGACGACTTTGGCCGGCTTTGAACCCGCGACCTTGGGCATAGAAGTTCAGCATGCTACCAGTTACGTCACCGAAGCCGCTTCACACTTAGTCAGATGGAAATCTGAATCTGATCTCGCGCAAGTGCGTTGTCATGGCAACGTCTGATGGCTCATCCCTCATCAATTTAGTAGTGTTGCCATGTCAACCACTGATAGCTCTTGGCATTTTCTTATAATTCCGAAATCATTTTTCTCATCCCTTGGCGCAATGGTGGCTCATATCAAAAATTCTTTCAGACAAACGTTTTAGGTAATTATTAGGGGAATATTGTCCATTTTGTACGGTTTTGATATTGTGCCTATTAACAGAGATATGATTAATGTTTCCCGAAAAAAACACTTTTTCCCACCCCTTTGGTCAATGGTTGGTGCTATCAAAAAAACATTTCAAACAAATTTCTGAGCTTTATCCGACACATAGTATGAACTTTGAACGGATTCGATATTTCACATATTAAGAGAGTTATAGCAATATTTCATTTTTTCGAAAAAAAAAGTCCCCCATTTTCATCCCCTTCGACCGATTTAGCCCAGTAACGAACTCGTCCGAGATTTTATGGGTATACATATTCGGTAAAAAATTCAAAGTGATTGGTGCAAAATTACGGCAGTTATCGTGTCCACAAGAAACTGATATACATATATATACATATATTACATAAATTATATATAAACTTTTGAACTGACGGTGGTTTTGGGGTCTGGGGGATGTGAAACGCGAAGATATGTCGAAATTTTCCGGAAATCGAAACATGGTTCCCATTGCAATAGTTAGCTTTCTAATGAAATCTACCTAAAATACTGCCGTCAACGACACCTAGCTGTGAACTTGGCTACTAGATGCCACCTCAATCAGCAACTCGCAACGAACGTTGGAACTTCCCCTCCGAAGGAAAGCAAACTCAGGTTTTTTAGCGCTCTTAGTAAATCCGACGACTTCAGCCGGGTTTGAACCCGCGACCTTGGGCATAGAAGTTCAGCATGCTACCAGTTCCGATACCGAAGTCGCTTCCCACTGACATATGAAAACTGAATGTGATCTCGTGCAGTGGCGTTGTCATAGCAACTGCTGATGGTCATCCCTTATCAATTAAAAGTAAAGTTGTCATGGCAACCTCTCTTGGCACTTGGCATTTTCTTATAATTTAAATCATTTTGTTCACCCCGTGGCGTAATGGTGGGTCATATCAAAAATTCTTTCAGACAAAAGTTTTAGGTAATTATTGGAGGAATATTGTCCATTTTGTGCGGTTTTGATATTGTGCCTATTAACAGAGATATGATTAATGTTTCCCGAAAAACCCACTTTTTCCCACCCCTTTGGTCAATGGTTGGTGCTATCAAAAAACTTATTTGACATAAATTTTTGGCACTTATCCGACACATATTATGAACTTTGAAGGGATTCGATATTTCATGTATTAAGAGAGTTATAGCGATATTTCACTTTTTCGAAAAAAGCCCCCCATTTTTACCCCCTTTGACCGATTTTGCCCATTAACGAACTCGACCGAGATTTTATAAGGATACATATTATGTAAAAAATTCAAAGTGATTGGTGCGAAATTACGGCTGTTATCGTGTCCACAAGAAACTGATATATATATATATATATATATATATATATATATATATATATAGATAGATAGATACATATATACATAAATTATATATAAACTTTTGAACTGACGGTGGTTTTGGGGTCTGGGGGATGTGAAACGCGAAGATATGTCGAAATTTTCCGGAAGTCGAAACATGGGACCCATTGCAATAGTTAGCTTTCTAAAGAAATCTACCTAAAAGAGGTTGTCAAAGTGTTGAAGACGGAAGCTGCGCATTTGTAAAGTCCGAGCTCAACATGAAAGGAAAAAAAAAAAAAAAAGAAGACGAAAATATGTCAAACTGGACGGACGGATTGAGAACATTCAGAAAAAGTTCGAAAATGACCAAATAAAATGAAAAGTTATCTGAAGGCAGTTAGTTGCCTATTCACAGAAAATGAAGTAGGTTAATATTATTGTTGTACAAAAAAAAATATACAAAACAACTGACGAAGCCTAGAAACATGATTTTAAACACACCAAAATGATCGGTTTTGTTATTATTTTGCCAGTCCACAGCCTGGATAACGTGTGATGGAAATCAGACTCTGCATTTAGTTTATTTTGATCGAAATTACACTACATCTCAATGATATTTTCGAGACCGTGTTAGTAATGAAGTACATAGACCGAGTGCTTTTCTTCACTCCAAAGGAGTGTTATGTTAAGGTGCATTGTCACTGGTGCGGCTGTAACGATTATCGCTGAAGTCTATATCCTTAGGGGAGGGGGGGGGGGGGGATGTGTGTGGAACTGTCAGTCGAGATTATTTCTGAGACATTAAACAGGTAGCCACGTCCAAGGGCTGTGGCGAATTGTTAGTATTTTGGGCAGTTTGTGGATGTGTCAGTGTGGCGAAATGTCATGTAATCCAGTGAGTCGTGTGTACGTCCGACGTCACTATAGAGGTCGGAAAAGAGGAGCAGCGGGGTGTAGTGCGGTTATTGCCTGCGGATGGAGTAGAGTGTCAGGAAGTGAAATCCATGCCCGAATGGCTGCTGTGCCTTGAAGAAAGACATTTGGTTGGTTCCATAGTTTGGGGGCTGCCACAACACGGTGTGTAGAATTTGTTTGATGACCGGTGTTAATTTTGTCATGGATGTATTAGTGATGCAAGGAAAAACTGCAGACGATCAATTTTTCAAGTAGTACCTACTTTTGCTACCAAATGGTACCGTCCACGACACATAGCTGCAGACTTGGCTACTAGTTGCTATCACAGCCAGCACCTGGCGGCGAACGTTGGAACTAATATAGCGTAATCAAATAATCTAACATACAAATTTTGGCTTCACACAAGTGTAGTTAGTGGAAGGTTCTATTTCATGCCATGGGACCTCCGCGACGGCTTTAGTTTCCTTCCGAAGGAAGGCATACTGAAGGATTTTTGACGCTCTTTAAAAAATCCGACGACTTCCTACGGGTTTGAACCCGTGACCTTGGGCATAGAAGCTCAGCATGCTACCAACTACACCACCGAAGCCGCCGAAGAAATACATTCATGGCCGTCGGTTTGCTTCGGATGCAGAAGTGCACGTCGGGGTACAATCATGGTTCCGGAGGCAACGACAAACATTTTTCCAAGAAGGCATTGACCGTCTTGTGCCACAGTAGGATAAATGTTTTAACAGTTATGTCGAGCGCTTTCGAATTTAACACACAGTGTAGGCTACTTACTTTTTTTAAAAAATGTGTAACATCTTTCCGCTCGGTTGCTGCATAGTTTTGTGGGAGTGATTTTGAAAATTGGGGACGGAAGTGAATCGGGCAGAAGTGGATCGAACGGAAGTGGATCGGACGGAAGTGAAGACGCACTGCCAGAAAAATGGGATGGAAGGGAATCGGGCGGAAGTGGATCGGACGGAAGTGAAGACGCACTGCCAGCTGGATGTACAATTGAAAATGTGTGTATTGGAAACAAGGCAGTGTGTGCTCTGTAGCGCGAGAATGTTATGGCAATACAGTAGGCAGTGCATCTAGCAGGCACTGGTTTGACGAGCACAGTGGCAAATGTTTCACTGACTTTCATTTGTCATTGAGCAGTTTATGAAGCTTCACGTTCAAGATTGAACATCACATGGGGTAGGACAAAGACGACAAATGACATTTAAGTAAGCGGCATTATTGTCAAGCTGTGGGTGAGTAGTCAAATATTAAATGCATAAAAGAATGTTGTTATATGAGTGGAATAAAAGCTGTATTTTCATCATATGTGAGACTAGGTCATTTCATGATTGTAGGAAGCCATGTTTTGATTGTTTACGACGAACTGTATGAGAGCCTTGAGAATAATGAATGTTATAGTTACTGAGGAATGTGCTCACAGTATTTGAGAGTACTGTCGACGTTGTGTGTCACTTTGTTATTATGAATTATTAATGTAAAAGGAAGGAAGGAAGCTTGTAGTTTTGCGTGTACGTTAATCTCACGATCGTGATCCACGGTACCTCCCTTTTACGTGGAATGCGAATCACAGGACATGGCATTTCAATTCGAAAATCTCACATGTATTGTACCCTTGCGTCATCATATGGAACATGAGTTCGTATCCCAGCTAGTTCACGGTCTTTCGAGGCATGGGGCGTTCAACCCACTATACGACCACATGTTCAGGATTTGAGTCTGTCAGTTAACTACTCTACTTGAAAGAAACAACAAATTCCTAAATATATCATTTAATGGTATTAACTCATGGCAAAAATACAAAACACAAAAAATATTACAATTACTTCCCACAACAAAAATCAAAATTATATGTGAGTCTCTTCTCATAAAGTTTGGTGCTCCACCGCAACCATATCTATCCTAGATATCCTAACGTTGATACTCTTCGACATTTGCGAGTGTCCATAGTGTTTTTCACGTGGCACAATTGGACATAAATTTGCATATCACAACACAACAAACACAATTTGCCTTTAAATAACATTTATGTGCAGTTATTAAACATTCATCCGTTTTGAAACGGAACATTTACCTTTGAATAACATTGATTTCATGAGATTATGCCTTGCTTAACATGTGTTGCTTTTCCGCGCACCTCGTCTTCTTTTCCCATAAATTTCCAACGCTGAAGTGATATACCTTTCCCCTCCAAAATACACATAGTTATTGGATTTTTAGCTTCACCATACAACAATCTTCTGAGTCTGGTCAAGTCATCATTATCAATACAAACGTGTCATATCGTTCAATTACGCTACCCGTCTGAATAAATTACCATAAACTGGGTAATTACTCTTTACAAAATGCATCTATTTATTTGGTGCAGTTAAATTGTCCTCAGACAATAACTTGGCCAAATCTTATCCGCTCACATCGATCCATCATTCTATATGCACGGAAACATACCATAATATCAAGCATATTTCAATTACTTTTCGAAATATCGAGATTCTTCAGTGTCCCACTACAATCTTAAATGAAAAGAGAAAGGGCTCCGGTCAAATTGACTCCCCTTAGTGTGAACAAAAGATTCGGCACGGACCGCCCTCTTCAAGATGGCTGCCGGGTCTGTGGCCTCTACCTGCCACCCTGACCGACTTCCTGCAAGTACACTTGGCCTTGTGCTCACTCAATGGTGCAGCTCTGCTAGAGGTACCTGATTGGATTGTGTCATTATGAATTGAGTCGATCTAAGTATTTAATACCTACACTTATGGTATTTAATGGGCTCATTTCGGCTCCTAATTAGTATTCATAGCGAGGGATGAATCATAAATAGCTTCGCCGTTCTATGGACGTAATCAGTGGCTCAGTGCGCGTACCAGGTGAGTTTCAAACTGTTATCTCACTGTACGGGCACGAATATAACTAGAGGAAATCAACAGTTTCCTACTCGAAGAACCTTTGTCTTTGTCTTTGTCTTACCTCTATGGGCAGATCAATTACTATACTGGAGTACCTAGGGTGTCTAATGGTTTTCCCTGGCAGCGAAGACTCTGCTAACAGTGGGATACATGCAGCTTCTGCCCCAACTCAGTTGCGAATACACATGTATGCTCTAAGGCGATACCACATCGTAGATTCGAAGATTGGCCTACTAGATTCGTCAACGCGCGAACTATTCTTGGATGTTCCCTGCAATTTATTGACGCAAATCTCTTGATTCTACGTTAAATGCTCGCTGATCGCGGCTAAAACAACATTTCTTTCAGATGACTCGATTCTTAAAGCACTCATGTCCTCCATACATTTACTTATAAGCCAAGGTTTTACGTAGCTCCAAAACAAGTATTAATTTACTGGCACTTACATTAACTACCTTAATGGCTCTCAAATACAACCATGTAGTATTTAACATTATAAAACATTTATCTAACACTTCAATGACACTGAAAAACTCTCTTTATCTCGCTATTTTATCTCACTTTCTCACTTTTCACAATAACACAGTACTTTCAATGGATATGACACACTTTGCACGTTCTATAGGCATCAGTATGCCGATTTATATATTTATTATTGACACCGACCTCAGGTTATTATCATTATTATTACTATTAGTTAACGTTACCGTTACTTTCATTAACGTCTTACGCCTAAATGGTCGTAAGTTTATCATCCTCAAAGCCATATATTTATAAAAAAATACGAGGGATGTGAGCTCGTACACAAATGACTGCTAATTCCTAATATTTGAGGAAATGATTTTGTTGTATGGTGAGCTATTAAATCATATTAACATATCTGAATGGTACTCACTTTCATTCTTGCTGGGTTAGTCCAACATGACAGCAATTTGCCCACCATCTTGCTTGCTTTTAAGCCATCATGACACATTGCATATGGTTTGCACATGGTAATTATATCTTGCAATACTGGCATTTTACACTTTTGAAACAACACACATTCTTTTAACATATAAACATAAACACTTTTAATGATCACTGTAAAATAACTTTACACACAATTTACACACGGATCCTTGCTTGGATTTCCACTAATGCCTGACTTCAGAGATGCGACGCAGCTAAATTCTGACAACCGCCTGTCTCCTCCGAAAGTCTATCTCGCGTGTGTGTGCTCATCTCCCGTCTCCTACAGCTTCTATCTTCTATCTTGCAAAGTTGCTCAATCATAAATCACAAATACTTGTGATGCCTTCCAGGTTCCCGTAAAACTGTATCGTTCATTATAATTATATGTGTTATTTTAAATATTGTAACACTCTCTGTGGATATGTTCATTGTCTATAAACATCATCCTGAAATATCTCTACGCTGTACTGATTATTTAGTCGCGTATATTGTCTGCTGTAGACTATTTATAATATTAATGCAGAATTACTCTTATTATGCTGCATGATGCGCCTTTCATTGTTCATCACAAAGATACTGCACGTCACTACTTATAAATTTCGCGCACTTTCCCCGCGTGGTCGAGCAGCATGTCGTTCCACGAGTTGAGTCAAGAAGAACTGACTGTCTCCTCCTTCATCTCCCCTATAAAGGTTTCTGACGAAAAGTAGTCCACTTGAATTTCAGGAGCGGCTCTCTTCTTAAATAATGCGTTTTCTGACAAGGTGAAGCGTGATTCTTGCTCGTCTACTCAAGGAGGTTCCATATTCACTTGCGTGCCTGCAATTCTTTCGTCCAATTAATTAAAATTAATTGCTTTCTTCCATGGCGTTATGACGCTACCTCGGGGAAATCCCCCCCTGCTACGAGACTTATCCGTGCCCCCGCGCAGTACGTGTGTGAATATACTCATAAACACATACAGGCTTTAATTTAGGTGTGCAAATACTCCTAAATTATCTGTCTTCGAATAGAAGTCTTTGGGTGTAAGTCTCATTCCAATTGAATGCTCCATTTGGCCGGAATTAATTAATTTGTCTTGATGACTCTCCCCTCTCTACTGTTCTGTGTTGTCCGGTGGGGATTATCTTCATCGTTAATCACGGCCTTCTCCCATACTGTCGCCAAGAAATAGTGCGCTGGCGTCACGTCTGCAACGCCCCCTCTCAACTTCACTTTGTCAAAATGTCAATTTGGCACTTTTCTGTAGCTCTCGCTAACATATCCGTATTCTGCCTTGCATTTTTACGCAATCAACTCTTATAGCTTAAGGTTCCCATTCAGGACGTGGAATTACGCTCTTATTATTATATATTGTCATTATCTCATTGTTCCTTGGGTTCACTGTGGCTGTTCCCCCTCAGAGATCAATGGTTCGATTCTTAGAAAAATCATGGACTTGATCTTTCCTTTATAAAGATCCCGGATCGATGCCAGTCAGCCGTGTCCAATTGGGCACTGTATTGACCGGGAATCAAACCCGGTCTACCTTGGTGAGAGACTAACAACTTGACCGCTGCACCACAAATGTGACAGTAGCATATCTCCAATTCAATCTATACATTCATCATAGTACCAGTATGAAAATGGAGTGTAAATTAACATTTTAGGATAGTCCAAGCTGTGTAGTATACGAGTAGGATAACATGTCAGATGTTACACATCATATGCGATTACTGTAAGGCTCGTATCTTTTTTTTTCATCTGTCTCAGTTTCATTTGACTGCCCCTTATAGGTAGGAGATATTTTTTATTAAAAATGTTTAATTTCATTAAACTTAGCTTGGCATCCGAAAGGTTAATTACAGCAATTTGAATGCAGTGTATCCAGGGGAGGGCTAATAGGGCGTCACCTTTCTCCGAAATGCTCCCAAAATTCCTTAGAAAAATTATACGTTCCAAACAGCGGTAACTGTTGATGTTATTATACCATCTCTCGTCGATAAACCATTTCCTACGCGTGTTATTTACAGTACGTAAGATCTAGAAAGTATATTAGATGGGTTAGTTATCGCAGAGTGGATTTTTAGCCTACCTTCGATTTTTGCAAAAAATGAAAGTAGACTTATGAGATCACTACAGGGCCAAAAATTGTATGTCTGTCTGTGTGTGTGTATGTGTGTGTGTGAGTCTGTGTGTGCGTGTATGTGTGTGTGTGTGTGTGTGTGAGTGTGTGTACTCTGAATGTCTATCCCCCCCTAGCAATTCGAACACGGTGAAACCGAATTGAACGAAATTTGGTACAGAGGTAGAACAAGCAAAGGGCACCTCAGTGTCTTGTTTTATATCGCCGTCATCTTTACCAAATCTGAATGGCGGCCACTCAAACGTTCAAAACGTAAATTCAAATAGCGACTAACGAAATTATCCGATCTCTACCAAATTTGGTAATAACATACCTTTATATAGGACGCGTCTTGTGACCAAACTACAAGGTCATCCGCCGTACCATTTCAGGATGGCGGCCGTGCGAATTATGCAAACTTTATAATCCATATCATGGGACCCACCAGTTCCGATTATCGAGCCGAGAATCGATTTAACTGTTCTAAAGGAAGAGGCACGTTCGAAATTAAAAGTTTATTTTGTAATACTATAGTGCAGAAGTGATTTTAAAAAGCTGAGCCGTCTCGGTAAGAAGACAAGATGGCAGCGGATATCTTGTGCCTGACTTATATTTCACTAATTTGAGTATTGCATGCAATATAGCGTACTGATACAAAATAAATAAACTTAGTATGAAATGCGTTATACATAAATAATATACTCCACTGATGAAATCGTTAGGTCTAAATCATTATTTGCAAACAAGTTCTAAGTAAGTCATTTTATATAGATCAATGTTCGTTGGCACAAATGGCTCCGTGGTAAAGCGTTAGTCTGTCATTCATATGCCTATGGTTCAAACCCCATCAGAGTTTGGTTATTTGCTTGAAATTTTACATATTCGTTGCTTTGTAATGACTCAGACATTTTAAAATTGAGCCTTATATTGTGCATATTACGGTGCAAAACATATATTTAATTAAAACATAATTCGCCAGCAGATTTTCTCGAGACATCTAGCAGCCAAAAAGGTAACTGCACGCCGGCCTACTTATTAACTTCCAGATTTTATTGAAAAGCTTCTTCTTATGGCCGCTAGAATGCACTCGCCCTGTTAGGATTATATTGTTCGATATTTTTCCACTAGATTTCACGACTGGTCTACATGGGACTCCATTGATAGTATACCATTGGCATTCTATGCGCATCGAATTTGAAGAATGACAGGATGATACTATGATACATTTTTACTTCTTATTTTAAAGGGTTTGTTACAGCCTAATGTGCGTTATTTGAAAATGTTATTTGAAGTAAAGAACAAAACGATTTCAAATAGTAACTGAATTCTAGCCGCTGGTACTAGTTCAGGTTATTAATACTTTTATTTCAGGCAAATAGCAATCGAAAATATCCACATAGTTTGTATACACACGTCTCTGTAGGGACACGGAAAGATTTGTTAATTCAATTAGGGTTGTGAAAGCCATGCACAACCAGACGTGTAAAGACATGCCTCAACTCAAAGTTGGATGTTGTCCACGGCAGGTCGATTATGTAATAATAACAATAATAATAATGTTATTTGTTTTACGTCCCTTTTAACTACTGCTGCTTTTAGATACGCCGGGGTGCCGGAATTTTGGCCCGAAGGGGATCTTTAACGTGCCAGTAAATCTACTGACACGGCTCCCTCGCATTTGTGCACCCTCAAATGCCAGCTGACTGCGCCAGGATACGAACCTGCAACCTAGGGCCCAGCAAGCGAGAACGTTACCGCTGAGCCACGCAGCCAGTCCGGTCGATTATGTCTCCGGATCCATAACATTCTTGAGATACTTCTTATCTATCTTTCTTCAATGATGGTAGTAGTTTTTTTCTAGGTTGTGGCGTTGGGTGGAGGTAAATAGTTTCTAAGGTCTTCAACCAAGAAATGATTCTATTATACTCTTTGATAATAACAACGAGTTATAACTATACTCATACATTTAGGAGAAAGTAGGCTATATGTTCTTTACTGAACATCTTGTTAAACCGTAACTTCAAATTCTAGGAATATTTTAATGGTTGCCGTTATGTAAAATAGGCTAATATTTTAAAGAAAAATCAATTTTTTAAATAATTACGCGCTAAAGATTTTAAAGAAATATTCTAATTGTGGTCATATTTGGGCAATTTCTTAACTCACTTTTCCTTTTTTACAACCTAAAATATTAATAAAAATCAATTTTTTAATGGGCACTATTTAAAAAATGACTCATTCATAACTACAAATACTATATTTTTTTTTCGCTATCGTTTTACCCTCCAGGGTTGGCTTTTCCCACGGACTAAGCGAGGGATCCCACCTCTACCGCCACTGGGGGTAGTGTCCTGGAGCTTGAGACTCTGAGTGTGGGATACAACTGGGGTGTGTGACCAGCATTACTCCAGGCGGCCTCACCTGCAAAGCGAACAGGGGGCCTGATGAAGAGATGGGAAGAGTGGGACGGATAGGCAAGGAAGTGGGACGGAGGCGGCCGTGGCCTTAGAGTAGGAACCATCCCGGCATTTGCCCGAAGACGAAGTGGGAAACCACGGAAAACCACTTCGAGGATGGCTGAGGTGGGAATCGAACCCCCTCTACTCATTTGGGCCACCCGAGGCTGAGTAGACCCATTCCAGTCCTCATACCACTTTTCAAATTTCGTGGCAGAGCCGGGAATTGAACCCAGGACCTCCGGGACGGCAGCTAACTATGCTGACCACTACGCTACGGAGGCGACAAATACTATATTTATTCATACTATATTTTTTCATTTATTTCCTTAATTCTTCTTCTTCTTCCTCTTCTTCTTCTTTTGCTTTTAAATCAGCCTAATATGGGCCACGCTTGTTTAACTGTTGGGCCTTGATCTTTGTCCAATATTGTCACATCTTCTCCCGATGCAACTCCTTTTGTTCCACTGTCCAGGGGGTGCCTTTTCTCAGAGGTTTTTCCTGAAATTCACGAGCTTCCTTGAGGGTTTTTCTCACAGCTTGCCAGTCTTGAAGATCTAGTATTCCCATTTCTTGAAAAACTTTCTCGGTTTCTGTCAGTCAGGTGGGACGAACTTCCTTGTTTCTCCAGATGGTGAACAGACGGTTAGTCAGTCAGTTTGGAGACAATCGTGACACATGGCCATAAAATGCGATCCTTCTCTTCCTAGCAGAGTCTGAAAGCCTTTCTAGGTATATACTCGTTAAGTTCAGAATTGTGCCTCGTACGGATTTTCCCCAATTCCCGCACCGGGACCAGGATCTTCCTGAGTATTCTTCTCTCCCTAACTTCCAATTGATCAACCAGTTTGGTCAATGATAGACACTCCATGGCGTATGACTGTAGTGTAGTAGTTCAGCTTTAAGTTCCGAGGCAGACGTTGATTGGTATACAGTTGGTAGTGTACTACTTCCTTATTTATTATTTATGTATTTATTAAGTTTTATATTTATCTAGTTGCTTATTTGTTTATTTTTATTTTTTATTTATTTATTCATTTATTTACGTATTTATTTATTGACTTATTTAATTAATTATTTATTTACTAATTTGTTTACTTATTTACTTATTTAATTACTTATTTATTTACTTATGTATTTACTTCTTTATTTACATATTTATTTGTTTCATCATCATCATTTATTGCTTTAAACAGGCCATTGAGGCCTACAGCAGAATAACAAAAAGGAAAAGATAAATATTACAAATATTACAAAAAACAAAAAAATTATTACAAAGGGAAAATTATTACAAAACACAAAAAGGATCCAATAAAAGGAAAGTCAGTAAATCATGAGAGGAGGTATTTGCTGCAGATGGCGCTCCATCTTTTCCGGTCTCTAGCATCACCCTCCACAGCTGTTGGTTCCACTTCTTGAAGGATCGTCGTCACTCGATCTTTCCATCGCGTCCTCTCGGGCGTTTTCCCGTGGGTTGAGATTGGAGGACTCTCTTAGGAAGGGATCCGTCCGCTCGTAAGATGTGTCCAAACCATTGTAGTCGCCTCTGTCCCATTATCCGTCCAATGTGTGGCTTTCCAAACCTCTGGTACAGGTCTTCTTTCTTTCTTCTCTCCCATTTACCTTCCATGTTATTATAGATGGGCCCATATATCTTTCGAAGCACCTTTCTTTCAAAAGCACATATTGAATCTTCTGTCGTTGCTGATGTCGCCCAAGTTTCACAACCGTATAAAAGTGCTGGTCTCACCAGTGTCGTGTACAGATGGACTTTGTTCTTCTGAGATATCAGACGAGATTTGACGATATTGTTCAAACTAAATAACACGCGATTAGCACTTGTTAAGCGTTGATGTACTTCTTTCGTCACTTCACTTTTGTTGGTTAATATTGAGCCCAGGTACTTGAAATCTTCAACTCGTTCGAAGCTATGTCCGTCTACAACAATGTAAGGAGGGAGAACGCGACGACGTGATACTCCAAGATATTTAGTCTTGTCCACGTTCACCTCCAGCCCAATTTTCTCTGCATTTTGGAGGAATCGGGAAGTATCAGCGCACATTTGCTCTAGAGTGTCACCAAGGATCACAACATCGTCAGCAAATGCTAGAATTGTATCTGCTTCCACCATCTCCATTTCTCTGGTTCGGCAAGTGTCACGGCTTACTTTTTCCAAGGCCAAGTTGAATAATATTGGCGCCAATGGATCTCCTTGTCTCAATCCATTTTGGATAGTGAAAGGTGGTGATAGTTGATTGCCAAACCGTACTTTAGAAGTTGACTGGGAGTAGCAGGCTGCGATTAGACGGATGTATTTCGATGGGATGCCAAGTTCCTCTAACGTTTCCCATAGTGCGACGCGGTCAATGCTGTCATAAGCTTGCCGAAAATCGATGAAGATTAGGTGTAGTTCCCGATCAAACTCATAGAATTTTTCTATCAGCAGCCTCAAAGTAAATATGTGGTCGATGGTAGACCATCTAGGGACGAACCCACATTGATATGTGCCTACAATTCCTTCAGCCAGTGGTTTCAGTCGGTTTAACAGCAAAGTTGTAAAGACTTTGTATCCAATTTCAAGAAGTGAAATTCCTCGGTAGTTTGATACTTTGGTAGCATCACCCTTCTTGAAGATTGGACATACAATTGCTCCCTTCCATTCTTCAGGAATTACTTCTGCTGCCCAGATGGTGGATATCAATAGTTTCAATGCATCCTTCAGTGCTTGTCCTCCCAGGCGAAGCATCTCAGCTGTGATACCACTACCTCCTGGGGCCTTGTTGTTCTTGAGTAATTTTAGGGCAACACTGATTTCTTCCTCTGATGGTTCAGGGACTTCTACTCTATCAAAAAAGGCTCCCGCCTGAGATGTCACCGTCAGTGGAAAGTCCCGATTCAATAGGTTCTCAAAAAGAACTTCAAATAGGTTGCCTGCTCTTCTGGCGGTACCACTTAACCTGTCCCATTCGTTAGAACCAAAGTACGTTGTCGGTATACACCTCTGGCAAAACTTGAGGCTTGGGAAAAAGAGCATGTTGACTTTGCTTCTTCTACTGCTTTCAACAGTCCTTTATGGTATTCCCGTTTCTTCTTTCTTATGAGTTTGTCCGTGTTACGCCTCGCTTCACAGTAGGCTACCCTTGCTTCTTCCGTGAGTTTTTCTAACCACAGTATTCTCTTCGCTGATCTCATCACAACAGATCCTCGACATTCTCCTTCGAAGCAAAGTTTACTTCTGCCTTTTGGATGGCAAGCAAGTTCTTCTTTTGCACTCTGTGGCACTGCATTCCTCACTACCAACCATGTGTCTTCCACGTTGGTAGAGTTCTCCGATATTGTGAGGTTTTTAGCAATTTTATCTTGATAGCGTTGTCTCACTTCAGCATCTTCCAATTTATCAATGTCAAAGCGGGCCATCTTTTCAGGATTTCTTCGCCACTTGGCAGACAGTTTCAGACGTAGTTTGATTATCACCAAAAATGATCGGAATTCATATCTGCCCCGCGAAAAGATCGCACATGTTCGACACTACCATGATGTCCTCGGTCAACTAGCACATGGTCGATCTGATTCATCGTATTTCCATCTGGGGATATCCAGGTGACTTTATGTACTACTTTGCGGGGAAAGTATGTGCTTCTGATGGTCATTCTCCTAGTTTCGGCGAAGTTTATTAGTTTAATACCGTTCTCATTGCTTGTTTCGTGGATACTGTTAGGACCAATCGTTGAACGATACTGTTCTTCTCTTCCCACTTGGGCGTTGAAGTCTCCCATTATCAAGTGAATTGAATGTCTTGGTAGTTTGTCTACTACATTCTCTAGTTCCAGGTAGAAATCGTTCTTTACTTCTTCGTCAGCATCCTCTGATGGAGCATGACAGTTCACTAGGCAGATCTTATATGGTATAGCGTTTAAAATCATCCAACAGATGCGGTCATTTACTGGAGCCCATTTGTTGACAGCCGATATCATTCTATTGTGAACAGCAAATCCAACCCCCGAAGTCCAGGCCTGACTTTGCTCATTGCTGTTAAAGAGCGCGTGAGTATCTCCAATCTTCATAACACCCTCAGGAAGTCTCGTTTCTTGAACTGCTGTTACTGGGCATTGATATTTACCCAGTTCTTCTCCAAGTTGTTTCATTCCCCCTGTCATGATTGACCTTACATTCCATGTTCCAATTCTAAATCCAGAGAGTCCATTTGAAAATCCACAGCCTGCTTCCAGTCTCCGACCGGGTCAGGAATGGAATGAATGAAGCCTCCATCTAGCGGCGAGGATATGAACTGTGCCGGCTGCCGAGGCCTGACGCACTCCTCTGGGGCAATGATTAAATGAATGACAGATGAAATGAAATGATAGGGGAGAGTGTTGCTGGAATGAAATTTTGACAGGGAAAACTGGAGTACCCGGAGAAAAACCTGTCTGCCTCCGTTTTGTCCAGCACAGATCTCACATGGAGTGACCGGGATTTGAACCACGGACCCAGCGGTGAGAGGCCGGCGTGCTGCCGCCTAAGCCACGGAGGCTTTTCAGAGAGTCCATTTACGTATCCATTTTTGTCAACATTTTGATCCGTCCGGCTTTTCCTTTCGCTTTTTTCTTTAAACAGGTTCTTTGTTTACTTATTTAATTACTTATTTATTTACTTATTTATGTACTTATTTACTTACTTATTTACTTATTTATCTACTTATTTCGTTACTTATTTATTTACTTGTTCATTTATTTGCTTATTTATTTACTTGTTTATTCATTTACTTATTTAATTTCTTATTTATTTACTTATTTAGATACTTATTTAATTACTTGTTTATTTATCTATTTATTCATTCATTCATCAGGTAGTTTTTAATTTCTTTATTTATTCATTTATTTATTTACTTATTTATTTATTGTGTAGTCAGGACTCATGCCCTCTCGAACATGACCACGTAACATGATACATAAGAATTTACGTTAATTTTATGATAATAAATTAATAATAACAGCAAGTTCTGCTAGAAAATTATAATACTAATAATAATAGATAATAATAATAATAATTTCCTTGTATTCAAACTTGAATCATTCATATAGGATTTTAACTTTCAGCTACGTTAATTACTTGTCCTTTATGGCAAACTTTGCCATGTCTGTTCTTTCTACAAATGGTATTAAATGAAAGGAAATTATATTAATTTGGACCTCCTCAGAACATTTTTGTGCCCAGGCTTTCTATTGTATTATTATTATTCCTAAACTGAAGTATGAACATTGTAGGTTTTGGAGGAGTGAATACTTGTATTGCCGGCTCCGTGGTGTTGGGGTAGCGCGCCTGCCTCTCACCCGGAGGCCCCGGGTTCGATCCCCGGCTCCGTCAGGGATTTTAAAACTGACGTGAGGGTTGGAACGGGGTGCACTCAGCCTCGTGAGGACAATTGAGTAGCTGTCTGACAGTGAGACAGTGCCCCGATCACGAATACCAAGATTAACGGCCGAGGGGACCCGACGCGCTGATCACGCGTCACCCCAATATCTGCAGGCCAAATGGCTGGGCAGCGGTCGCTTGGTCGGCCTTAGCCCGTCATGGGCTGGATAGTGCCAGGGGGTTGACTTTGAATACTTGTATTACTCCTTTCTGGCTGAGTTATTGTTAGCTTAAGATTACCGGACAAACAGGATTTGTTATCGACCATTAGAGAAAAAACAAAAGCCATATTTTAAGTACTCAGTTCTTAGAAGAGTGTTGACTTAAGTCCTTGGCAGGATATGTCAACGTTAGCTGACCTTATCTTTGTATGTTCTTTCTTTTTTGCCGCCTTCCCTTGAGTAGGTGGATCGTCTGCTGTTATCACACTTGTTCGTAGCCAGTCTGAATTATTGATGAGTGTGGAATGCATGTTATCGCTGGGCGAGTGTGGTTTAGAATCTGCAATGTGCCTTGCTATAACCAGGTCGTGTAGTGATCCGGCCCATAGGGGGCTGTTTGGTTTGGGGGAAACTTTCCTCCCCCTCCTCTTTTTGCCATGCCCGCCCTATTCCCTCCCCCTCCCCACCCCACCTCCTACCACACCACAAACTAAAGAAAGCGCTGGCTGATCCAATTCAGGCCATACAAGCGTGCGTATAGAATTACAAGAGAAAAGGTCTTAAGACCTTGGGAAACCCTTTTATTTTTCGTCTTGAATCTTGATCCTGTAATCTGTGAACAGTTTTGTTCCTTCGTACGAGACCTGTGTGGAGAAATTCAGGTTGTTTGTGTATGTTCAGCTGTCCACACTCCCTTGAGTCCAATCCTGTATGGCGATGCACGGATATGTTTCAATAGTATTTCTTCTTTTCATTCAAGTAACAAAATGGTCTCTTTTGTTTGCTTTCATTACGGATATTACCTTAACCTCTGTGTACAGATGTGTGGAAGATTGCAACTTATCTTAGCTACCGTTACTAAGCTCGGTTTTGAATGCAGGGCTGTAAACCTCTTTACGTTGTGACGCGGAAAGATGCAACCTTCTGCCTTAAGACGCCCTAGGGTAAAGCAACCGAATGGATGTAAGGACTGAGGCTCAGTTACATATCCAGCTGTTTCATTTAATCTTTATAAGCATATGACAAGCTTCGTTAGCTCTTTTGATACGTCTGTTAGGATTGGAATAATGTAAATATTGGGTCAAAGAAACTCATAATACAAAATGGCCCGTGTTTTAAAGGTTTAACCTGCGGGATATTTTGTTTAATTTGCTAGAATGATATTATAGTGAAACAGTATGTTCGGGCGATTATATGAAAACTAACCATAAAAAAATTGCTACCGCCAAATACTAAACTGATTTAAGACCTTCTAAGAAGAAGAAAGGAAAAAAGAGAATAAATCAGCAAAGACTTCGATGCCACGGACGCCATGACCAACAGAGGTCGGTGGGAACCGAACCAGGAACTATGGCAGTTCACGGTTTCCACCACAAGCTCTGCGAGAAGGTATAAGTTACTTTCATCAAGTGACTGAAGAATGCGTGTGTAAACTCTGTAAGAACATACCACTTTAACAAATGTGACAATAAAAACAAAATCTCTCAGAGAATACAGCTGAGGGGCATATGACCTCGTAGTTCCGCCCCTTAAAACCTCAATAACTAACTAAGAATACAGCAGAAAATAAAGAACTAATAGGCACATTCGTGCTTTATTATTTATTATTATTATTATTATTATTATTATTCTTTAACTGTATTAGGTGACATGTATTGTAGGTTTGTTGCTCTTTCGAGCGTGTCTTAATAAATATAAATAATAATAATAATAATAATAATAATAATTAGTTCTGGTAAGAACTAAATAGCCCATTTTCATATAACTTAACCTACTGTTTTTTTCCATTAAAATCTCTCCCGCATGTTAAATAAAATTCACATGTGATGTACTATATGGCTTTTGGTAGAGAACAATTTATTAATACCTGATGGCGCAGACCTGCGTGAACTCGAGGGTTTTGAGGGGAAGATAGGAGAAGGAAGGTAGTGGAGGAGGTCACTGCTGCTCTGCTACTGGGAGCGGAACAAAACCTGTTGGCACCAGCTCTCACCACACCAAGTTTAGAGAGTGACATTTCGTCATTTGAGATCTTAACTCACAGTACAATTTACAGATACCAAGAACTAACGCGGAACCAAGGAGTGAAGTGAACGTTCCTCCCCTTATCAATCACGCTGAAGCACATGTACTCACCCGCATACGAGATTCGCCCTGTGCGAAGCTGAGGTTTTGCATCAACAGATATTACGAGTAATTGCAGGACCTACGCCTCCACCCACACCATTACATTGAGTAATGATCTTAAATTGTTGGCGGATCCAGGAATCAAACCTGAAGTCGTCTATCCCTACACCATTTTTGTTGATTCCTTGTGCCGAACTAGGGAGTGCGTTTGAACTTATTAGCACTTGTTCTTCTTCCCTTCCCAATATCTCTTCATCCTCTTGCTGTGTTCCCTTTTACGCTGTACTGTCCATCTCTTATTTTGTCGGGTGGGCTTCTCAGAAAATTTGTGTTTGTGAATTAAAGTTCTGAATTTTGTTCTGTCTTGAATGGTTTCTTCTTGACAGCCAATTTCATTTTTGTCTTCAATAAAATAATAATAATAATAAAATTGTGAGAGGAATCTTGGGATCAAAATACAAAAATGGAATCCATCAAGAGATCCAACGAGGAAGTCTACAGCGAAATTGAGAAAATTACTGACACAATCCGAAAAAGACGGGCATGGTTTTCAGTCACCTGAAAAGAATGGTCGGATGAAAGTTAACTAAATAGATCATTCACTAATTTTATTCAAACCCCAATACCCCAATTCGCTGGCTTAGAAATTCCAAAGAAGACCTGTAAATGCTACATATCTCAGTTGAAGACGCCCTTAACAGAGATCTCTTCCGCAAGAAAATATTGTTGAGCGGACTAAACCGAGACGAGCAACCTTGGACAGAGGAGCGTAAGGCCCATTCACAAAGGAGGGAAATCTGGGCTCTGAAGTAGGTCAATTTCAGTGTCAAATGCAACAAGACCTAACGTGATCTTTGATGGCCCCAGCGAATATTATATCTATAATAATAATACACAGGTGGTCAAATTGGCACGGTGAAGCTAAATAGAACCAACATGTTTATTGTTAATTGGTTTCACGCCAAAGGCCTGGCCATGTTGAAACACCATGATAACTCCACAGTTAAGCAGCATAGGGTGTGTTTGGACCTTGGATGGAATGCCGGTTCAGTGTGACCACGTGCTGTTGGCAGTGAAAGGAGGAGCGGAAAGGCCCTGGCCACCCTACTGCACGTAAACTCCGGCTGAGGGTAGCCTCTTTGGAGGCACGGACCTGCCTTCGGGCAGAATACCAATAAAGAACAATTTGTTCACAGGATCTTCATCAATGTATATGTCGTAGACATATTGTGATGATTATTGTTGTTTTAAGGGTCTAAACTACGAGGCCATCTGCTCCAAGTTAGATAGTGAAATGCATCATTTCATGAAAACCCTAAGCACGTCATGAAAAGCTAGGATATGATGTAAAACGGGATACTTGCACTAGCCTATCTGACGCGTGGTTTCATGAAGTGACTAACTTTCACCGTCGCATAGTCAAATTATTGTTTAGTTCGACGATGTCGAAATGTAAACATTATATGTCGGAGAACTGCATCATAATGAGGCTCATTATAACACTATTTTTCATTATGAAACAGTTTCTCCCACCAATCAGAGCTCAATTAGTACATTATGCAACGAGCCTATAATGGCTATAATTAAGACAGGAGTATTTTTTATAAAACGAGCGTAAGCGAGTTTTATAATTTCCATACGAGTGTCTTAATTACCATTATAGGCGAGTTGCATACGACTGTTTATGTTCGACGATAATTATAACTTTATTATATGTTTTAACATAAATATTCATAAATATCTGTTGAGAGTCAGCTACTGGAATTTTGTGATCGCAGAGCGAGCGTTGGGTGTTATATCTTTGTCTTTCAAGAGCTTTGAACGACCGACGCATGCGTTCTGTGGGCTTGCAATGCCATATGCAGCCATATGTTTACATCAGCCGTCCCTCAGTAATATTGTCACCGCAGTCATTTGAAGACAATGCGCTGTGTAGAAATTAGTGTTGGTGATTTTAAGGTACAGTGCTATTTCTTGTCTCATATTCGCCAGTTTATTTACGCGAACATATGGACGGTGGGTAATCCATGTCGGTAATTTATTATAGTTCGATGTTGTGTTTATGTCCGACATGTTGGATTTTGAGCACATGCGTGAAGTTATCGTTACCTAATTGGTCAATGAACGAGCTCTGATTGGCTGGAGAAACTGTATCATAATGGAAAACAGTGTTATAATGACCATCATTATGATACAGTTATCTGACACATAATAGTGAGGGTCGAACATAAATATTCATAAATTCTGTCGAGATTTCGCCAGTTTTATGTACTGAACAGAGCGCATGAAACGCAGAGAATGCCTTGTATTTGACCATGGCCTTCTCGATTACCCCACTATGACACTAGGCAACGCAGTTTAGAAGGCCTTGGAACTCCACGCAGGTGCGATGCTAACCTTATCTAATTGGTCAAACAACTGTTTCTTGAGCTCTGATTGGTAGAAGAAACTGTTTCATAATGAAAAATAGTGTTATAATGACCAGCATTATGATACCGTTTTCTGACACATAATAGTCAGGGTCGAACATAAAAACAGTTGTGTGACCAATTAGGTAAGTATACCTTCGCGCATGCGCTCAAAATCCAACATGTCTATATAAATTACCGAAACTGCACCGTCCATATGTTCCCGTAAATAAACTGGCAAATATGAGACAAGAAAAAGCACTGTACCTTAATATCCCCAAACCCAAATTTCTACACAGCACATTGCTTTCAAACGACTTCGGTGACAGTTTTACTGAATACTGGTGCACAATCTGCACATATGGCATTGAAGCACACAGAACGCATGCGTCGGTCGGTCAGAGAGCTTGGAAAACAGATATATCCTACCCAGCGCTACATTCCGATCACAAAACTCGAGTGACTGAATCTCAACAGATATGTATGAATATTTATGTTAAAACATATATAATAAAGTTATAATTCTGACAACTATCGAAGAATTTCCCTTTTGGATATCACATATAAAATCATGTCACGAATTCTATATAATCGTTGTAAAGATCAATTAGAACTGGAAATAGGGGAATATCAAGGTGGATTTCGGCCATGGCGAAGCTGCCCTGAACAGATAATCACCTTAAAATTAGTAATGGACTACTACAAACGTAGACAAAAACAGCAAATCATAACCTTCGTAGACATCAATAAAGCTTATGATTGTATACATAGATCTTCATTGCTGAAAATACTTAGGAATTTCGGACTTCATCCCAAATTAATAAAAATTATAAAACTAACTCTAACAAACACCATATCTAAAGTAAAATTCAGAGGAGAAATATCTGAACCGTTTACGATTAAAACAGGATTAAGGCAAGGAGATGGTTTATCGCCTCTACTTTTCAATTGTGCTTTGGAATATGTAATGAGGGAATGGTACAGGGAAAATCCTAGGAACATAAGAATTGGAACCAAGAAAGATCAAATAGGCTTAAATCGCTTGGGATTCGCAGATGACTTAGCGTTACTGGCTAATAATATTCAAGAAGCCAAAAATCAAATAATAAGCCTACAAAATATTGCACAAAAAATTGGACTTCAGATATCATTTGAAAAGACAGAGATAATGGTAGCAAATCCACTTGTAATCAATCACATAACAGTAAATAACAAGAAAGTTAAAATAGTGAAGCAATTTAAATACTTAGGAGAAATTATAACTTACAACTTGGATGAGAAACCTGCATGGCAAGAAAGAACTAATAAAATGATAAAAGCCCAAAAATTAACATGGTCTACATATAAAAGAAAATGTCTATCAATCGCAACAAAATTAAAACATTACAAGACGGTGGTTCAACCAGAAGTGACCTATGGAAGTGAAACTCTTTTTAAAGTTACTCAGAAAAACAGAATCGACAAAATTTTAAAAAGCAGAAAGAAGAATAGCTAGAACATGCATAAATAAAAAATATCAGAAAGATGGACAGTGGCGGATAGTACCAAATGAAGTGGTATACAGAGAACTGGAGCCCATCACTGATACTATTCGGAAGAAACGGCTTTCTTTCTTTGGTCACATCATGAGGACACCAGAAACCAGGTTATCTAGAAAAATTGTAGTGAAACTTTGGAATATGAAACAACAAGTAGGATGGATTAAGGAAATTAGAGAAGATATGAAAGAATTGGAAATAACCTTGGATGACTTGCAAAACAAAACAACAAAATTAAAAAAACTGAGAGATATAAAAATAAGATTTCAGGCTAAAATAGACAAACGTAATACAGTAAAAAGGGTATTTACAGATGAGGAACGCCTGAGAAGATCAGAGCGAATGAAGAGCTACTGGGTGACTCGGAAAGGAAACTTACTGAAGAAGAGGACCAAGAAATGATTGACTGAAGTGGTCCAATGAGGCCGTAAAAGCAGAAGAAGAAGAAGAAAGTTATAATTATCGTTGAACATAAACAGTCGTATGCAACTCGCCTATAATGGTAATTACTGTATTAAGACACGAGTATGGAAATTATAGAACTCGCTTACGCTCGTTTTATAAACATACTCGTGACTTAATTATTGCCATTATAGGCTCGTTGCATAATGTACTATTGTACGTTATCTGACGGGAAGTCCAGCACATCACTTTATAAAGTAGCGAAGTGGTGTCGTCGTGGTGAGATAAGTGTGCTTTCCAAGAATTAATAGTGTCAATATACGGCTGGGAACTCGCCGTGTACGTTCAAAGGTTGCGAGTTATTTGAGGAGTATTTTTGCCAATTAACGATTGCTGTATTTTCTTTTGTTCATCCTGCACATTTTAATAGAGTTCTGTTGTTCTATTTCTGTTGTTTTATTGCTGTCAATTCATTTTGAAACATAATAAACAAACATTAATTTATTTCATGGAATAGTTCGTGTATGACTGTAATGTACAACTCCATTGCGTTAGTCATTTCATGAAGAGTCGAATCAACAAACACCGGATCTTCATGAAGTGTCTTGCCTGATATTTTTTTTAGCGTATGGCTTTTAGTGCCGGGAGTGTCCGAGGACATGTTCGGCTCGCCTATTTTGTAGCTGCTGCGAGACACACACCCAATGGGTGAGCTACAAGTACCGCTGGGGAAAAAAGTGGGAATGTAAGGACGAGGAGTTGGAAGGTAGTGGCTGTGGCCTATAGTTAGGGACCAACCCCGGCATTTGCCTGGAAGGAACATGGGAAACCACAGAAGACCATCTTCAAGGTTGCCGGCGGGGGGATTCGAACCTCCTCGCCTCCCGGATGTGAGCAACTGCCAGCAGTCATGCCGTAACGACCACGGCTAACTCACTCGGTTGCCTGATAATTATCATTTCTTACACCGTCTGCCTAAATCAGTCCATCACTTCATGAAGAAACGTGTCAGTGCAACTATCCATTTTTACACCATTAGCCGGCGTTTTATGAAGTGCCTAGAATTTTCATGAAAAGAAAAACGGATTTCACTATCTGACTACGGCATATAGATTTCCTGTAACTTAATTTAATAACCCCTGGCACTACAGCCCATGAAGGACCTAGGCCTACCAAACGACATCTGCCCAGCCATTTGGCCTGCATATATTGGGGTGACGCGCGGTCTGAGCATCGGTTCCCTTCGGCAGTTAATCTTTTTTTTTCGTGACCGGGGCACTGCCTCACTGTCAAACAGCTACTCAATTGTCCTCACCGGGCTGAGTGTACCCCGTTCCAGCCCTCAGGGGCAGGCGCGCTACCCCAACACAACGGGGCCGGCCTGTAACTAATTATGATGAAGGTAATGTGTTGTTGGGGTATCCTAACCAGACCAGGCTTGGCCACCAATTGAACTAACACGGCTGGAAATTAATTAAATTAATGATTATAAGTAGGGCTCAGATTTTTAGGTAAATATTTATTTTTATGTAAATACATATTTGAAACATTTTGCCTATAAATACATAAATTCCTGCTTTTCACTTATTAGCACATAACAAGATATAATATTTACATATATTTAAATCAGTATGCTAGATCTTTCAGTTCATTGCATTTTTGTTCTGTTAATTTAACAGAGAAGAACCTGTGGGCTATCTAATCTTCATGCAGAGCGTATGTCAGCTCGCAGCTGTGTTTCTTTTATCTTGTCGCCCCGTCCCACTCACTGTGGAAGCCGGTGATTTCCATGTCCATAGCCATATAGCACCACGTGCTAGACCTTCCCCCTCCCCCCCCCCCCCCATCTACATGGAACTAGTGTCACTCATATGCATTTCATTTCTGGCACTGTGAAGTGTAAGGCAGTTCTACGATTCCTAAAGTAAAAGCAACTACAAGTTGTCGTCTGCAGCAGTATGTTGCAGAATTTAGGATAGTCATTTTACTTCTGATGGGGGCGTTCTGTTCTGCCAACCATGTGCAAAGCAATCAAGGCTGAACAGCGATCTCAAGTTACACCACACCTCGAGGGCAAGAAACATAATGCCGCAGTTTCGCGCCTTCAGAAGAAGTGTTTCGCGGTAATCGTCGGTCATTTGTGATTGGAAACCTGAAGATGTATCTCGTTGTGTATTGTAATTCTTCAGCAGTCATTGAGGCATAGCATACATTGTATTCGTGAGTACTGCATATTGTTTATATTGTCAATAATAAATTAAATTTCAATTACATATTTTTACCTTTTTGTCACATATTTCAGGTATTTATAATACACTAGCTGAAGTACCCGTGCTTCGCTACGCGTCATAAATAAATTAAAATGTGAAAGTGACAGTTAAAACAGGGGATAGGCGAGGTGCTGCGCAGAGGGAGATTAAGGATGGAACATTTTGTCCAACTACACCGTTCGGCGTTGACCGTGTTTTATAGCACAAATTTAGGTTTTACTCGCTAACCGTTGGAGATACCTTTCGGATAGAAAATGTAATTTTAAACCTCGTATATGCCATCAAAAGTTTGCTATTTCTTAGCGTTCACTTTTTATTTGAAATGGAAATATGAAAGTTTGAAACCAAAGGGTGTAGTGACGTCACTAAAATGGTCGCCATAGTGCAAAGTATTGAAATCAAAAGTAGCCTATATGTTAACCAGTTAAATCAGCTACTTTCATGTAAAATTCATGTAAGTCGGACCAGTGGTTCTTGCGTGATTGAGTAATACACAGACACACACCATCTCATTTTTAGCCTCGCTTCGCTCGCGTCATAGTCGTGTCATATTGTTATTCAATGACATGCAGGTTTAACCCCGTTAACACCCCTTTATAACCTGAATATCCAAAAATCCCTCCTTAGTAGACATTTTCGACACACAACAAACATATCCCCTTCTTCTAACTTCAATAGTTTTGATTGGTCGATGAGAGTGAACATCCAAAAATCCTTCCTTAGTGGACGTTTTTATTCCAGAATTTCACCCCTCCCCATATGCCCCTTAAATTGGATTTATGAAAAAAAAACGGTCGAACATCTACTTATTTTAATTATTTATTCATTTATTAATTTTTAAGGTGATTGGAACTCGGAGAAAATCAAACTCCTCGTCTATGTCGTTTAAGAGACACACGCTCCGTTCGGAATCTTTCAACCCCCACGTTTCATCCCTTTCACCTCATAATATACACCACATCGAAAAACCATTAGACATGTGTCAGCTTATTTTAAATGATTAGTATATATGCCAAGTATCACATCCCCAAATGAAACCACTCATGAGATATTGTTATTCAATGAAATGCATGTTTACCCCCTTAACACCTCATTAGAACCTGAATATCCAAAACTCTTTCCTTAGTGGACGTTTTCGACATACCACGAACTTATCCCCAAATTTCATGTTTCTAACTTCAATAATTTTTGCTGGGCGATGATGAGTGAGTGAGTCAGTCAGGACATTTTCTTTCATTAATATTTGAGAATTTCACCCCTCCCCAAGAACTCCTTAAATTGGATTTATGAAAAAAAAACGGTCGAACACCTATTTACTTATTTAAAGCTGTTTTCCCCCTGAGTTTGATAAGTGAGTAAGTAAGTCAATCAGTTAGGACACCTTCTTTCCTGTTTCCCCCCCCCCCCCCGAATTTCACTCCTCCCCATGGGCCCCTTAAATTGGATTTATGAAGAAATGGTCGAACACCTATTTACTTATTTTTAAGCTGCTTTTTCCGCTGAATTTCAAACTTATCGCCTATGTTGAATAAGAGATACAGTACACGCTCCGTTAAGAATCCTTCAACCCCCAATTTTCTCCCCTTTCACCTCATAATATACACCATATCGATAAACCCTTAGACACATGTCTGCTTATTTTAAATGATTAGTTTGTATGCCGAATATCACATCCCCAAATAAAACAACTCGTGAGATATTGTTATTCAATGAAATGCAAGTTTAACCCCCTTAACACCCCTGCAGAACATGAATATTCAAAAATCCATCCTTAGTGGACTTTTTCGACAAACAACGAACATATCCCCAAAATTTCAAGTTTCTAACTGCAATAGGTTTGCTGGGGGATGATGAGTGAATATCCAAAAATCCTTCCTTAGTGGACTTCTTTCCCCAGAATTTCATCCCTCTCCATGAGCCCCTTAAATTGGATTATGAAAAAACGATCGAACACCTATCTACTACTTTTTCAATCTGATTTTTCTCCCTGAGATTCTTACTTTTTGCCTCTGTCTTTTAAGAGATACTTGCTCCGTTAAGAATCCTTCAACACTCACTTTTCACACATACACCTCATAATATACACCACATCGAAAAACCCTCAGACATGTGTCTTCTTATTCTTAATGATGAGTTTATATGCCTAGTATCCCATCCCAAAGGAAATCATTCGGGAGATATTGTTATTCAATTAAATGCAAGTCTACCCCCTTAACACCCCTTTAGAACCTGAATATCCAAAATTCCTTCCTTAGTGGACGTTTTCAACATACAACGAACATAGCCCCTTAATGTCATGTTTCTAACTTCAATAATTTTGGCTGGGGGATGATGAGTGAGTAAGTCAGGACATTTTCTTTCAATAATTTTTCAGAATTTCACCCCTCTCATGAACCCCATAAATTGGATTTATGGAAAAAAAACGGTCGAACACCTATTTACTTTTTTTTGAGCTGTTCTTTCCCCCTGAGTTTGATGAGTGAGTGAGTTAGGACACTTTCTTTCCTGTTTTCCCCCCAAAATTTCACCTCTCTCCAAGGGCCCCTTAAATTGGATTTATGAAAAAACGGTCGAACACCTATTTAATTATATTTTAAGCTGTTTTTTTCCGCCGAATTTCAAACTTCTCGCCTATGTCGTTTAAGAGATACACGCTCCGTTAAGAAACCCTCAACCCCCAATTTTCACCCCTTTCACCTCGTAATATACACCTCATCGATAAACCCTTAGACATATGTCTGATTCTTTTAATGATTAGCTTATATACCGAATATCACATCCCCAAAGAAACAACTCATGAGATATCGTTATTCAATGAAATGCACGTTTACCCCCTTAACACCTCTTTAAAACCCGAATAACAAAAATCATTCATTAGTTGACGTTTTCGATATACAGCGAACATATTCCCAAAATCTCATGTTTCTAACTTTAATAGTTTTCGCTGGGCGTGACGAGTGAGTGAGTCAGACAGGACATTTTCTTTCAATTATTTTTACCAGAATATCACCCCTCCCCATGGGCCCCTTAAATTGGATTGATGAAAAAACGCTTGAACACCTATTAACTTATTTTTTAAGCTGTCTTTTTCCCCTGAGTTTGATGATTGAGTGAGTTAGTCAGTCAGTTAGGACACTTTCTCTCCTTTTTCCCCCCAGAATTTCACCCCACCCCATTGGCTCCTTAAATTAATTTATGAAAAAACGGTGGAACACCGACTTACTTATTTTTTAAGCTGATTTTTTTTCGCCGAGTTTCAAATTTCTCGCCTATGTCGTTTAGGAGATAGGCCTACACGCTTCGTTAGGAATCCTTCAACCCCCAATTTTCACCCCTTTCACCTCATAATAATACACCACATCGAAAAACCCATAGACACATGTCTGCTTATTTTTAATGATTAGTTTATATGCCGAGTATCACATCCACAAATGAAACCACTCGTGAGATATTGTTATTCAATAAAATGCAGGTTTAACCCCCTTAAGACCCCTTTAGAGCCTGAATATTCAAAAATCCTCCCTTAGTGTATGGTTTTGACATACAACGAACATATCCCGAAAATGACATGTTTCCAACTTCAATATTTTTGGCTGGGCGATGATGAGTGGGTGAGTGAGTCAGGACATTTTCTTTCAATTTTTTTCTTCAGAATTTCACCCCTCCCGATGAACCCCTTAATTTGGTTTATCAAAAAAACTGTCGAACACATATAAGTTATACGTATTTTTAAGCAGTTTTTCCCCCTGTGTTTGAAGAGCGAGTGAGTCAGTCGGTTAGGACACTTTCTTTCCTGTTTTTTTTTTTTACACAGAATTTCACCCCTCGCCATAGGCCCCTTAAATTGGATTTATGAAAAAATAAACGGTCAAACACCTATTTACTTATTTTTTATGCTGATTTTTTTCTTGCTGAGTTTCAAACTCCTCGCCTATGTCGTTTATGAGATACAGGCTCCGTTATGAATCTTTCAACCCCCACTTTTCACCCCTTTCACCTCATAATATACACCACATCGAAAAACCCTCAGACACATGTCTTCTTATTTTTAATGATGAGTTTATATGCCGAGTAACACATCCACAAATGAAACCACTCGTGAGATATTGTTATTCAATAAAATGCAGGTTTAACCCCCTTAAGACCCCTTTAGAGCCTGAATATTCAAAAATCCTCCCTTAGAGTATGGTTTTGACATACAACGAACATATCCCGAAAATGACATGTTTCCAACTTCAATATTTTTGGCTGGGCGATGATGAGTGGGTGAGTGAGTCAGGACATTTTCTTTCAATTTTTTTCTTCAGAATTTCACCCCTCCCGATGAACCCCTTAATTTGGTTTATCAAAAAAACTGTCGAACACATATAAGTTATACTTATTTTTAAGCAGTTTTTCCCCCTGTGTTTGAAGAGCGAGTGAGTCAGTCGGTTAGGACACTTTCTTTCCTGTTTTTTTTTTTACACAGAATTTCACCCCTCGCCATAGGCCCCTTAAATTGGATTTATGAAAAAATAAACGGTCAAACACCTATTTACTTATTTTTTATGCTGATTTTTTCCTGCTGAGTTTCAAACTCCTCGCCTATGTCGTTTATGAGATACAGGCTCCGTTAGGAATCTTTCAACCCCCACTTTTCACCCCTTTCACCTCATAATATACACCACATCGAAAAACCCTCAGACACATGTCTTCTTATTTTTAATGATGAGTTTATATGCCGAGTATCACATCCCCCAGTGAAACCAATCGGGAGATATTGCTATTCGATGAAATGCAGGTCTACCCCCTTAACACCCCTTTAGAACCTGAATATCCAAAAATCCTTTCTTAGTGGGCGTTTGCGGCCCTTGAGTAAGCTGCATACCAAATTTCATTCCAATCCGTTGGGTGGGTTCTGAGATTTCGTGATGAATGTGTGAGTGAGTGAGTGAGTGGTATTTGACAAATATCTAGTAGATAGTGTCAAGTCTTTGTTATGCTATACTCGGTTGACAGTGCTGTGTGAGCAGTTGAGTAACTAACGGGATTTCAAGTAAAGATCCTCATTTTCTATACCGGTAGTGCAGAGCGCAATTGGCATCCAGACGGCCGTGTCTCGACTTGAGCTATGTTGCCATGGAAACTATCTGACTTGCCATTTCTTCATGAGTATATTTTATGATTTGATTAGCCTGTTTTTGAGTGAAAAAGGGCCGAAATCCCAAGAATGAGAAATACTATCGAAAATTCATGTAGCCAGCGGTTCCTTCTGGGTCCTAAACTATGTGTATGCAAAATATGGTTGAGATTGGTGGAACGGTGTAGATTTGTATACGGAACCAACATATATACATACATACATACATACATACATACAGACTTTCACTTTTATATATTAGAAGATAAAAAATAAATATTTTCCTGATTTTTAGCACCTAATAATCTGAGCCCTAATGATAAGTCCATGATTTGCTATGTAATAATTCCTTCTATGATATGCATAAGCCATACACTGCTCGTAACAATAGAAGCAACGATGACATATTTTAGTTTTGGGAGTTCCGACATCACACTGTTTTGCTTTCGTAGAGATTGGCTTTTTATTATCTGTTGTACTATCTCTACGTAGTATAAAACAAAGTTCCCGATTCTTGGATATAACTGGTAATCTCGAGAACCACTGAATGGCTTTTGATGTGGTTTTCACCATTCTACAAAGGATTTCTCGAGAAAGGTTTCTGAACAAAAAACATTCATTTATGACCAAAGGAAGCCGAGCAGTAACGATTTCTGTAATACGAGTCGAACAAAAATCTGCTGTCCGTGCGTCTTTTAAACTTACGCTGGGTAATCCGTTAAACATATTTATATACTACAGTATGAGTGTAAGAAGTGTTCAGCATGATAAGTTTTACAAAAAATTCCGTGACAGGATAACTCTCTTTAATACATCGCCTACAATAAGTGTTGTTACGTTTTCGTTTCTTCCAACAATCTCCATTCAATGGAAATTTAAATTACTAGCTTCGGAGTGAGTTAATGAGCTAGCGAGCGAGCCTATCACCCCAGCTTCGGCCAGCTTCGACCTGTCGAGTCGTGTCGAGTTATGACTTGAGAGAAGAGTATAATGTGTTTGAAGTTTCGCTGTTCACCTCGGCATTTCTGAATTTGTCTGGGACCTGCCGTCCATGTGCCTTTTAAGCTAACGCTGGGTAAACCAGTAGATATACCGGGCGAAGCCGGGGCGGGTTGCCAGTAGATACACACAATAAGATAACAGAGCTTTAAAGTTAAAAGCGTAACAAAATGATACATGCATAATTATGATGTTGGTTCATATTATAATATCTCTTGGAGCACATCTGATCAATTCTTGACAAAATACAACCAAGAAATGTCCTGCAACGGAGACTTGGACTCAATTAAAATCATCTATTTTGGTAGTTAGTTGTTGTTGTTTTATGGGGCGGAACTACGAGGTCATCTGCCCCTAATCATCTATTTTAATACATTGTATCTTAATTTGCAATAAATAATTTGATATTATTAGACTTTTCTATAATAATTTGGCCATCCCTGTAATAATAATAATAATAATAATACGTATATGAATCTTACAATCGACTGTCTAGCCTTTGCAGATGATCTAGTGATCTTTTCAGATTCCATTGATATGGCAGAAGAACAAATTAACCAGCTGAAAAATCAAGCACTGAAGGCTGGGCTTCAAATCTCCTTTGAGAAGACACAATTCATGACAAACATAAAATCAGCGCCCAGGGAACTGGAGGTCGGACTAGGAAAAGTTCTGAAGGCAGAAAAGTTTAAATACCTCGGTGAATAGATAGAGCCTAACCTATCAGAGAAGGAAGCCTTCATGTCACGCATTAATAAAATGGAAATGGCATACAACCTGACTAAAGACATCTACAATAAGGGATCGATATCCTTAAACGCCAAAATTAGACATTACTGCACTGTTATTCGACCAGAGGCTCTGTATGCGGCTGGGACTCTAATAATGAACAAGAAAGGTTTAATTGAAAAACTAGAGGCTAAAGAAAGGAAGATTTAGAGGAAAATCCTGGGTCCCATCAAAGAAAACAGCGAGTACAGAGGGCGTCACAACCACGAATTGTACAAGCACGTGGAGAAGATCAGCGACACGATTCGAAAAAGAAGGATTGCCTTTTATAGCCACGTGACACGAATGAGCCCAGGCAGGATATCAAAACGTATATTGACGTACTTTCAAGATAAGAAAACCAAAGGGGCATGGTTTACGGAAGTTGAGAAAGATCTACGTGAAATGGAAATTTCCCCTAAAGATACCCAGGAGCGTGTTCCACTTCAGGAAAAACTACGTACGCACAAAGGTTTCCAGGAAAAGCCGAAGCTGAAGACAGGGAAGGTGTGGTCCCAAGAGAGAAAAGAACAACACCGGAGACGAATGCGGGAACACTGGGCGGTAGTTAAAGCTCGGAAGAAGAGACAGTTGAACTGACGTGGTCCCTAGTTGGCCGAATCGAAGAAAGAAGATGAATAATAATAATAATAATAATAAATCTGGAAAACGGAGACGATCCCGGAAGAATGGAAAGTGGCCCTTATACATCCTTTGCACAAGAAAGGTAATAACCAAGATGTCATTAACTATAGAGGTATATCCCTTTTGCCTGTGGCCTACAAGATATTCTCAACAATACTTCTATACAGGGTAGAAGCAACACCTCACAATCATTTAGGTGAATATCAAAGTGGATTTAGAAAAGGCAGATCTTGCTCAGAACAGAATTCGACACAGACAATTATCTTCTAAAACCAGAATAGTGACCTTTGTAGATTTTAAAAAGGCTTTTGATTCTGTCGACAGGGACACTCTAGATAAAGTAATCAGAGAATTTGGAGTTAAATCTAAACTGGCAAACCTAATCCGTGAAACCCTCAAAGACACTATTTCAAGTGTAAAATTTCGGGGAGAAATTTCAAAACCATTCAAAATAAATACAGGTGTAAGGCAAGGCGATAGTTTATCTCCACTCTTATTCAAATGTATCCTGAAAAAAATAGTACGAATTTGGAATACGAAATTGAAGGAGCAGGATATATCACCTATAACACTAGGGAGAAAAAACAGTGGTGTTAAAGTAAATTGTCTGGCAATTGCTGATGATTTTGCTATACTTTCTGAAAACTTAGCTATTAGAAGAGATAGCCAATAAAACAGGTTTGAAGATTTCTGTAGAAAAAACAAAACTTATGACAAATATGCTACTAAAAATGCTCCAGAAACCCTAATAACAAAAATTGGTCAAATTAAGAGGGTAGATAAGTTCAAATATTTGGGGGAAATACTGAAATTCAAAAGAATGGCTTAGAAAAATCTGCTGTAGAAGAAAGAGTGCATAAGTTTCAAAGAGCATATGGTATAATCAGGAATACCTATAACAAAAAATGTTTATCTATGAAATTGAAAATACAGCACTATAGAACAGTAATTAAACCAGAATGCTTTTATGCCAGTGAATGTCTAACACTAAATTATAAATTGAATAAATTAGAAGTATCAGAAAGAATTATATCGGAACATTGAAAACATAACGGAGACAATAAAGAAGAGGCGATTGTTATTTTTCGGACATTTATATAGAATGAATGATAGCAGATTTACCAAGCAGATTTTTAAATATCTTTGGAAAAAGAAATCGACAACAGCCTGGTTTCAAGAAGTAAAGGAAGATTTAGAAAAAAAAAAACAATGTAAGAGAAGAAGATGCACTAGAGAGAGAAATTTTCAACAACAAAAAAAGGGTAGTCTATTGGGAATGGAAGGACTCCAAGGAAGGCAATATAAGAAAACAGGCTCAAAATGGTCGGAAGAGAGAAAGAAGACACACAGCGAAAAGATGAAGGAGCTCAGGAGGAAGAAGAAAGAACAACAAAAAGACTAAACATTGAAATTGGTTCGTGGTCCTCAGAAGGGTGTCCGGACATAACGTACCACGGACAAAACGTTCCACTTGATTTGCGAGGACATAACGTACCACCTAGGTCGTTATCTACCTAAGAACGGTTTTCCCGTAATCCCCAAATATTTACACTAGGACATAACGTACCACTTGATGTCAGACGGGCATTCCAGTTACAGGTTCATTACCACATAAACATCAGTGGCGATCACACTCTGCGGCTTTAAACGTTTTGGTATTGTAACATGGAGTTGTGTACAACGAATAAGGGCGGTTTATGTGCGCACTTTGACGGATGAAGTACGAATTGTACATTGAAAGCTCAAAGAGAAAGAAGAAATATGTCAAGTATGATGAACGGCTTGACAGAATAATGAAGCGGTATGAAGAGAATGGAAACTTGAAATCTTGCTTGAGAGCTCTCTCATATTCGTAGAACTTGGAATGAAACTTTACATGGCGAACTTGCTATTCAATTAGAATGAAACATCCCATGACGAACTTGCTATTCGCTAGGATATAAAACCCACAAAAACAATTAAAAATTAAAATAATAATAATAAAGAAAACCAAAAATAACCAGAGCTTAACGACAGCTGATTTTGAACACGTCGAAATGTTTATAAACATTTTGCCAGTCCAAAGCCTGGATAAAGTGTGATGGGAACCCAAAAACTTATCATATTTTATATTAGTTTATGTTATGTTATTGCCCACGTATTTATTACCAGGATTAATTGAGCAATACCGAGCAAGTGGCCGTGCGGTTAGGGTTTTATGCACCCTAAATACAGTACTTCCCACTCTTTCAAGTGGTACGTTATGACCTCTCCTAAATATTTTGAGGTCATTAGCTGACTCTTCGCAGGTAATCAGCCGGCCAAGTGGTACGTTATATCCGGTGGTACGTTATGCCCGTGGTAAGTTTTGTCCTATAACCCCTCAGAAGACCCTAACGGAGAAAGAATAATAATAATAATAACCTGGGTAGGCCTACAGCTATCGTACTATGAACCTTCTGGTGTGTTAATCACCTTGAGGTTCCTGACTCCCTGAGGTACCGGTATATCACCCTTGTCTTGCGCGTAATATTCTTCACGGCTTTCTGGGCTCGTTCTAGCACGCCTGATTACCTCGGTGTAGCACGCTTGCGGTTTCCTCTTCGACTACTCTGACAAAGCCCATCTGTCTCCTGGTCTGGGAGCTCACAAACACCGCCTTGGCCTGTAATCAATGAGCCAGAATAAGGAGCTCGGTATGGATTACAAAACATTAGCCTTCAAAACTGTCGAGTCTCTTACTGATTCATCAAGTTCCTTACAATGGTTTGACCCGCCCATTGGCGTCTCTCACCGAAGCGAATGAAGTTTTCAGCAATTAGGGTTGTTGCAGTTTCATTTAGGGACTGTATGACTTTTTGGTCATGTTGCCCCATGTTCTTGGGTATGAGTGAATTCTGTCTATTATAGTCCATTAATACATTTGAATTACAGCCAATGGCCATAGCGAAGGCCCGTAGGCTCCCCATTGTACGTTGGGCGTCAAATGTAATAGTAATACGATTCTTAGCTTAGGTGTTCCACTATGTTGTAATCTCTACTTAGTATAAAACAAAGTCCCCGATTCTTGTATGTCACGGGTAATCTCGAGAACTCTGGATGAATTTTTATGTGGTTTTCACCATTCTGTAAAGGATATCTCGAAGAAGCTTTCTGCAGAAAATAATTTATTTATGATCAAAGGAAACCAAGCAGTAACGATTTCATGAAAAAGTCGAAAGAAAACTTGGGGTCCGTGCACTTTTTAAGCTTACGCTGGGCAAACCGTTAAAATTATCAATATACGATGAGTGTAAGAATTATTCAGCATGAAAAGTTCTACAAAGCAGTCCGTGAGAGTATACCTCTATCTTCAATACATCGCCCACTATAAGTGTTTTTAAGTTTTCATTTATTCCAACAATCTCCATTCAAGTACTGAGGCGACAGTTTACGACCTAGCTAGGGGAGAGCCTATCACCCCAGTTACAGCCAAGCTAGCGGGCTAGCCTATTACCCCAGATACAGCCAGCAGAAAACTGTCGAGTCGTGTTGAGTTAAGACTTCAGAGAAGAGTGGTTGAGTTTGGAGTTTCACCCGTGAACGTTTCGTTCCGCAGAATACACAGTCGAGTTAAGATTGGACGGAAGGGGGATTTGTGTTTCATGCACTTCGCCATCCTTAAATTACGTCTGACAATAATTCGTCGCACATGCATCTCCATGATGATATAATTAATAGTCCAGTCAGTGATTTTAAGCCATCATGCCGAGACGTAAAACGGATATAGGTCGTAGTTCATTGACATCGAAAAAAATTACAAGCCTTACAGTAGTCGCATATGATGTGTAACATCTGACATAGAAGAAACCTCACGTGATATTGTTGATACACCGGTATTGTATACTATTATTGGCACAAATATTAATCTATTGTAAAAGGGAGTGTTTTACAGATATTGTAGCTTATAATACGGAACTCATTTTATTAGATGATTTGTAGCTTCCACCAGCACTAGCCTAAATAAAGAATACGATATGGATCAACTAGATTAATAGACGCGACACCGGTCATAACCTTAAATTCCTTATAAACAGGTCCCCTTGAGTCACAGATCAACACGTAATTTCATGTGGATTCTGTTAAAAATGAGTCATATTGATATGATAAATATCGTTTAAAATGATAATCTGGTAGCAAAAATTATCTACCCCGCCCAGGATTCGGACCCAATTTCACTAGATTCACAGTCATACGCAATAACCCCCACGGCTATTTCGACTACGCAAATATTGTGCACAAGATGGTGACTTATTTCCACGTTCCAATAATACTGCATTGCGGAATTGAGTTTCATTTATATTTTGCTTGTTTCGATAATGTTCCTGAGTGAAATTGAGTTTAAAATGCCTTATGCCAACAATGCCGACTACTTACAATGTTTGATATTAAGGCATTTTACCATTTAAATACTGATACGAAGACTTCGAACATGTACCATGTCATTTGTTTAAATCACTTGACACCAGAATTCGCATGAGCGTTTTCCGTTCAGTATGTCATATACATTCCACATGGCCGAAAGAGCGTCACCGCGCGCTGATTGTTTCTCTTACCAGTGCCAGCTGGATCGATCGATCGAGTTGGCAGTGCGTCTTATACTTCCGTTCGATCCACCACTGCCAGATAGGGCACACTTCCATTCGATCAATCGAGCGGGCAGTGCATACTTCCGTTGTCCACCACTGCCAGTTAGTACACTTCCGTTTGATCGATCAAGCGGGCAGTGCATACTTCCGTTGTCCACCACTGTCAGCTAGTACACTTCCGTTTGATCGATCGAGCGAGCAGTGCATACTTCCGTTGTCCACCACTGCCAGCTAGTATACTTCCGTTTGATCGATCGAGCGGGCAATGCATACTTCCGTTGTCCACCACTGTCAGCTAGTACACTTCCGTTTGATCGATCGAGCGGGCAGTGAATACTTGCGTTTGATCCACCACTGCCAGCTCGATCGTTCCTATCCACTTCCGTCCCCAATTTTCAAAATCACTCCCACAAAACTATCCAACAACCGAGCGGAAAGATGTTACACATAAAGAAAAAAGCGTTTATTACGTAATGCATCCATAACTATTCCCGGGCGAAGCCGGGACGGGTTGCTAGTAAAATATAATTGGGTGGGCGCCAGTTCATAAGCAGAAAGCTTGTGAACGATTAAAAAAAATATTTGGTAGAGCAAAGCAGAACTCTCCCTTCTTGAGGCATGGTGTGACATAGCCACTAACCAGAATCATTAGACGAGAGGTAAGATACTATGTAGGCCTACTGTAATATAGTTTATGAAAAAAGAAACTTCTTGTAACTCAATTCCGATCTCTCCACTCACATTAGTTTTCTTTGACTGTCGCAACAGTCCAAATCTGAATTTCTCCACGGATAATCTTCTTCTTATTTCCTCTCCATTATTATTTCTTCTCTCCGAACAAACCATTAGAGTAGCTCTCATTGCTATACACTATTATGCCAATTAGTTCACGATATCACCACTAAAAATATCCCAAAGCCTCAGCAACCATCTTGCTCGTCTTAGTAAAGTCTGTTGCGCATCCATTATGACATTGTTTCCCAAACCTTTTTGAGTTTGTACCACTTTAAGAGATGAGAATCACTCGCGTACCACCTAATGGTTGGGAAATATAGTAACTATAACCCCTACCACCACTACGTAACACACCAAAAATGGACTGTAAATTGTGTTGTTAGATTTAGACTGTTGGAGTTGAAGTCCAAATAATAAAATGTGTGTCCAGTTGTTTTATTATTTATTACATTAAGTATTCAGTCGCCTCCGTAACGCAGTGGTCAGCATGGTTAGCTGCCGCCCCGGAGGTCCTGGGTTCGATTCCCGGCTCTGCCACGAAATTTGAAAAGTGGTACGAGGACTGGAACGGGGTCTACTCAGCCTCGGGTGGCCCAAATGAGTACAGGGGGTTCAATTCCCCCTCAGCCATCCTCGAAGTGGTTTTCCGTGGTTTCCCACTTCGTCATCGGGCAAATGCCGGGATGGTACCTTCTTCAAGACCATGGCCGCCTCCTTCCCTCTTCCTTGCCTATCCATCCTCACCATCCCTTACCTTCCCTCATGAGGCCCCTGTTCGCTTTGCAGTAGAGGCCGCCTGGGCGAGGTGCCAATCCCACCTCACCAGTTGTATCCCTTCCGATTCGATGTTCCCAGCTCTAGGACACTGCCTGTAGAGGCGAAGTGGTGAGTTCCCTCGCTGAGTCCGTGGGTTCCACCAACCTGGAGGGTAAACGACAAAAAAAAACAATAAGTATTCAATTCAAACATTCATAAATGACACTGAACAAATAATTTTACTAAAAGAACTCTTAATAATTGAACATAAAAACCAAAGTTCAACTATCAACTTCAGTGTGAACGGTGAGCTTGAAGATTAGAAGCCTCATTAGATTAGAAGTCTGTTTTAAGATTGCTGAGTCTCAAACGAAGATCGTTTTCCGCTGTAAGGAGTCTTTTTCGGCATTTTTTCTTGAGATAAACAAGTGAAGAAAATGCAGTCTCACACAAGTACGAAGTACTGAAAGGCAGTAAAAATCTAACTGCTTTGTCAGCTATGTCTGCATAGTCTGCACGCTTCTCAACCCAAAAATTCACAAGAGCCATTTTAGAAAAAGTTTGCCTTACTTCTGAATCACAATTCAATTCATAAAACTACTCCTTATCTTTGGCCTTAAAGCCTTCGGGCTACATATCAATGTTTTTATATTTTTATATTTTTTCGTAACGTATCTAATATTGTTTATATTATTCGTAACATCACCGCGTACCACTGCAGCAGTACGATCGTACCACCAGTGGTACGCGTACCACAGTTTGGGAAACGCTGCATTATGATACCTTCTCTATAGTTTCTTTACTCCATGCTAGTAAATCATGGTGCATATAATAAGATACCAATACAAAGTATACCTACTGTATATGTATGAATCTTCTTAGGAATGCTGCAATCTCCTCTCCTTCCAACAGCACATCATAACTGCACCAGTCCACATATGAACGGTCCCAATCACGATTTCTGGACTCGTTACACCATCAAATTTAATTTAAAATATTTCCAACTTTTGCTACCAGAGATGCCACTGTCACTGACACCTAGGGTCGAACGTTGCAACTTGATAGAGCATTGTTAACCAAATATGACCTACAAATTTGGCTACACACTACCAATTGGAGTGGTAGGTATTTTTACATGACATAATTCTATGACATTTGCCCGCCGGCTTTACTTCCCCTCCGAAGGAACGCATACTGAAGGATTTTAACGCTCTTAGAAAGCCGACAACTTTGGCCTGGCTTGAACCCGTGATCTTCAGCATACCGGTACCGGATGAGTTAGCCGTGGTCGTTACGGCATGACTGCTGGCAGTCGCTCACATCCGGGAGGTGAGGAGGTTCGAATCCCCCCGCCGGCAAACTTGAAGATGGTCTTCTGTGGTTTCCCATCTTCCTTCCAGGCAAATGCCGGGGTTGGTCCCTAACTATAGGCCACAGCCGCTACCTTCCAACTCCTCGACCTTCCTTTCCAACTTTCCTCCCCAACGGTAGCCTACTTGTAGCTTACCATTGGGTGTCCGTCTCGAAGCAGCTAAAAGGCACAATCATGCACTTGTTCCATGTTGACCTTCAACTGGAGTGGTAGGGAGGGGAATACTTTTTCATTATTGCCGACAGTAGCGGCTTCGGTGGCATAGTTGGTAGCATGCTGAACTGCTGTGCCCAAGATAGCGGGTTCAAATCGGGCCGAAGTCGTCGGATTTTTTAAAAGCGTTAACATCCTTCAGTATGCCTTTCTTCGGAGGGGAAGTAAAGCCAGCGGTCCCATGTCATAGATTTATGGCATGCCAAAGATCCTTCTACAGACTAAACTTGTGTGAAGCTAAATTTCTAGGTTGGATTTCGTTGGAACGCTCTATCAATGTTCCAACGTTCACCACTAGGTATCATTGACATTTGGTAGTGAAAGTTGGAACTACATGAAATTGAACGGAACTTGTAGTTCTTCCTATGGGTGTCCGCTAGAAGCAGCTACAGCTTCTGGCGAGCCGAACATGTCCTCGGACACTCATGGCACTGAAAGACATCCGATAAATAAAATAAATAAATAATAAATAGTCGACAGTGGGTGCCTGTGCGTTTTTCTTGTAACAACATAACAATTATTCATAATGTTGAATTTTGGGCTTATGCCGTGTTTTATTATATTGCAATTCGACGCGTTTCGAAAGAAACCATGTCTTTCATCGTCAGGAATAATCTGGAATACGACAATGTTGCTAAGAGAAAGCAACGAAGAACATATAGAAGGTGCCCAAAGATGGACGCCATTATAGCCCCATGTTAGGGACAACGGAAAGCAGCAGTGAATTACTTTCTCAGGGTTCTGATAATAGGTAGCCAGGATTCACTGAGATTGTAGCCGGTGTCGCGGTTGAAATTATCTGGGTGTTTACGTATTTCAACCGCCTCCCTGATGATTCTGGGACGATATTGCTTTATACGGGCAAGAACATCCACCCCTTGGAACATGACATCATGGCCAGGTGTTAAAGCATGATCGGCAACAGCTGATTTATCAGGTTGAATGAGCCTGATACATCTATTATGTTCCTTAATGCGTCATGTTCCAAGGGGTGGATGTTCTTGCCCGTATAAAGCAATATCGTCCCAGAATCATCAGGGAGGCGGTTGAAATACGTAAACACCCAGATAATTTCAACCGCGACACCGGCTACAATCTCAGTGAATCCTGGCTACCTATTATCAGAACCCTGAGAAAGTAATTCACTGCTGCTTTCCGTTGTCCCTAACATGGGGCTATAAAGGCGTCCATCTTTGGGCACCTTCTATATGTTCTTCGTTGCTTTCTCTTAGCAACATTGTCGTATTCCAGATTATTCCTGACGATGAAAGACATGGTTTCTTTCGAAACGCGTCGAATTGCAATATAATAAAACACGGCATAAGCCCAAAATTCAACATTATGAATAATAACACGGGCCGTGAAAGTCTAAATGACAATAACATAACAATTATGAATGCCAATACTACCAACCCAATACGTCCCGCAAGGCGAGATACACGCTGCGGAGAGACTTTGTGGACACACTGTATGATGATGATGATGATTGAGTCTTCAGTTTTTGACTGGTTTGATGCAGCTCTCCATGACTCCCTGTCCTGAGCTAATCGCTTCATCTCTACATAGCTACCACACCCTACATCCGAGGCAATCTGTTTAACATATTCTAACCTTGGTCTACCCCTACAGTTCTTGTCCTCGACCCTTCCTTCCATAACTAAGCTTGCTATTCCTGGGTGTCTTAGTATGTGTCCTACTAACCTATCTCTTCTCTTCATTGGCAGTCGCCAGAAACATCTCTTCTCTCCCACTCGTCTTAATACCTCTTCGTTTGTAACCCTATCTACCCATCTGATCTTCTTCATTCTCATGTAACACCACATTTCAAAAGCTTCAATTCTCCTCTTTTCCGCTGCACCAATAGTCCAAGTTTCACTTCCATATAGCGCCACGCTCCAGACAAAGGTTTTAAAAAATGACTCCTTAATACCTAAATCTATATTCGATGTCAACAGATTCCTTTTTTGTAGAAATGCTTTCCTTGCCTGAGCCAACCTACTTTTTATATCCTCTTTACTTCGTCCATCACTGGTTATTCTGCTTCCTAAGTAACAGAAGTCTCCTACTTCCTTCAGCTTTTCACCTGCCAATTTGATCTCCATAGAGGTTTCTGATTTATTTCGGCTGCATTCCAGAATTAGCCTACTTTCGATTTTTGCAAAAAATGAAAGTAGACTTATGAGATCACTACAGGGCGAAAAAAAGTGTGTCTGTCTGTGTGTGTGTGTATGTGTGTGTGTGAGTGTGTGTGTGTGTGTGAGAGTGTGTGCACTCTGAATGTCTGCCCCCCCCCTATCAATTCGAACACCGTGAGCGCAAATTGAACGAAATTTGGTACAAAGGTAGCAATAGCAAAGGACACCTCAATGTCATGTTTTATAACGCCGCCATCTTGACGGAAACGTAATGGCGGCCACACAAATGTTCAAAGCTTAAATCAAATTACGACTAACCTAATCATCCGATCTCTTCCAAATTTTGCAACAACATACCTTTATGGGGGCAGCATCCTTTGACCAAACTAACAGGTCATCAGCCTAATAGTTTGCGGATCGCGGCCATCTTTGTGTGAAAATCGATTGCCCCTATTAATTCGAACACGGTGAAACCGAATGGAATGAAATTTGGTACAGAGGTAGCACTAGCAAAGGGCACCCCAGTGTCATGTTTTATATCGCCGCCATCTTGACGGAAACGTAATGGCGGCCACCCAAATGTTCAAAGCTTAAATCAAATTACGACTAACCTAATCATCCGATCTCTACCAAATTTTGCAACAACATACCTTTATGAAGGGAGCATCCTTTGACAAATCTAATAGGTCATTAGCCTAATAGTTTGCGGATGGCGGCCATCTTTGTGTCAAAATTGATTACCCCTATTAATTCAAACACGGTGAAACCGAATGGAATGAAATTTGGTACAGAGGTAGCACTAGCAAAGGGCACCTCAGTGTCATGTTTTATATCACCGCCATCTTGACGAAAACGTAATGGCGGCCACACAAATATTCAAAGCTTAAATCAAATTACGACTAACCTAATCATCCGATCTCAACCAAATTTTGCAACAACATACCTTTATGAAGGAAGCATCCTTTGACAAATCTAATAGGTCATTAGCCTAATAGTTTGCGGATGGCGGCCATCTTTGTGTCAAAATTGATTACCCCTATTAATTCGAACACGGTGAAACCGAATGGAATGAAATTTGGTACAGAGGTAGCACTAGCAAAGGGCACCTCAGAGTCATGTTTTATATCGCCGCCATCTTGACGGAAACGTAATGGCGGTCACACACATATTCAAAGCTTAAATCAAATTACGATTAACCTAATCATCCGATCTCTACCAAATTTTGCATCACCATACCATTATGGAGGGAGCATCCTTTGACCAAACTAATAGGTCATTAGCCTAATATTTTGCGGATGGCGGCCATCTTTGTGTGAAAATCGATTACCCCTATTAATTCGAACACGGTGAAACCGAATGGAATGAAATTTGGTACAGAGGTAGCACTAGCAAAGGGCACCCCAGTGTCATGTTTTATATCGCCGCCATCTTGACGGAAACGTAATGGCGGCCACCCAAATGTTCAAAGCTTAAATCAAATTACGACTAACATAATCATCCGATCTCAACCAAATTTTGCAACAACATACCTTTATGAAGGAAGCATCCTTTGACAAATCTAATAGGTCATTAGCCTAATAGTTTGCGGATGGCGGCCATCTTTGTGTCAAAATTGATTACCCCTATTAATTCGAACACGGTGAAACCGAATGGAATGAAATTTGGTACAGAGGTAGCACTAGCAAAGGGCACCTCAGAGTCATGTTTTATATCGCCGCCATCTTGACGGAAACGTAATGGCGGTCACACACATATTCAAAGCTTAAATCAAATTACGATTAACCTAATCATCCGATCTCTACCAAATTTTGCATCAACATACCATTATGGAGGGAGCATCCTTTGACCAAACTAATAGGTCATTAGCCTAATATTTTGCGGATGGCGGCCATCTTTGTGCGAAAATCGATTCTCCCTATTAATTCGAACACGGTGAAACCGAATGGAACGAAATTTGGTACAGAGGTAGCACTAGAAAAGGCCACCTCAGTGTCATGTTTTATATCACCGCCATCTTGACGGAAACGTAATCGCGGCCACCCAAATGTTAAAGGCTAAAATGTAATTACGACCAACCTAATAATCTAGTCTCTACCAAATTTTGCAACAACAAATCTTTATGTGGGAAGCATATTCTGACCAAACTGCTAGATCATCAGCCCAATAGTTTGCAGATGGTGGCCAGGTATGTGTGCAAATCGATTCCCCCTATCAATTCAAACACGGTGAAACCGAATTGAACAAAATTTGGTACAGAGGTAGCACTAGCAAAAGGCACCTCAGTGTCATGTTTTATATCGCCGCCATCTTGACGGAAACGGAATGACGGCCACCCAAATGTTAAAAGCTTAAATCAAATTTCGACCATCCTAATAATTTGATCTCTACCGGATTTTGCAACAACATGCCTTTTTATGGGAAGCATCTTATGACTGACTACAAGGTCATCAGCCAAATAGTTTGCAAATAGCGGCCATGTATGTGTGCAAATCCATTCCCCAGATCAATTCAAACACGGTGAAACCGAATTGAATGATTTTTTTTACAGAGGTAGCACTAGCAAAGGGCACCTCATATTCATGTGTAATATCCCTATAGCACGTTGTATTTCAACAAGCTACTACAACCAACATTCAATTATACTCCTTGAAAAGGACAAAGAGTTATAACAATACCCATGCATTTAGTAGAAAGTAGGCTATATGTTCTTTACTGAACATCTTGTTTTTGTTTTACATTTATTAATTTTCATCATGAATTCTTTCCGTAAGACGGAGTCCATACCAGTCAAAAACTCATTCAAATCCTCAGGCTTGTCGGCCAAGATGACGATGTCATCAGAAAATCTCAGATATGAAATTATTTCTCCTTGAATCTTCACTCCCACTTTAAATTTTTCTCTAATTTCCTTCATTGCTTGTCCACTGTGTTTAGGATTTATGGGGAACTCGTAATTCCAAAACTCGAAATATCGAGATTCCACTGTACAGCCTTTACTATACGGTGTTTTCTGACCTAGGGAATCGTACAGTATGTTCTCGGCTGCCGAGAACACCACCCTTATTGTACAGGGCGCCAGGAAATGTTCTTCGCAGCGGCTACATGCGGCTGCGAGAGATAGCGTCAGCAGTTTAGTTGGCAGTACGGTGTGTATAGTTACGGTGAAGGCTACACGTGTGGGCTGTAGGCTTTCGAAATCGTCAGTGTGTATTGCAGTAAAGCTTCATCCACAATGCGCAGTCTGCAGTCGGTAGTTGGTAGTTGGCAGTCGGTAGCTGAAGTCGGAAGTCGGTAGTTGACAATCGACCCATTCATATTGCGCAGTCGTTGAAAGGCTAGGAGTAAATAATGCACTGATATTCTTTTATTCCTTGTGCCCAGAGGCGTTGTCGATAACCTCAAAACTTACAATGGATGAATTGGAGATGTATGGCTTATTTTTGTTGTTAGTAACTGGTACCATGTTTTTAAGATTAAAAAGGCACGGGTTGCGAAGGTATTGGCGACATCCTACGCTAGTAGACGAAGAGGGAGAATTCAACACCTTTTACAAACGCTATAAAGCAACGAGCCACGACAAATTTTTTAGGTACACCAGATCGATGAAAATGTCATCTTCGACATGATGAACTTGTGACGAATCAGACATAATAATAAGTTGAATAATAATTTAAAAAGCAAAAGAACGAACGATAATATACACAAGCAACCAACAGGTGTCTTACAAGAATGGCGGGTTTTCGACACAACAGCGTGACGTCACTTTCTGGCCTGCTCTGATTGGCTATTAACTTGCTGCAGTCGGGTAGTTGGCAGTCGAAGATAAAATTCTCGACTGCCGACTACTGGCTACCGACTGCCAACTGCCAGCTATCGACTGCAACTGCATGTTGTGTATGGTTCCGATAGTATACACGGGGATGACCGCTAATGCCGACTGCCAACTACCAACTACCGACTGCCGACTGCGCATTGTGGATGGAGCTTAAGCGAGCGTTCAGATAGATTATTGGAAGAGTGCAACAGTATACAAGCGATAATGATTACTACTGAAGAGAGAGCTATTTTTGTGGAATAAGTTTTTCGCGAAGGCGATCGGTTTACAGAAAAAGTAAAACTAAAATTTCAGGCTCGGTTTTCTAATTCAATGTGTCCAAACCAGGTTACCGTTCGGGATTTGATAACTGAATTTCGTGTTACTAATTTCGTGTTACTACTCCAAAAACGATTGATGAACTTGAAGTGTATATCATTAATGAATTATGTACAGTCCATTACGCAAGAAACTTTAGTGAAAGTGTGTAGACGTGTCTGTCTTCGAACACAAGGACAACACTTCCAGCATCTGTTAGGTAGCAGAACCAGGATCTCTCGACTCGTAAAATGAGTGGGCTCGAACCCTTTCGCAGCAGAATGTAGCCGCTGCGGAGAACAATCTCTGGCGCCCTCTTTTATCATTGAAATTAGCGCAATATTCTCTCAATTTAACATTGTACCCAATTAGACCCATACATCTGACTCAGTACATGAATCATATATGTGTAACATGTATGGGGCTCAGAAATGTTAATGATATTTAAATAATGAGAGTGCAATATGATAATAGCAGCCGTGAGAGGATTATTTATTTAAAATAAGTCCCTCACTGTGCTGTAGTTCACGCTGAATTGCCATTATTAATTCAACGTTTTGGTTTGCCATTGTAATATGAATATTTCCGCCTCCTGGTGTAGCTGCTAGCATTACTGGCAGTCGCTCCGGCGGTCCCAGTTTGATTCCAGTCTCTGCCAAGAAAATAAATTCTGGTCTAATGGTTGGAATGGGATACATTTTACCTTGTGAGGCAAAATTGAGGCGAGCTCTATTTCCACCTCAGCTATCCTGAAAGGGGTTTTCCCACTTCGGGCAACTGCTGGGATAGTTCCTAACACCTCCTTCCCAATCCTCAGCGGCTTTGATGGCGTAGTCGGTTGCATGCTGACTTTCTATTCCCAAGATCACGGATTCAAACCCGACCAATGTTTTAGGATTATTTAAGAGGGATAAAATCCTTCGGTATGCCTTCCTTCGGAGGTGAAGTAAAGTCGGCGGTCCCATGCCATAGATTTATGGCAAGTAAAAGAACCTTCCACTAATTAAATTTGTGTAAATCTGAACTTGCAGGCTAGATTTCGTTGAAATGCTCTATCGAAGTTATAACTTTCACCACTAGGTGTCAGTGACATCTGGTAGTGAAAGTTGGCACTTGAAACTGAACGGAATTTGTAGCTCATCCCATGGGTGTCTGCATTGAATCAACTAAAGCCTCTGGCGAGCCGAACATGTCCTTGGACACTCCCGGCACTAAAAGCCATACGCTAAAAAAAAACAATTCTCACCCGAATTACAAACACACACACAGCCACTACTGACGCCTCAATAACGCAGGTTATCAGACCAATGCTACAAAAACCCAAGTACACGGGCTAAATGACCACGATAGCCAATCCCCTCAAACAAAACTACAGCTGTAATATGAATACAGTAGTTAGTGGTTAAATTTATAATCGAACAGGTGACATATTTCAATTATAATATAGCCTATTAATAAAATAATAATAATAATCCTCGGTACATAGATGAACAACCTTTGGTAACTCTGTTCGGTTAAGTAACTCAGGTGTTTAAATTCGAATACCTAAGAGAAATCGTCAAACCCTCAGACCTGAATCGTAATGCAAACATCGAGAGAATCTCTAAATTGCAAAAAGCCTACAGAATCATATTGAACAGGTATAATAAAAAAAATCAATTTGACGAAATTACGACATTACAACACGGTAATAAAAGCCGGGGAACAATACGCCTCTGAAACACTGATCATTGGGGGCACATCACTAATTAAAGGTATATAAAACGAAGAAAGAAACATCTTGAGAACATTTTTGGACCCAGTTTTTATTGACGTTTGAGATGTTAATGGGCATATTCTCAAGCTGACAAAATAATTCTAAGTCTTACTCTCTCCATGACAGATAAGAACAACTGGCTGCTTGAAGTTGAAAAAGATCTTCAAGGAATACACATCTCAAGTGATATGTTATTATTTTTTGAACAAAGGTGCTGATGACCAAGGTGTCCCTAAACCCTATGTGATTGTGCTGCACCAAAATAGGTGTCCCGACTAACGTAAGTAGAAATTTGTCACGCGAGGGCTGGTGCCATGGATAAATCCTACCCAACCGTAAATAATATAGAAGTAACTTGGGTGTTCAAAAAGCTATGGACATGTTTCTTTTGCAGAGTTATGTTCAGGACTAAGAAGGAAAGTACAGTAAGTGATAGGAAATAAGGGCAGACCAAAACAAAAATATAGGCCATTATTTAAGCCTCGGGTCAAAAATACCCACGCGCCAGTCCTCGCGGGTTAAAAGTGTTTTTGTTTCTATCGTCTAATAAAAGTAACAAGAAGTTCCGTGACGAACTAAAGAGCCTACTTTTCTTAAAATTTAATATGCATGCCAATGATTAATCTATATGGATCTATCTAGAATAATGACGAAATTAAGTTGGTAATATCCAAATTCCTAATTAGTTCGAAATACTGTATACCTGGCATAATGTAGCCTAATAGAGCACTACAGTTGGCAGCCCTGGTGACTGAATATATTCTTAGTTCCATCCCTTAAGGTACAGGCTACAAAATTTGGTTGAAGACCAATGAATAGCATGGACGTTACATGCAGTTAAACATTGGATCTAACAGCGCGCGTAAAATCATATTGGCAACAATGTCATGCATGTATTGGTCAGAAATAATCTGAAATAATATGCTCTATTGTTGTGTCAATTTTGAATGAAATCCATTAGTTAGTATAGAAGTTACATGCATTTTAAAATTGGACCTATCAGCAAACTTAGAATCATGTTGGCAGCACTGGCGTAGGCCAATATTAGTTACTCCAAATTAATCTAGAATGCCAGGTACTACAAGTGTGCAAAGTTTAGAGCTATTGGCTTGCATACTTTCTGATATATTGATGTTAAGGTAACAAAATAGAGACAGTATTTATTTACAGTTGGCAGCCCTGGTCACTCTTAAGAATCGGCATAGTCATATCTGTTATGGTACACATAGCACACACGAAATTTGGTTGAAATTCAAATGACAGTATAGAAGTTAAATGTATTTAAAGTTGGACCTCTCAGCAGGCTTAGAATCATGTTGGTAGCACTGACGTATTAAGTTACTCCAAATTAATATAAAATGTCAGGTACCACACGTGAGCATAGTTTAAAGGTATCGGCTTGCATACTTTCTGATATATGGTATTTGGATTTTTTTTAAATGAGAGCATTTATTAACAGTTGGCTGCCCTGGTGGCTCTTAAGAATATGCTCAGTCATATCTTTTTATGCACACATAGCACATACGAAATTTGGTTGAAATCCAATTGACAGTGTAGAAGTTATATGCATTTGAAATTTGGACCTATCAGCAGGCTTACAATTATTTTGGCAACACTGCTGTGTATGGCCTCCTGTAAATTAAACTGCAATATTATTATCTATACGTGTGCTAATTTTGAAATAGCTCCCATTTATACCTTCCAAGATATCCAACATGGAGCTCAAATTTCAATTGCGATTTTTCAGCAGTTGGTAGCACTGACATCATTTTCAAATATGGCCGTGAGATATTCAGGTATAGATCTTTACTCCTACCAAATTTTGTTTCGATTGCTGCAGCCGTTTAGGAGTTGGTAGGGGACACACACACACACACACACACACAGCCAGACAGACAGACAGACACACATTTGCCCGATCTCATAAGTCTACTTTTTCCTCATTTTTGCAAAATGTGAAAAGTAGGCTAAAAATGTACATGCGTGGGATTAGTCTACTAATAGGACGCACGATTGCGTGAAAAAAAACAAGTAGTTCCGTGAAGAACTATACAGCCTATTTTCATATATCCTACTCATGTTGATTGCCACTATCAACATTCAAAATTTCAGTTTAATTGCTGTAACAGATTCGTAGATATTGAGAACCGTCTAAATATTTCATATGGTCGCCAGGTTGGATTATTATTTTTGTACTATTACATTAAGATTATTGTGTACGTGTGGTATTCAAACTTCAATCGCATGATTAGAACACAAGAAATAAAAACGAGATTTTAAAATTACGCACAGCAACCATCTTGTGATTATGCAAACAATTGAAATAAATTAGATGCCAGTGGATCCACATTTGTATAAGCATTTAACGTGCAACGTTTCACGGCACTCGGATAGTTAATTCGCGAGAAACGTCCATTTAAATATTTATTCTTCGCATCGCCGCCATGTTGGATTTGTGCTCACCAGGTTAATGAAGTCGTATAGGTGAACATATGTTCATAGTCTCTATGAACATTAAGAAAATCAGTTTGGTTGCTGTAAAAGATTCATAGATATTGAGAACCGTCTAAATATTTCGGAAGCTCGCCATTTAGGATTGTTATATGTATAGGCCATAGAGTTATGAACCATTCGAGGACAATTATTGCCTAGGTTCATTATTCAAACTTTCACTTCGATCGCATGATTACGACACAAGAAATAAAAACTTAATTTTAAAATTTCGCACAGCCGCCATCTTGAGGTTATGTAAACAATTTAATTAAATTAGATGGCAGTGCATTACAATCAGCAAAATCATTTACTGTACCACATTTCACTGCGCTCAGAGAGTTAAATCACGAGAAAAGTCTATTAAAATATTTCAAATTCGCTTGGTCGCCATGTTCGTTATGTACTATAGAGGTTTATGAAATATACATAGGTTAACTTGTATCAGTACCCTTTATCACCGTACAAAATTGCAGGGTGATATCTGCAATAGTTTCGGAGATATAGAATGTCAGTGAAATATTTCGCACAGCCGCCATTTTGAGGTTATGTAAACAATTGAACTAAATTAGACTCCAGTGCATTACAATGTGTATCAACATTTGCTGAACCAAGTTTCATTACGTTTGGATAGTTAGATCGCGAGAAAAGTCTATTTAAAAGTCTCAACTTCGCTTGACTGCCATGTTGGTTTTGTAGTCACCAGGTTTTTGAAAGTCTCATAGGTGAACTTCTAGTAGTGCCCTTTATCACCGTACACAATTTCAGGGCGATATCGGTAATAGTTTCGGAGATATTGAATGGTAGTGAAATATTTCGCACAGCCGCCATGTTGGATTGGTGAGACGTAACAAAATTTGAAGGGCTCGGTCGAGGTCGCCGGGAATAGTGCTATGAACTTACCGAGTTTCATTGAAATCGTTCCAGCCGTTTAGATTTTATTAGGGGGGGACACACACACCTCTCTCTCTCTCACACACACACACACACACGCACACATACACGGACAAAAGGTGATCTCATAAGCCTATTTTTTCAAAATTGAAAATGGGCTAAAAATACGGTAAACAGCCTCAGAAATGAGATATGCAAAAATAAATGTAACGTTACAAACCCATAAATCCGTACATTAATACGGCGTGAAAACTAAATTTTGGACATTCCGAAGCTCCTGAATGTACGTAATTTACTTCATTATTAGTGATTTCTTTTGGTCTAAGGTTTACTTTGTTTTATTCGTGACTAGGATATGACGTTATAAGAACCCTTCCTTTAGTTTACTGTACGAACCTTTCAACGGCGGGTACTGCTAGCTAGTTATTTCTATTATGACTGAACCCAGCCTCTCTTTCATCGTCGAAATGCTGAAGAGATTAAGTATTTAATTTTATGAATTCTCGCGTAAGCCACATTGGAATTTATTGATCTGACAAAGGGATATCCAAACGGCAGGTCACAGTGCAGTTCAACGAAGATGCCCAACATTATGAAATGTCGGTTTTGCAATAGAAATATGATGTTCTTTTTTATTTAATACGGATATGTGCTTGGGCTCGGAGTCACGCCAATCATTGCGTCATACATAAAGAGCCTAAGTGTGACGGTCCACCACGCACCTTGTCCCTAACCAGGCGCGCGCAGATCTCATAGCCTTCTTCTTCTTCTAGATTTATACTCGTCCCCGCAACTTCAGTTCAAAAATAGCTAACTTTAGGTGTCAACAACGTTATAAAGAAACGGGTTTACACACCAATCCTCATGCAAATTTAGAGTATTGTAAATACGTGCTCGCCTGGTATATAACCTTCTTAGAGAGTTTGTTACAAAGGTTAACAGGAATTCTGTCTTAAGAGGTTAAAACAACAATATCATCGCCATCATCATCATCATCATCATCATCATCATCATCATCATCATCATCATCATCATCTTCATCATCATTATCATTACCATCATCGTCACCATTACCATCATCATCATCATCATCACCATTACAATCATCATTATCATAACCTCATCTTCATTATCATTACCATCATCATTATCATCACCATGGTCATCATTACCATATCATTATCATTACCATCGTCATCAAAACCATCATCATCATTACCATATATATCATTATCATTATCATCATCATTACCATCATCATTGTCATTAACATCATCTTCATCATCATTACGATAGCGGCTTCGGTGGCGTAGTTGGTAGCATGCTCAACTGCTGTGCCCAAGATAGCGGGTTCAAACCCGGTCGAAGTCGTCGGAATTTTTAAGAGCGTTAAATTCCTTCAGTATGCCTTCCTTCGGAGGGGAAGTAAAGCCGGCGGTCCCATGTCATAGATTCATGCCATGTAAAAGATCATTCCACAGACTAAACATGTGTGAAGCTAAATTTCTAGGTTATATTTCGTTGGAACGTTCGCCACTAGGTAACATTGACATCTGGTAGCTAAAGTTGGAACTACTTGAAATTGAACGGAACTTGTAGCTCACCCTATGGGTGTCCGCTGGAAGCAGCTACAGACTCTGGCGAGCCGAACATGTCCTAGGACACTCCCGGCATTAAAAGCCACATGATAGATAAAAATAAATCATTACCATCACTATTATCATCATTATTATCATCATCATTACAATCATCATCATTATCATTACCGTCATCATAATGGCTTATACTATTTGTACGCTACTCGACCAGCAAATCCTCAATCCGCATTGCTCTTGGATCTTCAGCCATCGTGTCAGGTATGCGGGGTGTTGATCAGATTGGTCCAGATATTAAATGTGAATAAAATGTGTGTGTTACCAAATGATCTTGTCCCTCCTGCTACAGACCAACAATTTGATTGGTTTATAGAGACCGGCGAGGCGCACTGAGTGCTGTGGTCTCCACTTAACCACGTCCATACATGCACACTTTTTATTATATTCGTCAATTGGAACGCTACGAAGCAGAGCTATAAACAAATGTGGTTGCGATATTCGAGAGAGATGGGGAAAAAGCCACACTGTTTTACTGTTACACCTCTGTGGTTATGTCTGGACTTTCAGCAATATACGTTTTTGTTGTTGTGCTGTTGATTTGTTTAGAGAATTTGCGATAACGTGACCATATAGGCCCGTGTACTTGGGTGTGTGAGGAATATGTCTGATAACGTGAATCATTGTGATGACTGTGTATAAGTTACTGGTATAAAGCGCTCGAAGAATAAGCATTTTCTAAATGACATATTCGTATTGTTTGAATTAGAAATATTCAGGGTCTTCAATTTTGCTTGGCAAGTGCATTCTCGCCCCGCCAGTGACGGCTCAGTTGCCGGCGACCGCGCGCGCATGTGTACGGCAGAGTACGGTGCTTAAAATCAGTATTATGCATTTTTACTCGCCATGTTTACAGTGGATGCTGAAAATGTTCCCCATCCGCTGCCAAACATAATCGGCATCTCCTTATGAAGTTTCCGGTTACTCCGGTTAATTTAGCTCCAGTAAGGAAATAACGACCTTTACGTCTATTTTTATTGTTTACTGAACTTACACATTTGCATCTCTTAGCCAGTTGTTTTATTGTCTGATTTATAGGAATGGATCTCCTTGGAAATTTCACTCGAAACTTTTGTCTTGTTCCAGCACACGATTTCCTGCTCTTTATGTACGTATTGTGCAGATATACACGTTCACTTAACCAATATTTCACATAAGGCATTACAGCACCATACACAATAACATTAAAACACTATACAATACTATATACAGTGCACAGTAGCTTTATAAGGCACCCAATTAGCTCAGAACTCACATGTGTACCGCAGCAAGAGCGACGGAATCCAGTACGGCTAGAGACTGCGCGCGCCAACCTGTAACAGCCAGCTATTGGCCGGGGACCGCCAGCCAAGGTCAAACGGAATCGCCTTGCAAAGCAGAAATGAAGACCCTGTAGTAATACAATAGTGATAAATAATTGAAATGGTAATATTGAATCCGTAAAATCAATACTAAATTGTATTAAACTTATTTTTAATCCATACATGGAACGAGTAATGTAGGAAATTACATAAAAAGGTAAAGTAGAGCAAAGATTAAAGGAGAATTAATCTCAACTCGGACATTTGCTGTTAACAATGTCATTTTAGCCGATTCACCAGAGGATATGAATTAGTTTTTAAGTGGTATGGACTCCGTCTTGAGGAATGAATTCACGATGATAAACAATAAATGTAAAACAACAAGAAGTTCAGTGACGAACTAAAGAGCCTACTTTTCATGCCAATGATTATTCTACAGTATATGAACCTATGCAGAATAATGACGAAATTAAGTTGCTAATATCAATTTTCTAATTAGTTCGAAATACTGTATACTTGGAATAATGTAGCCTAATAGAGCACCACAGTTGGCAGCCCTGATGACTGAATATATTCTTAGTTCCATCTCTTAAGGTACAGAATACAAAATTTGGTTGAAGTCCAATGAATAGCATGGACGTTACATGCAGTTAAACATGGGATCTAACAGCGTGCGTAAAATCATGTTGGCAACAATGTCATGCATGTATTGGTCAGAAATAATCTTAAATAATCTGATCTATTGTTGTGCCAATTTTGAATGAAATCAATTTGTTAGTATAGATGCTACATGCATTTTAAAATTGGACCTATCAGCAGGCTTAGAATCATGTTGGCAGCACTGACGTATATTAGTTACTCCAAATTCATCTAGAATGCCAGGTACTATACGTGTGCAAAGTTTAGAGCTATTGGCTTGCATACTTTCTGATATATTGATATTAGGGTAAGAAAAATAGGGACAGCAGATATTAACAGTTGGCAGCCCTGGTTGCTATTGAGAATACGCATAGTCATATCTGTTATGGTACACATAGCACATACGAAATTTGGTTGAAATCCAAATGTTAATATGGAAGTTACATGTATTTAAAGTTGGACCTGTCAGCAGGCTTAGAATCATGTTGGTAGCACTGACGTATATAAGTTACTCCAAATTAATATAGAATGTCAGGTACTATACGTGTGCATAGTTTAAAGCTGTCGGCTTGCATACTTTCTGATATATTGGTATTTGGATAAAATAATTTAGGAGCATTTATTAACAGTTGGCAGCCCCGGTGGGTCTTAAGAATACGCTCAATCATATCTGGTTATGTACACATACAACATACGAAATTTGGTTGAAATCCAATCGATAGTGTAGAAGTTATATGCATTTAAAAATTGGACCTATCAGCAGGCTTATAATCATTTTGGCAACACTGCCATGTATGGCCTCCTGGAAATTAAACGGCAATATTATTATCTATACGTGTGCCAATTTTGAAATAGCTGCCATTCATACCTTCCAAGATATCCAACATGGAGCTCAAATTTCAATTACGATTATTTAGCAGTTGGTAGCACTGAAATCATTTTCAAATATGGCCGTGAGATACTCAGGTATAGATCTTTACTCCTACCAAATTTTGTTTCGATTGCTCCAGCCGTTTAGGAGTTGATAGGGGGGGACACACACACAGCCAGCCAGCCAGACAGACAGACAGAAGGACAGACAGACAGACAGACACACATTTGCCCGATCTCATAAGTCTACTTTTTCCTCATTTTTGCAAAATGTGAAAAGTAGGCTAAAAATATTGGAATGCAGTTGAACGAAATCAGAAACTCATATTGACGTCAAATTGGCGGGTGAAAGGATAAAGGAAGTAAAAGATATTTGCTACTTAGGAAGCAAAATAACCGGTTATGAATGAAGCAAAGAGGATATAAAAAGAAGGAAGGAAATCAAGGAAGGCAAGGAAATCATTTCTACAGAAAACAACTTTATTGACATCAACTATAGGTTTAAGTATTAGAAAGTCAAATTTGAAAGCCCTTGCCTGGAGTGTGGCGATCTATGGAAGTGAAACTTGGACTGTTGGCGCAGACGAAAAGAAGAGAATAAAAGCACTTGAAAGGTGGTGTTACAGGAGAATGATGAAGACCAAATAGATAGAGTATTATATGGAGAGGTATTAAGACGAGTGGGCGAGGAGAGATGTTTCTGGTGACTGCTAATAAATAAGAGAGATAGGTTGGTAAGACTAAAACATACTAAGCAAACTTAGTTACCCAAGGAAGGGTCGAGGATAAGAACTGTAGGGGTAGCCCAAGGTAATAATAATATCTTATGGCATCGGATGCCGGGTGCAAGCTTTATTATTTGACACCCAAAGGGTAGCTTGCATGTCAAATTTTGTTGTTCCTAGAAGCACTATGAAAGTCAAGGTCAGGGGCAGATTACCTCGCAGTTCCGCCCCTTAAAACAATAATAACTAACAATAACTAAAGTCAAGGCGGTTAGATATCTAAGCTCTTTGAACACTATAGCGCTTTGTAGTAGACAAATGAGGAACTTTGTTTTGGTGGTAAATCCCGAGATAAATTTTGCCATTTTGAACACGGCCTACTGAATTAAAATGGATTGTTTGACATGCCAACATCGTATGACATGGTGTCATCATTTTTGCCGCCTTAAAAAAAAAACACTTACCACGGCCAGGAGCGAACCTGCAAGTTTGGGGTTAGTAGACCAACACGTTGACATCTCACCCACCGTGGCAAGCTACACCAAGATTAGAATAATGTTAAACAGATTGTCTCCGATATAAGGTGTCGTGGCTATAGTTCAGGACAGGAAGGCATTGAGAGCTGCAACAAGCCAGTCAAAAGACTGAAGTCTCAAACAACAACAACAACAACAATATGTTAATTGACATTTTTGGACCTAAACAGTGAGGTCCTCTTCAGCTCAGCTAAATTTAAATTGTATCTAACTGGGAAATGGATATCCATACAAAATTCTTGATTTTACTTGAAAAAGGAATGTTCTTATAGGCACCAAATTCTAATTAAAAAAAAGAAACAAATTAGGTATATTGTTTTAATATACACTTAATGGTCTGTAAAGATAGAATTGTGTAGCTTTTTATCCTACACATTTTTTTCTGCCTCAAAACAACGATACCTGTGAATTTTAGTATGTTACTTTATTCATGGTCTACCGGCCACAATGGCCGAGAGCTCTAACCCGCTACCTCGTGTCTTGCTGGCGTCTGAAGAGCGTGGGTTCGAATCCCACCTCGGCCGTTCTGAAAATGGTTTTCATGATTTCCCATTTTCACTACCAGGACTCTGTGAATTCATTAACCTATTACTACACATATATGCTATAAGCAGTTAAAGGTTCATGTACATCAAATATATGGTTCTCGAGATATTAATATTTTATCAAACATGTGCTGTGGTGGTTAACGCCCCATTAAGCCCTTATGACGACTTCCTGTGTGAATACTTTTCAAAAAAAAATGAAAAGGCATGAGGGTATTGAACCAAGTAACACACTAAAAAGTAATTATGCAAATAAGTTAATTTGGCAGGGATTTGATTCAAAAAGGAAACGGGCATAGAAACAAGCGATTTTAGGCTGTTTTACCAGAACTGTATTTAAGCTGGAAGTGATTTTCGAAATTTGTTTTGACTAGTTTGATAAAGCTCTCCAAGATTTACAATTCGAAACCTTTCCGGGCCCTTTATCCCTTCAACGTTTGGCACAACATTGAAGAAATTGCTTAATGTTATGTTTCTGCTAAGATGGGGACCCATATTTTGTCTCCTAAGGAATGTTTTCTACATTTAGACAAAAAAAAAAAAAGGGAAACAGCTTTAGAGTTTGCGGAGATTCCTTACAAAAAGTCACCAATGTCCCTTAAACAAATACGTTCAAATTAATTTTCTCAACGATGTAAGAGAAGTCGCCATCATTGGGTACGAGTAACAATGTCATCGTTATATTTCTTCTTTCTTCGAGAAAATTAATGTTGACCCGTGTGATGTGATAAATCTTCCAGGCTGGACGGAGAAGTAGAAAGTGAATCATAAATGTAAACACTTACTCTAAAAATAGGGGCAGATGAAGAATTGTGGAGTCATGCCGACAATTCAGAAGTCAAGTCTGCAACACATGGTTTTTACTGACTGTCGTTAGTGTAATAGGCCTGTCGTGACACTCAGCACGTGTGAGGACCATGATTTATAGCGCGCGGGCCTCAGCCTCAATTAGACAAGGAAATCTCCGTCACAGATCTTCAAACATGCTCCAGGTCGTGTTAAGAATTCTAAAGAATTTACAGAAGAGACTTCATTATTATTATTTCTATTATTCATAAGTCGCCTCCGTAGCGTAGCGGTCAGCATGGTTAGCTGCCGTCCGGCAGGTCCTGGGTATGAGGACTGGAACGGGGTCTACTCAGCCTCGGGTGTTTCAAATGAGTAGAAGGGATTCGATTCCCACCTCAGCCATCCTCGAAGTGGTTTTCCGTGGTTTCCCACTTCGTCTTCGGGCAAATGCCGGGATGGTACTGCCCCCGTAATTGAATTATATAGAGACCACGGTGGCTATTTTGGAAATTATAGCGAAAGTTATGGCTGTCATAGTTATGACGTGGGTAGTCATGACGTAAGCACGGATGACGCAGACGTTATGCCAGCAGGCTACTTGAGCTGAGATTCTCAGTGACGTCAGCATTTAGTCGAGAATGTTCCAAGATGTACGACGCAGTCGCAGGAAACGTGGAATTCTGCTGAGGAAGAAATTATGCTATTGGAGGGGAGACTTAAACCAATGAACGATAGTATTAGGGAAGACGGAGATTGCTAAAACTATGGTATTTTTATTACTTTTGGAATGCAGAATTGTGGAAATCCATTTGCAGTAGAGGCATTGTTCTGGAATTTTGGTGAAATTTATTTTCAGTTTTTGAATTATGAAAATCCGTCATGTATTGACGAAGTTGGAACTTCTAGCGATGACGTAGTAACACGCGATGGAAGGGATAGATACGCCCCTCATGAAGTTCATAAAAGGCCTTGCGCAGAAGAGAGGAGCCTCATTCTCTCAGATTATAAATCTATCGTCAGATCTCAAATAGTCATTTCAGTGAAACGTCGAGTGAGTTTAGTAGTGAAAAAGTCGTCTTTGTAACGCGTGGCGAAGCCACTGCATGAAACGAGAGTCGAACATACAAGCAGTGCAGGTTTACTGTGAAGTAAATCTAGGTGAAGCTGAAACGACACTTATAACGCTTCTACGAGATTAGCTGTGAACAGTTAGCGGTCGCCTATAAGCTAATTCTCTTGTGCATTGCTACAGTAAGGACTGTAGAAAAGCTGAACAATTTCGAGGAAGTATTTTGGAAGTTATTGACAATATTAGACGACTGACAAAAGTGATTTTCTCGCCACAGAAGAAACACTTTGTATAGCCAGACTCAACGCTACGGCTGACAGGGCTAGTGAAATAGGGAGACGTCAGATTGCTTTTGTGACACAACGCTACAATATAATGGAGCAATTTAATAAGGCAGTTTGTTCTTCTAATACTATTACCGAAGAGCATATGGAAGGCTAAAGGACTTAATGCAATTGGGACATATTTCAACGGAGTAAGATAGCGACATGGAACTTCGCTAATTGCTATTCCATACAAGCGAACATGTGGTGAACTAACCATCTACACCCATGTTTCGTGAGTAAAGGCTGAATACTATCAAACAGCAATAGAAATGACTTCATACTTTCTGAATATGAATATTTCTTCGGAAATTTATACAAAAACTTCATGGCGATTTTCAACTGGAACTTCAGGGATTTTTCAAGAGAGGTCAGGGTTGTCCCGACTCACAAAGAAGATTATTGCCGGAAGGATGTCGTTCGTCTTCGTGAAGCAGTTCGATTCTTCGATGGTGCTGTTTCTGGTTTCGAGGATGGAGCTCAGCTTTAACTTGGTGAAATGGATCCATCAACAGTCTTCTTTGGGGAATTTTCCTCTGGAACGTCAATCGGCAGATAAGGTAGTCGTGAACGTTTATTGTATTTGAGTTTCTTAGCAATATTTGAGCAACCATTTTTCCCATATTTTTGTCCTCATGTATTTTTGCCCGATATTCTTGTTTGAGATTCCTATTCTCAGTACACCTTGATGAGTTATGCCTTTTTCGACGTTTTATTAAGACATTGTTATGTCATGGGCATAGTTAAATGATTTTGAATCAGTTGAGACTGATATTTAGATTTTTCAGTAATTTGCTTATTTTTGTAGTCACGATATGACTGTAAGTTAATGATTTTTATGGCAGATTTAAATTCAGACAGCGTGTCACTATATTAAAGTAATTCTACCCCAGTTTAATTACTTTGACCAATTTTCTGTCATCATCAAGAAGGAAGAACATTTAAATGATTTTAGAGCGTTAAAATCCAGTACGTTGTCGACGATCTTGGAAATACTAGTCGTTATTTGAATTGACTGCAACACAGACATTTATCGTCAGTCATGAACGACCATTGCATCTTAGGCAATTCTGTGAAAGATGAACATTAATTATGAATTATTGAATGCATTAAATTCGTGAAACTTGTGTTAGGTTTTTTCTCATATAGAGATTTATATAATGATGTTTGCATTCCCCAGTCTAATTGGATTCGATTCGACTATTTTGCAGTTAGTCGCACTTTGTTTGATGATAGTATTTTGATACTACAATTCTTTGAAGATGTTAATCTTAAATTTTGATAGACCAGACAGGCGTATATAAGCGTATTCACTATTAAATTTGTTTGTGATTGGCAAATTTTTATTTCATTTCGATTCATGAATGAAATCCACGAAGTTTAAATGACAACAGTTTTGAAGCAATTATTGATATAAGAATTTTTAAGTGGAACTATGAATGTATAATCGATAGTGCAGCGGACATGGTGAAAGTCGCTGATGTATAATGCCTTAAATAAATGAAGGAGATTCCCACTGTAATTAATAATGATAAAGAATTATTTGTGGAAGTTTTGTAAGTTCGGTGGAAGTTTTAATGCCATATAGATTAATATATGATGAATTTTGGGCTATTTTGAATGCAGTTTGTGCATTATTTTGTAAGCGAAGTATTTTCCGCTAGAGTGTATTGTCATAGTTCGTTGAAAATTAATCAAGTGAATTTACTGTTATAATTAACAAGAGTTTGAAAGAATTTGAGATAAGATTTTGAATGAAGATTACCGTCACAAATAATTAAAATTATTACAACCTTTATTAAACCAGATTGTGACATTTACATGTATAACTAACCTTCATTGGTCGATTATATTAAACACGATTATGAATTTACCAACCGGATAAAACATGTGGTTCAATGTATTTCTTAAATTAATAATTTAAATAATTTAAATGTTGATATTGTAAATAATAAATGTAAATATCTTTGACAATATTGTGGAACGAAAGTAATGTTAAAGGCGTGTTTAAAATTTTTGTAATTATTTTCGACAATATTATAAACAATTTCTAATTGTTATAAATAATTTATGTGATTTTGTTATAAACATTTAAGAGTGTGTTTCATACTCTAAACTATGCTGATTAAACATTTGGATGATAACTTAACAAGTTCAAGGATAGTTAAAATAATCCAGTGGGATGGAAGTTAAGCATTTGAAAGATTTGCGTCAATATGTATGAGTTGTCTTGTAGACATTTAAAGCTTTAAAAGGAGCTGAATTCTTACGCAAGTGTGGGGAGAGGAGTGCGCCCCATTTGACAGGTGTGAGCCAGGTTAAAGAGTAGACCAGCCGGCCAGACATCTGGTTACAAGCAGGTGAGGTCGATACTCCGGCCTTGTGCCTATTAATAAAGGTGTTATGTTTATTGAAAGAAACCATATGCTCTATATATGTCGTACCCTGACTTCCTCATCCAATCCAAATGTGTTATAAAATGTTACGTTATTTTGAGCTCATGGGAGCTAACAGATTGTTTGATAAATTTGCAAGTCCTTTAGGAGGACGTAGTCAGATTGACATAGGCTACTGATAGCCACGTTTATTTTGTTGAGTTGTGAAAATCATACTCTTTATTTGAAAATAAAGCTTTTGTACAGTTCAAAGTTCTCGTCTTCGGTCTGGTTCATTTCTAAATGTCATGGTGAAGGTTATTGTGAGAGCATACTTTAAGGATCCTGTTGTCAACCCAATCCCCGAGATATTTATAAGAGGTAAGTAAAAGTAAGTATGTAACCCCGTCTATTTTGGTGTGTTCCACAATAATTTTTCTTGGTAACTTCTGTGTTCAAACCTCGGTAGTATCTGTCAGTGCCATTTTCATATATGTAGCTGAGCTGGTGCGATTGATTGTTGGCAATCCGATTGAGGGGGCGGATATCTGACAGCCTACTATCCGGGTAAACGGGGACAGAAGGATTGGCGCACCTAAAACGTTGGGGCTCGATTCAACATAACTGGATCACCAGGTTGAACGCCAGTAGAATTGGCAAACCTAAAACGTGTGGATCGATTAGACTCAAATAAAGAGGTTGATTCTTTGTTAGATGTCTTGGCCAATTGTAGAATTTAAGAGTGTGATTATATAGGAATTAAATGTTGCATTGTAGTAGGAAAATTACACTCAGAAAAGATCAGATCTTATACAACTTGAGAAAGGTTAAATGGGCTGGAAACTTAGAAAAATCGCCTATGATCTGGAATCTTATTTTATTTGACCAGCTTATGACATTTTAGTCATATTAAAGATAAAATTAAATTATTTGGATCGTAAATGTAAAATTATTTGTGTTAGGATATTTTAAAATGAGCCAGGGAAATTTGAACATGTGCTTGAGTTTGTTTCAACATGAAGTGTCTTCGAAAGTTAATTATAAGGTAGTTATAAGTTAGATTTAAGACAGAAAATTGATCAAAATTATATATGGTGAAAAGTGTTGCTCAAATGTTGTTATTTTGCTCTTTTGATGTATGTCCCTACAGCAGTCTAATTTTTGAATAATATTGTAATGGCAGATGAAAGTTTGAGGAAAATGTTAGAGGAGATGTCTGCTAACATGAAGCAGATGATGGAGGAGAATGCTAACTTGAAAGCAAGTATGGAGGAGAATGCTAGTAATTTCTCTGCTAACTTGAAAGCTAGCATGAATGAGAGTATGAAGGAGAATGCTAGTCGAATGGAGGAGAATATGAAAACTCTTCAGACCAGTTCTGCTAACTTAGAGGATAATATGTCGCGTTTACAGATTAATACCCAAGGAATTGAGAATACTGTAACTGACATGCGCTCCGACATGTCCAATGTTAAAATAGATGTGTCTAATATGCATAAAAATGTTGGTGATGTTAAAATTGATGTTGCTAATGTGCATAAAGATCTCACAATGTTGAATTTAGATGTTGCTAATGTCCGTAGTGATATTTCTTGAGCTAGGGCTGAGGTAGTTGTTGTCAAAAATGATGTTGCGACTGTCCAAGACAAGGTTGAGGAAGTCCAAAGAGGAATCCAAAATGTTAGAACTGATGTGTCCAATGTTCAGGTTGATATTAATAACATTCATTCGGATGCAAACGAAATGCAAAGTGACATAAATAACATTCAAGTAGAGGTCAACACAGTTTTCGTAGACGTTGCTAAAGTCCAAACTGATGTAAATAAAGTCAGGGAAGAGATAGAAAATTCGAAAACTCTTTGTACACGTAATATAAGTGCATTAACGACTAGGCTAGTTGATGAGTCAGTTAGAACGACAGCGTCTTTAGAAGGTTTAAAGTTTGATGTAGAGGTCATGAGAACCCAAGTATTAGACCATAATAAAGTATTGAAAGAGGATATTGAATTAGACATAGCAGAAATGTTAACGGAAAATGTAGCAATATGGAAAGAAGAGTGGATTAGGTCAAGTGGGGAACATGTAACCCAAATTCAGGATCGTATTGAAAGGAAACTTGCCAGTACTCAAATTGATATTAACAATGAAGTAGTACAGATTAGGAAAGATTTAAGCGTCAGGATGGATTCGCTATCCGAAAGACAAGTTGAAGATAGGACAAAATTAGATCAGGATGTGCAAACATTAAAATCTGCATTAGAGGAACAGATTCATAAAGTTGTCTCTGATGTGAACGAAACGACGAGTAAACTACAGAATTTGAAGTTAGGAGAGGCTAATTTAATGGAGACCTACAAAGAAGAATTAATCAAGAAAGTCTTAACGGAAATCACTGACAAAGATACAGTAGGCTTGACTTGCGAAACCAGTAGGAATTATGCCAGAGGATATAACCTAGATCCAGAAGAGAGAGACGTGACTCCTGAAGAACGTATATCCAGATTCAGGGAGGAAGATGACGAGAGGAATATGGAACCTGAGTGGAACTATCGTGATAGTGGGAAAAACTACCCGGATTCATATCCGAGGAACGTAACGGTCATCAGGAATTTTGAAGATAAACCGCAAAAATTCAGTAACACGGATAGTTTGACACCTATCGAATATGTAAGGAACCTCAAAGATTATTTCATCGAAGCTCACATTCCCAGAGAGAGAGAGATGAAGATAGTGGAGAGATATTTGATTGGAGGACCCCTCGAATGGTTTTGCGCATTTAGATACACATTCAGTAACTTTGACGAGTTTGCAGAGGCATTAATCAAACGATTTTGGTCTATAGAAGCGCAGAATTCGTTAAGAGCGGAGGTGTATTCAAGAAAATACTCCGGTACTCTTCCAACGCGGTACGCTGATTTCTTTACGAGTCAATTATCCCGCTTGAGATTTTTACAACCCCCATTGTCCACGGAGCAACTTATTGATGCGATTTCTCGTATGCTGCCAGTGGAGGTGAGAAGACTAATAATTTCGTCCAACATCAGGGATTTAACCAGCATGGATGAATTACTGAGGAGGTTAGACTACACAAGTCCAATGCGTAACGTGGTACAGAAAGGTCAAAGGCAGGAGTATAAAGAAATAAATACTGTATATATGGACCAAGTCCAACAAACTGACAAGCCAGATGAGGAGAAAACTGACAATGTAGGTCCTCACAGGAATAATCAGTTTCGAAATAACAGATCGCAAGGTTACCGACCGTATCAACAGAGAAGAGGCTGGAACTATAACCGAGGAAATTACAATGGAAGAGGCAGATATTATAACAATAATGGTTATAACCGAAATTATAATAGGAATAACCAGAGCCAAAACAGAAACCAGAATCCTCAAGGTCAGGTTATGACACCCGATCAGTATCAGGAAAGAGAGAAGGAAAGCCAGCAATACCTGAAAGAATTACGGGAAAAAGAAGCCGACAACCAAAAGAAAAGGCAGGATGTTGTAATCGATCCTGGGCCTTCTACGAGCCAACAGAATTTTGAGGTCGGTAACACAAAAAAAAAAAACGCCGATTTCTCAACGTCAGTGAGAACCTGTAAATACATAGCCACACCACACCTGATTACGATTAATGAGATATATGAGGTGACTGATGAAGATTTGCTAGAAGAGAGGGGTATAGTTAACCCTAGAACTGCTGAAGGTTTATCCGTCAAATGCTGCAGTACATTCCCATAAAATACACACTATGCGAATTTAGTATCTGTAAGCAAACTGTGTTCATGAATATAACTTATCATACATCAATAGAAAGCTGAAAGACTGTTCTATATTATTCTTATAGAGGTGAATCGTTCAGACTCATCATTTTGAATTAATCATAAAAAGTGTTTTATAAAACTAAAAAAAATATTAAAAATTGACTTTTCTGCTCTAGAAAACTATATTGCCAAGATAAATGTTTGTCAGACACATCATAAATGAAAAGTTCACAGTTTTTTGTTACTATTTCAACAACCAGTTATAAATAATTCCTGTTATTTACTAAAAAAGAAAATTATTTGTACAATATGACATTTCTCCATTATGCACATATATGAGAAATTCACCTTCTGCCTCTTCTGTAAGCTAACTGCGTTCATGAATAGGCCTATAACTTATCATACATCAGTAGAAATCTGAAAGACTGTTCTATATTATTTTTATAGAGGTGAATCATTCAGACTCATTAGTTTGAATTAATCATAAAATGTATTTTATAAAAAATAAAAAATAAAATTGAATTTTCTGCTCTAAAAGAACATATTGCCAAGTTAAATGCTTGTCAGTCACATCATAAATGAAAAGTTCACAGTTTTTTGTTACTGTTTCATGAACCAGTTTTAAATAATTCCTGTTATTTACTAAAAAAAAAGAAAATTATTTTTATTATATGACATTTCTCCATTATGCACATAGCCTATATGAGAAATTCACATTCTGCCTTTTCTGTAAGCAAACTGTGTTCATGAATAGGCCTATAGCTTACCATACATCAATAGAAAGCTGAAAGACTGTTCTATATTATTTTTATAGGGGTGAATCATTCAGACTCATCAGATTGAATAAATCATAAAAAGTATTTCATAAAAGAAATATGAATTTTCTGCTCTAGTAAACCATATTGCCAAGTTAAATGTTTGTCAGACACATCATAAATGATAAGTTCACAGTTTTTTATTACTATTTCAGGAACCAGTTTTAAATAATTCCTGTTATTTACTAAAAAGAAAGTTATTTTTACAATATGACATTTCTCCATTATGCACATACCGGTATATGAGAAATTCATCTTCTGCCTTTTCTGTAAGCAAACCGTGTTCATGAATAGGCCTATAACTTATCATACATCAATAGAAAGCTGAAAGACTGTTCTATATTATTATTATAGTGGTGAATCATTCAGACTCATCGGTTTGAATTAATCATAGAAAGTATTTCATAAAAATAAAAAAATAAAAAATTGATTTTCGGCTCTAGAAAACCATATTACCAAGTTAAATTTTTGTCAGACACATCATAAATGAAACGTTCACAGTTTTTTTGGTACTATTTCATGAACCAGTTTTAAATAATTCCTGTTATTTACTAGAAAAGAAAGTTATTTTTACAGTATGACATTTCTCCATTATGCATATATATGAGAAATTCACCTTCTGTCTTTTCTGTAAAAAAAATGTGTTCATGAATAGGCCTATAACTTATCATACATCAATAGAAAGCTGAAAGACTGTTCTATATTATTTTTATAGAGGCGAATCATTCAGACTCATCAGTTTTAATTAATCATAAAAAGTATTTCATAAAAATAAATATTTACTTTTCTGCTCTAGAAAACCATATTGCCAAGTTAAATGTTTGTCAGACACATCATAAATGAAAATTTCACAGTTTTTTGTTACTATTTCAAGAACTAGTTTTAAATAATTCCTGTTATTTACTAAAAAAAAATATTTTTACATAATGACATTTCTCCATTATGCACATAGCCTATATGAGAAATTCACCTTCTGCCTTGTCGGTAAGCAAACTGTGTTCATGAATAGGCCTATAACTTATCATACATCAATAGAAAGCTGAAAGACTGTTCTATATTATTTTTATAGAGGCGAATCATTCAGACTCATCAGTTTGAATTAATCATAAAAAGTATTTTACCAAATATAAGAAATAAAATTGACTTTTCTGCTCTAGAAAACCATATTGCCAAGTTAAATGTTTGTCAGACACATCATAAATGAAAAGTTCACAGTTTTTTGTTACTATTTCAGGAACCAGTTTTAAATAATTCCTGTTATTTACTAAAAAAGTCCTCTCGGCACGCCGGAAGGCGGAGGTAGATTTCACCGGACAAACTTGGAGATAGGCGAAAATAGGCAGAATATGCAGGTTTTCGTAGAAGGATCAGACCTCATTTATCGCGTGAAAATATTTTATAATTGGAGATTAATTAACTTTGTTTTTCTTCATTTTAAACATATGTTTAACATTTTATTGTCTTACGGGGACGGTACCCTTCTTGTCATTTGGAGTCCATTTTTAGCCTATTTTCAATTTTGAAAAAATAGGCTTATGAGATCACCTTTTGTCCATGTGTGTGTGTGTGTGTGTGTGAGGTGTGTGTGTGTGTCCCCCTAATACAATCTAAACGGCTGGAGCGATTTCAATGAAACTCGGTAAGTTTATAGCACTATTCCCGGCGACGTCGACCGTGCCCATCGAATTTTGTTACGTCTCACCAATCCAACATGGCGGCTGTGCGAAATATTTCACTAGCATTCAGTATCTCCGAAACTATAACGGATATCGCCCTGAAATTGTGTACGGTGATAAAGGGTACTACTAGAAGTTCACCTATGAATTTTTCAAAAACCTGGTTACTACATAACCAACATGGCGGCCAAGCGAAATGGAGACTTTTAAATAGACTTTTCTCGCGATTTAACTATCCAAACGTAATGAAACTTGGTACAGCAAATATTTATACACATTGCAATGCACTGGAGTCTAATTTATTTCAATTGTTTACATAACCTCAAAATGGCGGCTTTGCGAAATATTTCACTGACATTCTATATCCCCGAAACTATTACAGATATCACCCTGCAATTTTGTACAGTGATAAAGGGTACTGATACAAGTTTACCTATGTATAATTCATAAACCTGTAAAGTACAAAACGAACATGGTGACCAAGCGAATTTGAAATATTTTAATAGACTTTTCTCGTGAGTTAACTCTCTGAGCGCAGTGAAATGTGGTACAGTAAATGATGTTGCAGATTGTAATGTACTGCCATCTAATTTAATTCAATTGTTTACATAACCTCGAGATAGCGGCTGTGCGAAATTTTAAAATTAAGTTTTTATTTCTTGTGTCGTAATCATGCGATCGAAGTGAAAGTTTGAATAATGAACCTAGGCAATAAGTGACCTTGAATGGTACATAACTCTATGGCCTATACATATAACAATCCTAAATAGCAAGCTTCCGTAATATTTAGACGGTCCTCAATGTATATGAATCTTTTACAGCAACCAAACTGAAATTTTTATGTTCATAGAGACTATGAACATATGTTCACCTATAGGACTTTCAGTAACCTGGTGAGCACGAATGCAACATGGCGGCGACGCGAAGTATAAATATTTAAATGGACGTTTCTCGCGAATTAACTATCCGAGTGCCGTGAAACGTTGCACGTTTTAAATGCTTACACAAATGTTGATCCACTGGCATCTAATTTATTTCAATTGTTTGCATAATCACAAGATGGCTGCTGTGCGTAATTTTAAAATCTCGTTTTTACTTCTTGTGTTGTAATCATGCGATTGAAGTATGAATACCACACTTACACAATAATCTTAATATAATAGTACAAAAATAAAAATTCAACCTGGCGACCATCTGAAATATTTAGACGGTTCTCAATATCTACGAATCTGTTACAGCAATTAAACTGAAATTTTGTATGTTGATAGAGGCAATTAACATGAGCAGGATATATGAAAATAGGCTGTACAGTTCTTCACGGAACTACTTGTTATACTTGTGGTCACACTGTCCTTATGCAAGGTTTCGACACTGATGTGTAACTATGTAACGGTCTGTTACTTCTTCACGCAAAATTATATCTCCCGCAGAGATGTTGGTTGGTTCCTCAGTTTAGGGGCTGCGACAACGCGGTCATATAACCCCGTGTACTTTGGGTGAGTGTAGAATCTGTCTGATAAACGGTGTGAATTGTGATAGCTGTATTAGTCTGTAATTCAGGTAAGGAATGCAGACGCTAAATTTCAAGCAGTAGTTCCTAATGTTGCTACCAGATACTAACGTCAACGCCACCCAGCTGTGAACTTGGCTACTAGATGCCACCTCAATCAGCAACTCGCAACGAACGTTGAAACTTCCCCTCCAAAGGAAAGCTTACTGAGGGATTTTTAGCGCTCTTAGAAAATCCGACGACTTTGGCCGGCTTTGAACCCGCGACCTTGGGCATAGAAGTTCAGCATGCTACCAGTTACGTCACCGAAGCCGCTTCACACTTAGTCAGATGTCATGGCAATGTCTGATGGCTCATCCCTCATCAATTTAGTAGTGTTGCCATGTCAACCACTGATAGCTCTTGGCATTTTCTTATAATTCCGAAATCATTTTTCTCATCCCTTGGCATAATGGTGGGTCATATCAAAAATTCTTTCAGACAAAATTTTAGGTAATTATTAGGGGAATATTATCCATTTTGTACGGTTTTGATATAGTGCCTATTAAGAGAGATATGATTAATGTTTCCCGAAAAACCAATTTTTTCCCGCCCCTTTGGTCAATGGTTGGTGCTATAAAAAGAACTCTTCTAACATAAATGTTTGGGCTTTATCCGACACATAGTATGAACGTTGAACGGATTCGATATTTCACATATTAAGAGAGTTATAGCAATATTTCACTTTGTCGAAAAAATGCCCCCCATTTTCTCCCCCTTCGACCGATTTAGCCCAGTAACGAACTCGACCGAGATTTTATAGGTATACATATTCGGTAAAATATTCAAAGTGATTGGTGCAAAATTACGGCAGTTATCGTGTCCACAAGAAACTGATATGCATATATATATACACATATACATACATAAATTATATATAAACTTTTGAACTGACGGTGGTTTTGGGGTCTGGGGGATGTGAAACGCGAAGATATGTCGAAATTTTCCGGAAGTCGAAACATGGTACCCATTGCAATAGTTAGCTTTCTAATGAAATCTACCTCTGGTTGGTTCCTCAGTTTAGGGGCTGCGACAACGCGGTCATCTAACCCCGTGTACTTTGGGTGATTGTAGAATCTGTCTGATAAACGGTGTGAATTGTAATGGCTGTAGTAGTCTTTATTCAGGTAAGGACTGCAGACGGTCAATTTCAAGCAGTAGTTCCTAATGTTGCTACCAGGTACTACCGTCAACGACACCTAGCTGTGAACTTGGCTACTAGATGCCACCCCAACCAGCAACTCGCAACGAACGTTGGAACTTCCCCTCCAAAGAAAAGCATACTGAGGGATTTTAGCTCTCTTAGAAAATCCGACGACTTCGGCCGGCTTTGAAACCACGACCTTGGGCATAGACATTCTGCATGTTACCAGTTACGTCACCGAAGCCGCTTCCCACTTAGTCAGATGTCAAAGTCAACCCCTGGCACCATCCAGCCCATGACGGGCTAAGGCCGACCAAGCGACCGCTGCCCAGCCATTTGGCCTGCAGATATTGGGGTGACGCGTGATCAGCGCGTCGGGTCCCCTCGGCCGTTAATATTGGTATTCGTGATCGGGGTGCTGTCTCACTGTCAGACAGCTACTCAATTGTCCTCACGAGGCTGAGTGCACCCCGTTCCAACCCTCACGTCAGTTTTAAAATCCCTGACGGAGCCGGGGATCGAACCCGGGGCCTCCGGGTGAGAGGCAGGCGCGCTACCCCAACACCACGGGGCCGGCTTAGTCAGATGGAAATACTGAATCTGATCTCGTGCAAGTGCGTTGTCATGGCAACGGCTCATCCCTCATCAATTTAGTAGTGTTGCAATGGCAACCTCTGATAGCTCTTGGCATTTTCTTATAATTCCGAAATCATTTTTCGCATCCCTTGGCGTAATGGTGGGTCATATCAAAAATTCTTTCAGACAAAAGTTTTAGGTAATTATTAGGGGAATATTGTCCATTTTGTACGGTTTTGATATTGTGCCTATTAAGAGAGATATGATTAATGTTTCCCGAAAAACCCACTTTTTTCCACCCCTTTGGTCAATGGTTGGTGCTATCAAAAAACTTATTGGACATAAATTGTTGGCACTTATCCGACACATATTATGAACTTTGAATGGATTTGATATTTCACGTATTAAGAGAGTTATAGCGAAATTTCAATTTTTCGAAAAAAGCCCCCCAATTTCACCCCCTTCGACTGATTTTGCCCATTAACGAACTCGACCGAGATTTTATAGGGATACATATTATGTAAAAAAATCAAAGTGATTGGTGCAAAATTACGGCAGTTATCGTGTCCACAAGAAACTGATATACATATATATATATACATATATATATATATACATAAATTATATATAAACTTTTGAACTGACGGTGGTTTTGGGGTGTAGGGGATGTGAAACGCGAAGATATGTCGAAATTTTCCGGAAGTCGAAACATGGGACCCATTGCAATAGTTAGCTTTCTAATGAAATCTACCTAAAAGCGCTCAATTTCTGATTCACCTACATAGGCTTGTTGGCTGCCATTTTGCTCAATGCAACTTCAACGTCAACATGAAAGTACTTCCACTTCTGCAGCCAAAAAATAGCCTGCTTATTGTCATTTGTTTGCCAAAGAGTAACACAACGAAAGATAAAAGCATCGGGAACCAGCATGACTTGAAATTAGTGCCATCTGATGGCTAACAGTAGTAATATATTTGAATACCGAGACCGTCTTTCAGAGAGACGGTCGCACTTGATAAAACACCACACCGTCTTCCTGGAAGACGGTCCGCAGTTCTAGGGTTAAAGAGGAAAGACCATGTGCCTTACCCATTATTTCTGTACGGATAGATGGACAACAGTATAAAGCCCTGATGGATACTGGTGCAATTATCTCCATCATTTCAGAGGAATGTTATCAAAGTCTGCTAAGAGGAGAGAACATGACAGTTCTACCTGTTTCTACCGTCAAAGTGAGAGGGATATTCCGAGATAAGGCAGTGAAGTGCAAGATTCAAGTGTTATTGAACTTTGAGATCAATGGAAGGAATTATGAACAGATCTTCATTGTAGTGAGCAAGATCAATTTTGATATGGTGCTTGGAATCGATTTTATATCGAAGGTCGGAGCTATTATTGACATGAAGAACAGAAGTATTAGCTTTAATGATGGGTACATAATCACAGAAGAGATAGAAAAACAGGACGTGAAAAACAGTCTGGAAATAGACCTTAGGGAAGAAATTTTGAATACTATAGTTAATGAAGTGGAAAATTTAGCAGAAATACCCAGTAGAAAAACTGAAGGATTTGAAGAAATTCAGGGGGAATTTGAGGATCTGATAAAGGAATTCCAAGATATTTTCGATGAAAAGCCTGGATTGATTAAGGATTATAAATACAAGATAAGGCTGACAGATGAAACCACTTACCAGAAGAGAATATACCCCATTCCTGAGAAATACTATCAAGAAGTACGAGGGTTAATCAGAAAAATGGAGGTAGACGGGATTATTAAAAAACAGGCGTCGTCTTATATAAACCCCATCACAGTAGTGAAGAAAAGTAATGGTCAGATACGTCTTTGTCTCGATGCCAGGACCATTAACTTGAAGATTCTTCCAGAAAATGACCGACCACCCAAGATTAGAGATCTGCTTCGAAAATTCAAAGGGAGAGCATGTTTCAGCGTTCTTGACTTGACGTCTTCATTTTATCAAGTTCAGCTAGAGGAAGATAGTATGCAGTACACTGGATTCCTATTTGACCAGACGTCATGGGTCTTTGTCCGAATGCCTTTTGGTATGGTTAACAGTGGACCAGCACTTATTCGAGCACTTGATAGTAAGCTCACTGACGAAGTGAAAGAAAATGTAATCTGCTACATTGACGATTTAATCGTATCTTCACCCAGCGCCGCAGAACATTTAGTGCACTTGAGAAAGTTGTTCGAGAATTTACGGGAGGCCAATATCAAGGTGAATTTTGGAAAATGTCAATTCTTGAAGCAAGAAATAAATTACTTGGGGCATACTATTGATAAAGATGGATATCATCCAAACATGAAAAAAGTAGATGCGATCACGAGATTTCCAAAGCCAACTAAAGTGAAACAAGTCAGAGAATTTGTAGGAGCATGCCAATTTATTAGCAGCCACTGTCCAAGATACTCAGAAATTATGGCTCCTCTGTATGACTTACTCAAGAAGAATAACAGATGGAAATGGAGTACCGCTGCAGACGAGGCTTTTGAGACAGCAAAAGAGATGCTCAGAAATAATGTGAAACTGGAGTACCCAGACTTTGAGAAGGTGTTCTATATTGAGTCTGATGCATCAAGAGTAGGCATTAGTGCAGTCTTATACCAGAAAGACGAGGCAGGCAACAAGCACTACATTGCGTTCACTAGTCGGAAGTTGAAGAAACACGAGGAAAATTACTTCACGACGGAGCTTGAAGCGTTAGCTTTTGTAACAGCATTGCAAGCCTGGAAGAAAATACTGCTGGGACATAAGGTCATCATTATTACTGACCATAAAGCACTACAGTTTATGCTGCAAACTGACATGTCGAGTGATAGATTGACACGTTGGGCTTTGTTCACCCAACAGTTTAACGCCACTATCGTCCACCAGCCTGGGAAAGATAACTTACTGGCTGATGCTCTATCACGTAACCCTATTAAAAATGTGCAGATACACCATGTACAATTGGAGCAAGAAGATCAAGAAACCGTTAGGAGGTTAGCCCGAATCGGTGTGTCACAGAAGAGACACGCTCCAATAAGGAAAATGTACAGGTTCCTCAAGGGTTACATGGACAATACTGATGTTGACTATGCAGTTACACGGAGAAATTCACGACACTTTGTCTTGAGTGGAGACATCGTATGCAAGTATGCTGACTCTGCGCATACAAACTCCGAATAGTCGTGCCACCTAAACTTGTTGTCAATTTAGTGTGGGTAGCTCATCACGCAACTGGACATGCCGGTTTAGATAAGACTCTTAATACTCTTCAAGAGAGATTTATCTGGACTAACATGCGTTCCAGCATTGCCAAGGTCATTAGATCATGTGACAAATGTCAAAGAGCAAAGTATGCTTCTGCTTTGTTAAAAGGAAAACCGAAGGCTATGATTCCTTCTAAGCCAACCGAACTTATGGCGACGGACATATTTGGCCCCTGTCCGAAGGGATATCAGGGTAACCAGTACCTGTTGGTTACCGTGGATGTTTTCTCAAAATTTGTTACAATGAGTCCCATGCAGAAAGCTAACACAAGGAACGTAGTAAGCAGACTGGAAAATGCTGTATTTCCTAAAGCAGGTATACCAGAATATCTACTGTCAGATCATGGAACGCAATTTACGTCCGTGGAATTTGCAGCGGACATGGAAAGGCTTGGCATTAAGCACTTATTTTCAAGCGTGCGTTATCCAGAATCGAATTCCTCAGAAAGATATATGGCTGAATTTTCGAAATTCTGTCGAATTTTCTGTCCAAATGATCATTCTGGTTGGGTGAGATTTGTACCCCTTATAGAGGAATGTCTGAACTCTACAGTGCAGGAGAGTACAGGAGAAGTGCCAATGCGACTTCATCTTGGAAGAAACCCAGAAAGGCCGTGGGATAATCTTTTCAACCACATTCCTAGAGATCCCGACGTAGGAAGGCAGCAGAGGATTGACAAGGCGAAGGAACAACTCCAGAAAGCAGCAGAGAAACGATTGAAAAGAGTAGCTGGAAAACGTTTTGGTACACCCTTACAAGTTGGAAATCTTGTATTATTACGCAGACCTGTCAAGGCTGATATGAGCAAGAAAATATACCCCAAATTTGGAAATGTATTCATGGGGCCGTTTAGGATTACGAACGCCTATGGAAACAACTGCTATGAACTCTACGATGATGAGAATAATGTCATTTACGGCAAGTTCAATGCTGGAAATTTAAAAAGATACTATACTAGAGTAAGCCAGTAATAATTCAATTTCGTGTTCAAGAGAGTTGAGGTACTTGTAACACTGAGTTTAAAAAACAATTTGCAACTGTTTTTAAAACGTGGTGAGAGGAGAATGCCCCCGTAATTGAATTATATAGAGACCACGGTGGCTATTTTGGAAATTATAGCGAAAGTTATGGCTGTCATAGTTATGACGTGGGTAGTCATGACGTAAGCACGGATGACGCAGACGTTATGCCAGCAGGCTACTTGAGCTGAGATTCTCAGTGACGTCAGTAGTTAGTCGAGAATGTTCCAAGATGTACGACGCAGTCGCAGGAAACGTGGAATTCTGCTGAGGAAGAAATTATGCTATTGGAGGGGAGACTTAAACCAATGAACGATAGTATTAGGGAAGACGGAGATTGCTAAAACTATGGTATTTTTATTACTTTTGGAATGCAGAATTGTGGAAATCCATTTGCAGTAGAGGCATTGTTCTGGAATTTTGGTGAAATTTATTTTCAGTTTTTGAATTATGAAAATCCGTCATGTATTGACGAAGTTGGAACTTCTAGCGATGACGTAGTAACACGCGATGGAAGTGATAGATACGCCCCTCATGAAGTTCATAAAAGGCCTTGCGCAGAAGAGAGGAGCCTCATTCTCTCAGATTATAAATCTATCGTCAGATCTCAAATAGTCATTTCAGTGAAACGTCGAGTGAGTTTAGTAGTGAAAAAGTCGTCTTTGTAACGGGTGGCGAAGCCACTGCATGAAACGAGAGTCGAACATACAAGCAGTGCAGGTTTACTGTGAAGTAAATCTAGGTGAAGTTGAAACGACACTTATAACGCTTCTACGAGATTAGCTGTGAACAGTTAGCGGTCGCCTATAAGCTAATTCTCTTGTGCATTGCTACAGTAAGGACTGTAGAAAAGCTGAACAATTTCGAGGAAGTATTTTGGAAGTTATTGACAATATTAGACGACTGACAAAAGTGATTTTCTCGCCACAGAAGAAACACTTTGTATAGCCAGACTCAACGCTACGGCTGACAGGGCTAGTGAAATAGGGAGACGTCAGATTGCTTTTGTGACACAACGCTACAATATAATGGAGCAATTTAATAAGGCAGTTTGTTCTTCTAATACTATTACCGAAGAGCATATGGAAGGCTAAAGGACTTAATGCAATTGGGACATATTTCAACGGAGTAAGATAGCGACATGGAACTTCGCTAATTGCTATTCCATACAAGCGAACATGTGGTGAACTAACCATCTACACCCATGTTTCGTGAGTAAAGGCTGAATACTATCAAACAGCAATAGAAATGACTTCATACTTTCTGAATATGAATATTTCTTCGGAAATTTATACAAAAACTTCATGGCGATTTTCAACTGGAACTTCAGGGATTTTTCAAGAGAGGTCAGGGTTGTCCCGACTCACAAAGAAGATTATTGCCGGAAGGATGTCGTTCGTCTTCGTGAAGCAGTTCGATTCTTCGATGGTGCTGTTTCTGGTTTCGAGGATGGAGCTCAGCTTTAACTTGGTGAAATGGATCCATCAACAGTCTTCTTTGGGGAATTTTCCTCTGGAACGTCAATCGGCAGATAAGGTAGTCGTGAACGTTTATTGTATTTGAGTTTCTTAGCAATATTTGAGCAACCATTTTTCCCATATTTTTGTCCTCATGTATTTTTGCCCGATATTCTTGTTTGAGATTCCTATTCTCAGTACACCTTGATGAGTTATGCCTTTTTCGACGTTTTATTAAGACATTGTTATGTCATGGGCATAGTTAAATGATTTTGAATCAGTTGAGACTGATATTTAGATTTTTCAGTAATTTGCTTATTTTTGTAGTCACGATATGACTGTAAGTTAATGATTTTTATGGCAGATTTAAATTCAGACAGCGTGTCACTATATTAAAGTAATTCTACCCCAGTTTAATTACTTTGACCAATTTTCTGTCATCATCAAGAAGGAAGAACATTTAAATGATTTTAGAGCGTTAAAATCCAGTACGTTGTCGACGATCTTGGAAATACTAGTCGTTATTTGAATTGACTGCAACACAGACATTTATCGTCAGTCATGAACGACCATTGCATCTTAGGCAATTCTGTGAAAGATGAACATTAATTATGAATTATTGAATGCATTAAATTCGTGAAACTTGTGTTAGGTTTTTTCTCATATAGAGATTTATATAATGATGTTTGCATTCCCCAGTCTAATTGGATTCGATTCGACTATTTTGCAGTTAGTCGCACTTTGTTTGATGATAGTATTTTGATACTACAATTCTTTGAAGATGTTAATCTTAAATTTTGATAGACCAGACAGGCGTATATAAGCGTATTCACTATTAAATTTGTTTGTGATTGGCAAATTTTTATTTCATTTCGATTCATGAATGAAATCCACGAAGTTTAAATGACAACAGTTTTGAAGCAATTATTGATATAAGAATTTTTAAGTGGAACTATGAATGTATAATCGATAGTGCAGCGGACATGGTGAAAGTCGCTGATGTATAATGCCTTAAATAAATGAAGGAGATTCCCCCTGTAATTAATAATGATAAAGAATTATTTGTGGAAGTTTTGTAAGTTCGGTGGAAGTTTTAATGCCATATAGATTAATATATGATGAATTTTGGGCTATTTTGAATGCAGTTTGTGCATTATTTTGTAAGCGAAGTATTTTCCGCTAGAGTGTATTGTCATAGTTCGTTGAAAATTAATCAAGTGAATTTACTGTTATAATTAACAAGAGTTTGAAAGAATTTGAGATAAGATTTTGAATGAAGATTACCGTCACAAATAATTAAAATTATTACAACCTTTATTAAACCAGATTGTGACATTTACATGTATAACTAACCTTCATTGGTCGATTATATTAAACACGATTATGAATTTACCAACCGGATAAAACATGTGGTTCAATGTATTTCTTAAATTAATAATTTAAATAATTTAAATGTTGATATTGTAAATAATAAATGTAAATATCTTTGACAATATTGTGGAACGAAAGTAATGTTAAAGGCGTGTTTAAAATTTTTGTAATTATTTTCGACAATATTATAAACAATTTCTAATTGTTATAAATAATTTATGTGATTTTGTTATAAACATTTAAGAGTGTGTTTCATACTCTAAACTATGCTGATTAAACATTTGGATGATAACTTAACAAGTTCAAGGATAGTTAAAATAATCCAGTGGGATGGAAGTTAAGCATTTGAAAGATTTGCGTCAATATGTATGAGTTGTCTTGTAGACATTTAAAGCTTTAAAAGGAGCTGAATTCTTACGCAAGTGTGGGGAGAGGAGTGCGCCCCATTTGACAGGTGTGAGCCAGGTTAAAGAGTAGACCAGCCGGCCAGACATCTGGTTACAAGCAGGTGAGGTCGATACTCCGGCCTTGTGCCTATTAATAAAGGTGTTATGTTTATTGAAAGAAACCATATGCTCTATATATGTCGTACCCTGACTTCCTCATCCAATCCAAATGTGTTATAAAATGTTACGTTATTTTGAGCTCATGGGAGCTAACAGATTGTTTGATAAATTTGCAAGTCCTTTAGGAGGACGTAGTCAGATTGACATAGGCTACTGATAGCCACGTTTATTTTGTTGAGTTGTGAAAATCATACTCTTTATTTGAAAATAAAGCTTTTGTACAGTTCAAAGTTCTCGTCTTCGGTCTGGTTCATTTTTAAATGTCATGGTGAAGGTTATTGTGAGAGCATACTTTAAGGATCCTGTTGTCAACCCAATCCCCGAGATATTTATAAGAGGTAAGTAAAAGTAAGTATGTAACCCCGTCTATTTTGGTGTGTTCCACAATAATTTTTCTTGGTAACTTCTGTGTTCAAACCTCGGTAGTATCTGTCAGTGCCATTTTCATATATGTAGCTGAGCTGGTGCGATTGATTGTTGGCAATCCGATTGAGGGGGCGGATATCTGACAGCCTACTATCCGGGTAAACGGGGACAGTACCTTCCTCAAGGCCACGGCCGCCTCCTTCCCTCTTCCTTGCCTATCCATCCTGACCATCCATTACCTTCCCTCATGAGGCCCCTGTTCGCTTTGCAGGTGAGGCCACCTGGGCGAGGTGCCAATCACACCTCACCAGTTGTATCCCCTCCGATTAGATATTCCCAGCTCTAGTAGAGGCGGTAGTGGTGAGTTCCCTCGCTGAGTCCGTGGGTTCCACAAACCTGGAGGGTAAACGACTAAGAAGAAGACTATTATTCTTTCTTCCATTTAGATGTACATGACCAGTCCTAATGATTAATCTTTTAGTACATGAGAAACCATACATTATAATAAAATGTATATAACCATAGTCAATATATATGTTGTAGTCTACATTAAAACCGTACTGGTTTCAGTCACTTTGTAACCGACGGCAGTGGCTACGCTGGCTAAAGCGCAGCATTAGGTCATGGGGCCAAGCTCTCTGCTGACTTGGTAGACGCGTGGGTTCGAACCCCACCGTCGGCCGTCCTTGAAATGGTTTTCCGTGGTTTCCCATTTTCAACATCAGGCAAATGCTGGGACGGTACCTTCTGATAGGCAACGGCCGCTTCCTTCCACATCCTTGTCCAGTTTCATTCAACTTCATCTCTCATCCCGACGCGCAGGTCGCCCACGGGCGTCGAATAGAAAGACCTGTACTAGGCCTCTGAGGAGGCCACACGACAACAACAACAAAAAAAAGTCACTTTGTGACCTTACTCAGCGTAATTTAGGACGTGTAAATTTGCAAGAACATACACTTACTATAAATTTTGCCATAACAGAGGATTCTAAAAATATTCTTGTTCCATATCTCAAAAATTAAAATTTAAAAAAGATGTTCAGTAAAGAAAATATAGCCTACTTTCTCCTAAATGCATGGGCATTGTTATAACTCTTTGTACTTTTCAAGGAGTGTAATTGAATGTTGGTTGTAGTAGCTTGTTGGAATACAACGTGCTATATGGATATTAAACATGAATATGAGGTGCCCTTTGCTAGTACAAAATTTCATTCAATTCGGTTTCACCGTGTTTCAATTGATATAGTGAATCGATTTGCACTCATACATGGCCACTATCTACAAACTATTGGGATGACCTTGTAGTTCAGTCAAAAGATGCTTCCCACAAAACGGTATGTAGTTGCAAAATTTGGTAGAGACCAAATGATTAGGTTGTTCGTAATTTGATTTAAGCTTTGAACATTTGGATGGCCGCCATTACGTTTCGATCAAAATGGCAGCGATATAATACATGGCACTGAGGTGTCCTTTGCTAGTGCTACCTCTGTTCCAAATGACGTTCAATTCGGTTTCACCGTGTTTGAATTGATATGGGGAATTAATTTTCACACATACATGGCCGCCATCTGCAAACTATTGGGCTGATGATCTTGTAGTTTGGTCAGAATATGCTTCTCACATAACGGTATCTTGTTGCGAAATTTGGTAGAGATCAGATGATTAGGTTGGTCGTAATTTGATTTAAGCTTTTAACATTTGGGTGGCCTTCATTACGTTTCCGTCAAGATGGCGACGATAAAAACATGACAATGAGTTGCCTTTTGCTAGCGCTACCTCTGTTCCAAATGACGTTCAATTGGGTTCCACCGTGTTCGAATTGATAGGGGGGACAGACATTCAGAGTACACACACTCACACATAGACACACACACTGACACACAGACACACACACGATTTTTGGCCCTGTGTAGATCTCATAAGCCTACTTTCATTATTTTTTTTTTTTTTGCAAAAATCGAAAGTAGGCTAAAAACCAGATCTGTTACAATATGTGCTACGGAAAACATGAAAAATTCTTAACACATTTTGTAACAGATCTGTTTTATTAATTTTAATTTGAGAGCTTTTGGAACAAGAATATTTTTAGAATCCTCTGTTATGGCAAAATTTATATTAAGTGTATGTTCTTGCACATTTTCATGTACTAAAATACGCTAAGGAAGGTCAAAGTGTGAATTAAACCGGTACGGTTTTAATGTACAACATATATTGACGTATGGTTATATACATTTTATTATAATTACATCGTCAATAAGAAATTGGGCTATCATGGTCATTTCTATGTCATTTCAAACCACATATTATTTAAGAATCATAATTCCAATTCCCTCCTGAAAAAATCCGCTAATTGAACGTCACCGTACGGAAGATTTGAACCACTCTATTTAATTTTAGTTTAACACACACGTATCTCGAAAAAATAATAGGATGTACTGCACACGGATGAACAGCGTAGGCTTCTATGTGGATCGAGACGTGAGAAACGATTGTACATGTATTGGCCGTATCTGGGTCACAAAGGCTCTTTGTGAGAGGCGAGGCAGATGGACACGAAGAAAATAACAACAGATGGAGTCGATATATTCCTTAAAGCAGAAAATTGAAATCGAAATACGTAGGCAGAAAGTGCTTTAGGCCTAGAAAAGTAAAAAAGCTTTGTAGTTTGAATGTAAACATCAACGGTTCGATATAGTTATTGGATTTTTTAGATGAGTTGTGGAAGAAAGAGCTCTGATATTGAGCATGCAGAATGATGATAGGGTAGCGTGCAGAAGAGATGAGGTAATTTAAACCTTAAGGATTAACAGCAAATAATATATATATCCTTTTGTGCAACTATTGTAGACCTATTGCCTTATGAGTTCTACCGTGGGGGAAATGGAAAAGTGAACACACCAAAGCCATAGTTCCAGGAAAAATAAACCTTCAGTCAAAGAATATAATAGGCTAATAACAACAACAACAACCATAATAATAATAATGATAATAATAATAATAATAAGGGTCCATCTGGCTCCGGATTGTAGCACCCTGTAAGGGCCCCTGCCTAGGGTTACTATGAAAATTGGTCAACGGTCCTGACGGCGGAGGAGGAATCTCGGATTCCCAACGGTGGATGGAGCTGAAGAGCCTGGTGGTTTCACCACCAATATAGAATTCCAAATCAAAAGGCGTTTGTTCCCCGATTGGGCGGCTAATGATCAGCGTCTGTTCACCAAGAGGTGCGGATGTAAACATGCTCCAGGAACTAACAATCCCCGGTTCTACACCACTAGCAAAGGCTAGATAATTGATTGCAAGCAAACATGACAGACAAAATTACCCCAGGTGGACAATCGACCCACTCTAAAGTGGCAACCAAGCATTTGGATTCTCGGGAGCTTGAACATATACGAGAGAGCAAGTCGGAGTGCCCTGGTAAACTTCCACGGAAACATCACACTTACATTGGCACTTTCAATATTCGGACACTGATTCAAACGGGAAAACTTCACAATCTCACAACAGAACTCGTGAATCAGAAAATCCAAATTCTCGCCCTACAAGAAACACGCTTCACAGATTCAGAAACAATAGATTACAAGAATTACAGAATCTTCATAAGTCGAACAAACAATAAATTTGGCAAAGGAGCACCATTATTTGGCATGGCCTTCGTCGTAAACAAAAAAGTTTTGGATTCAGTCAAAGAGGTGAAACCCATTAACAATAGACTTATGACCTTAAGAATCAAACACACAAACAAAAGCTACACCTTTATTAATGTTCATCCACCGACGAATGCTGACAATAAAAAAGAGCCTGAAAAAAACGGAAATATTCTAGGAAGAACTTAAAACAGTTATGGCCAACATTCGAAAAGATAATGAGAAAATTCTACTCGGAGATTTTAATGCACAAATTGGCAGGGAATGCAAATACAAGAAGACAGTAGGAGATTACCCAGCACACAGGTTCAACAATAAAAATCGCACGCGTCTCATTCAGTTGTGCCAACAAAACAACTTGAAAAATATGTCCACCTCACTCCGGAAAAAAAAAACAGAAAACTTGGCGATCACCCTTCCATCATTTAGGAGAATTTCAGATTGACCATGTGGCAATATCGTATGATTACCAAAAAGAAATTCACGACGTGCTAGTGCGCAGAGGTGCTAACATAGATTCGGATCATTATTTAGTAAGAGTCAAAATCAAATTCACACCCAAAAGAAAATTCAATAGGAAAACACCGGTGATCCCAAAATTTGATCTAAACAAAATCGAGGATTCCAAAATAACAGCAGAATGGGAAAGACCAACTGCGGAAAACAGGGAGGAATTTCAAACTAAAATCATCAAAACAGCGAAAGACCTAATCCCTCTTCACAAAAACCCAAAACACCCTTGGTGAAATCAAGCATGCGAGAATGCGCTAGAAGAGAGAAAAGAGGCATTTCAAAACTAAAATTGCAACAAATCAGAAGAAACACAGAAGAACTTTTTCGATGTTCGCAAAAAAAACCATGTAAGATTTTGAGACAAAATAAGAGGAAATACATCAACGACCAACTGAAGTCAATTGAAGACTACTTCCGAAATTACAACACACACGATTTCTACAAGACCTTCGTGAACCAAATCAAAACTTATTCCTCATAGAACCTTTGCTTTCGGAAACAAGATGGTAAATTAGCCTTGACAAATTTAGAAAATTGCCAAGAACTAGCTAAATATTTATCACAGCTTTTAAATTGTCCAGAAACCAAAGAGAGATTCCCGAAAATGTAACCGGAAATCGCACCAGAAAACACGTCACCACCAACAGAAGAAGAAATGTATTCACACATCAAGAAACTTAAAAACAATAAAGCATCAGGGGAGGACGGAATTGTAGCTGAACTTCTGAAAAATTTAGGCCCAAATTCACTCAAGGAAATTACACAAATAATCCTCAACATTTGGCAAACCAAAACAATTCCAGATGACTAGAAGACTGCTCTTATCCATCCACTACATAAAAAAGGCAACAAATCAGATGTAAACAACGATAGAGGGATCTCTCTCGTATCGGTCACGTACAAAATTCTATCAGCTTGTCTCTTGGAAAGGACGCAAAACAATTGGAACCCAAATTAGCTGAATATCAAGCATGATTCAGACCAAACAGGTCATGCCCAGAACAAATTTTTAATCTCTAAACCATACTCAAAATGCGAGCCCTCAAACTTCAAAAGAAACCTACGATTCGATAGATAGGACATCACTATTCCAAATTCTAGAAGAAAGGGGACTAGATCCTACAACCCGAGAACTCGTAGAACAAATACTAACTGACACAAAGTCTAAGGTGAAATTTATGGGGATAATCTCAGAACCATTCTACATTCAAACAGGTGTGTGACAGGGTGATGGACTCTCTCCTATTCTGTTCAACGTCGTCCTAGACAAGGTTATGGAAGAATGGGAGAAGGAACTCATGAAATGTGAATTTTGGATGCCCATCCGACTGGGCTTTCCCAAAAATAACCTCCACATACCATACCTCGCATTTTCGGATGATCTGGCGATACTAACCGAGGATGAGGAGACTGCTGTCAAACAGCTCGAGATACTTAAAGAAAATGCAGAAAATGTGGGACTACAGATCTCGTTTGAGAAAACTAAATTCTTCTGTTTAAAGACAGATATCACGAGCCTGAAAAAAAAAAATGGTAAAATCAAAAGGGTACCGCACTTTAATTACATCGAAGAATTTATCGAACCGACAGGACTTGAAAAAATCTCGCAACTAAGTCGTCTCCAAAAAGTCAAAAAAGCATTAGGGTTAGTCTAAAACATCTACAACAAAAAATCTTTGTCAAAATACACAAAAATTCGGCACTACAACACAGTCATAAAAACAACAGTCCTTTACGCAAGCGAAACTCTGACACTTAACAGAAAACATGAACTTGAATACATCAAAAAGGAAGAGAGGAAGGTAATTAGGAAAATTTTAGGAGCAAGATATACGCAAGATGGTTAAACCCGCAGTGCAATCCGTTTCTGAACTTCTAATATTATAATCTTCTTATATATAAAAGTGAAAATCTGTATGTACGTGGGTGGGTTTGTCTGTTCCGTATACAAATCTACGCCATTCCACCAATCTCAACCAAATTTTGCATACACATAATTTAGGACCCAGAAGGAACCTCTGGCTACATGGATTTTCGTTAGTCTTTCTCATTCTTCTGATTTCGGCCCTTTTGCACTCAAGCACAAGCTAATCAAATCATAAAATATACTCATGAAGGAATGGTAAGGCAGATCATTTCCATGCGAACATAGCTCAAGTCGAGACACGGCCGACTGGATTCAAGTTGCGCTCTGCACTACCGGTATAGAAAATGAGGATCTTTACTTGAAATCCCGTTAGTTACTCAACTGCTCACACAGCACTGTCACCGAGTTTAGCATAACTATATATTTGTCAAATACCACTCACTCACTCATTCATTCATCACGAAATCTCAGAAACCACCGAACGGATTGGAATGAAATTTGGTATGCAGCTTCCTCAAGGGCCGCAAATGCCAACTAAGAGAGGATTTTTGGATATTCAGGTTCTAAAGGGGTTTTAAGGGGGTTAAACCTGCATTTAATTGAATAACAATATTTCCCGATTGGTTTCATTGGGGGCTGTGATACACGGCATATAAACTCATCATTTAAAAGTAAGGAGACACGACGTGTCTGAGGGTTTTTCGATGTGGTGTATATTATGAGGTGAAAGGGGTGAAAAGTGGGGATTGAAAGATTCCTAACGGAGCGTGTATCTCTTAAACGACATAGGCGAGGAGTTTGAAATTCAGCGGAAAAAAACAACATAAAAAGAAGTAAATAAATGTTTGACCGTTTTTTCATAAATCCAATTTAAGAGACCCTTGAGGAGGGGTGAAATTCTGGGTGGGGGGGGGGGGGAGGGGAAGAAACAGGAAAGAAAGTGTCCTAACCGATTGACTGACTGACTCACTCATCAAACTCAGGGGAAAAAACTGCTTTAAAGTAAGTAAATAGCTTTTCGACAGTTAGTTTTGATCAATCAAATTGAAGGGGTTCATCGGGAGGGGTGAAATTCTGAAGAAAATAAATTGAAAGAATATGTCCTGACTCATTCACTCACTCATCATCGCCCAGCCAAAAATATTGAAGTTGGAAACATGGAATTTCGGGGATATATTCGTTGTATGTCAAAACCGTACACTAAGGGAGGATTTTTGGATATTCAGATTCTAAAGGGGTCTTAAGGGGGTTAAACCTGCATTTCATTGAATAACAATATCTCACGAGTGGTTTCATTTGTGGATGTGATACTCGGCATATAAACTAATCATTAAAAATAAGCAGACATGTGACTAAAGGTTTTTCGATGTGGTGTATTATTATGAGGTGAAAGGGGTGAAAAGTGGGGGTTTGAAGGATTCCTAACAGAGCGTGTAGGCCTATCTCTTAAACGACATAGGCGAGAAATTGGAAACTCAGCGAAAAAAATCAGCTTAAAAAGTAAGTAAATCGGTGTTCGACCGTTTTTTTATAAATTAATTAAGGGGCCAATGGGGTGGGGTGAAATTCAGGGGGGAAAAGGAGAGAAAGTGTCCTAACTGACTGACTAACTCACTCACTCATCAAACTCAGGGGAAAAAGACAGCTTAAAAATAAGTTAATAGGTGATCATGTGTTTTTTCATCAATCCAATTAAAGGGGCCCATGGGGAGGGGTGAAATTCTGGTAAAAATAATTGAAAGTAAATGTCCTGTCTGACTCACTCACTCATCACGCCCAGCGAAAACTATTAAATTTGGAAACATGAAATTTTGGGAATATGTTCGCTGTATGTCGAAAACGTCAACTAAGGAATGATTTTTGTTTATTCGGGTTTTAAAGAGGTGTTAAGGGGGTAAACGTGCATTTCATTGAATAACGATGTCTCATGAGTTGTTTCTATGGGGATGTGATATTCGGTACATAAACTAATCATTAAAAATAATCAGACATATGTCTAAGGGTTTATCGATGTGGTGTATATTATGAGGTGAAAGGGGTGAAAATTGGGGGTTGAGGGATTCTTAACGGAGCGTGTATCTCTGAAACGACATACGCGAGAAGTTTGAAATTCGGCGGGAAAAACAGCATAAAATACAAGTAAATAGGCGTTTGACCGTTATTTCATAAATCCAATTTAAGGGGTCCATGGAGAGGGGTGAAATTCTGAAAGAAAAAAAAACAGAAAAGAAAGTGTCCTAACTGATTGACTCACTCACTCACCCATCAAACTCAGGGGGAAAACAGCTTTAAATAAGTAAATAGGTGTTCGACCCTTTGTTTCACAAATCCAATTTAAGAGGTTCATGGGGAGGGGTGAAATTATCAAAAATAAATGAAAGAAAATGTCCTGACTGACTGACTCACTCATCATCGCCCAGCCAAATTATTGAAGTTAGAAACATGGAATTTTGGGGATATGTTCGTTGTATGTCGAAAACGTCCACTAAGGAAAGAGTTTTGGATATTCAGGTTCTAAAGAGGTGTTAAGGGGGTAAACGTGCATTTCATTGAATAACAATATCTCACGAGTGGTTTCATTTGGGGATGTGATACTTGGCATATATACTAATCATTAACAAGATGTTCAGTAAAGAACATATAGCCTACTTTCTCCTAAATGCATGGGTATTGTTATAACTCTTTGTCCTTTTCAAGGAGTATGATTGAATGTTGGTTGTAGGAGCTTGTTGAAATACAACGTGCTCTAGGGATATTAAACATGAATATGAGGTGCCCTTTGCTAGTGCTACCTCTGTACCAAATTTCGTTCAATTCGGTTTCACCGTGTTTGAATTGATAGGGGGAATCGATTTGCACACATACTTGGCCACCATCTGCAAACTATTGGGCTGATGTTCTTGCAGTTTGGTCAGAATATGTTTCCCACATAAAGATATGGTGTTGCAAAATTAGGTAGAGACTAGATTATTAGGTTGGTCGTAATTACATTTTAGCTTTTAACATTTGGGTGGCCGCGATTACGTTTCCATCAAGATAGCGGTGATATAAAACATGACACTGAGGTGCCCTTTGCTAGTGCTACCTCTACACCAAATTTCGTTCCATTTGGTTTCAGCGTGTTTGAATTAATAGGGGGAATCGATTCTGACACAAAGATGGCCGCCATCCGCAAACTATTAGGCGAATGACGTATTAGATTGGTCAAAGGATGCTCCCTCCATAAAGGTATGTAGTTGCAAAATTTGGTAGAGATCGGATGATTAGGTTAATCGTAATTTGATTTAAGCTTTGAACATTCGTGTGGCCGCCATTACGTTTCAGTCAAGATGGCGGCAATATAAAACATGACACTGAGGTGCCCTTTGCTAGTACTACCTCTGTACCAAATTTCGTTCCATTCGGTTCCACCGTGTTCGAATTAATAGGGGGAATTAATTTTGACATAAAGATGGCCTCCATCCGCAAACTATTAGGTGAATGACCTATTAGATTGGTCAAAGGATGCTCCCTCCATAAAGGTATGTAGTTGCGAAATTTGGTAGATATCGGATGATTAGGTTAGTCGTAATTTGATTTAAGCTTTGAACATTCGTGTGGCCGCCATTACGTTTCATTCAAGATGGCGGCGATATAAAACATGTCACTGAGGTGCCCTTTGCTAGTGCTACCTCTGTACCAAATTTCGTTCCATTCGGTTCCACCGTGTTCGGATTAATAGGGGGAATCAATTTTGACATAAAGATGGCCGCCATCCGCAAACTATCAGGTGAATGACCTATTAGATTGGTCAAAGGATGCTCCCTCCATAAAGGTATGTAGTTGCAAAATTTGGTAGAGATCGGATGATTAGGTTAATCGTAATTTGATTTAAGCTTTGAACATTTGTGTGGCCGCCATTACGTTTCCGTCAAGATGGCGGCGATATAAAACATGACACTGAGGTGTCTTTTGTTAGTACTACCTCTGTACCAAATTTCGTTCCATTCGGTTGCACCGTGTTCGAATTAATAGGGGGAATCGATTTTCACACAAAGATGGTCGCCATCCGCAAACTATTACGCTGATGACCCATTGGTTTGGTCAAAGGATGCTCCCCCCATAAAGGTATGTTGTTGCAAAATTTGGTAGAGATCGGATGATTAGGTTAATCGTAATTTGATTTAAGCTTTGAACATTTGTGTGGCCACCATTACGTTTCCGTCAAGATGGCGGCGATATAAAACATGACACTGAGGTGCCTTTTGTTAGTACTACCTCTGTACCAAATTTCGTTCCATTCGGTTGCACCGTGTTCGAATTAATAGGGGTAATCGATTTTCACACAAAGATGGCCGCCATCCGCAAACTATTACGCTGATGACCTATTGGTTTGGTCAAAGGATGTTCCCCCATAAAGGTATGTCGTTGCAAAATTTGGTAGAGATCGGATGATTAGGTTAGTCGTAATTTGATTTAAGCTTTGAACATTTGTGTGGCCGCCATTACGTTTCCGTCAAGATGGCGGCGATATAAAACATGACACTGAGGTGTCCTTTGCTAGTGCTACCTTTGTACCAAATTTCGTTCAATTCGCATTCACCGTGTTCGAATTGATAGGGGGGGACAGACATTCAGAGTACACACACTCACACACACACACAGACACACACACACACAGACACACACACACATACACACACACAGACAGACACACTTTTTTCGCCCTGTGTTGATCTCATAAGTCTACTTTCATTTTTTGCAAAAATCGAAAGTAGGCTAAAAATAAGCCGACACATGTCTAATGGTTTTTCGATGTAGTGTATATTATGAGGTGAAAGGGATGAAAAGTGGGGTTTGAAAGATTCCTAACGGAGCGTGTATCTATTAACCGACATAGGCGAGGAGTTTGAAACTCGGAGGAAATCAATCAGCTTAAAAATAAATAAATAAATGAAATAAATAGGTGTTCGACCGTTTTTTTTCATAAATGCAATTTAAGGGGCCTATGGGGGAGGGGTGAAATTCTGGAAGAAAAACGTCCGCTAAGGAAGGATTTTTGGATGTTCACTCTCATCGACCAACCAAAACTATTAAAGTTAGATGAATGATATTTTGGTGATATGTTTGTTGTGTGTCGAAAACGTCTACTAAGGAGGGATTTTTGGATATGCAGGTTCTAAAGGGGTGTTAACGGGGTTAAACTTGCATTTCATTGAATAAAAAAATAAAACGACTATGACGCGAGCGAAGCGAGGCTAACAATGAGATGGTGTGTGCCTGTGTATTACTCAATCACGCAAGTACCACTGGTCCGATTAACATGAATTTTACATGGAAGTAGCTGATTTACCTGGTTAACATATAGGTTACTTTTGATTTCAATACTTAGCACTATTTAAAGATGGCGACCATTTTAGTAACGTCACTACACCCTTTGGTTTTAAACTTTCATATTTCCATTTCAAATAAAAAGAGAACACTAAGAAATAGCAAACTTTTGATGGCATATACAAGGTTTAAAATTACATTTTCTATCCGAAAGGTATCTCCAACGGTTAGCGAGTAAAACCTAAATTTGTTCTATAAAACACGGTCAACGCCGAGCGGTGTAGTTGGACAAAATGTTCCATCCTTAATCTCCCTCTGCGCAGCACCGCGCCTATCCCCTGTTTTAACTCTCACCTTCACATTTTAATTTATTTATAACGCGTAGCGAAGCACGGGTACTTCAGCTAGTAATAATAATAACATTATCAAACGGTAGTCTTGTCGGTAGCCCTATACGCATCAGAAACCACAAGCACCGAGAGCATGATCAAAAATAAAGACATTGAAAAACCAGAATAAAAACACAGAAAAGTATTCAAACATCGAAATTGACACTAAGAAAAGACGAATGAAATTCTTTGGACATCTTACTAGACTACCAGAAAATCGATTGACGAAAAGGATAATAGATTATTTGACCACACTCAAGAACTCAACACCTTGGTTAGAGGAACTTCGAAAGGACCTCAAAACGCAAACGTAAGTTCACCTGACATTTTAGAAAGGATACCTTCAGGAACAAAGTTAACAAGTACTTCCGTGAAGAACTATACAGCCTATTTTCATATATCCTACTTATGTTAATTGCCTCTATCAACATACAACATTTCAGTTTGATTGCTGTAATAGATTCGTAGATATTGAGAACCGACTAAATATTTTGGATGGTCGCCATGTTGGATTTTTATATATGTAGGTCCTAAAGTTATGTAATGTTACATGAAGATTATTGTGTACGTGTAGCATTCAAACTTCAATCGCATGATTAGGACACAAGAGTAAAAACGAAATTTAAAAATTTCGCACAGCTGCCATCTTATGGTTATGGAAACAATTGAAATAAATTAGATGCCAGTGGATTAACATTTGTATAAGGATTTACTGTACCAAGTTTCACTGCACTCGGATGGTTAAATTGCGAGATGTGTCAATGTGAATATTTCTAATTCGCTTCGCCGCCATGTTGGATTTGTGATCACCAGGTTATTAGTCCTATAGGTCAACTTATGTTTATAGCCCCTATGAACATTAACAAATTCATTTTGATTGCTATAATAGATGCAGCATAGATATTCAGAGCCGTCTAAATATTTCGGATGGTCCCCATGATGGATTGTTTAATGTATAGGCCATATAGTCATGTACCATTAAAAGAAAATTATTGCGTAAGTTCATTATTCAAACTTTCACTTCGATCGCATGATTACGACACAAGAAATAGAAAATTAATTTTAAAATTCGCACTGCCACCATCTTGAGGTTATGCAAACAATTGGAAAAATTAGATACCAGTGCATTACAATGTGTATAAACATTTCCTGTACCAAGTTTCATTGCGTTTGGATCATTAAATCACGGGAAAGGTCTATTTAAAATTTTCAAATTCGCTTAGCAGCCTTGTTCATTTTGTACTTAACCGGTTTTTAAAAGTCTTATAGATGAACTTTCAGTAGTGCCCTTTATCTCCGTAGAAAATTTCAGGGTGATACCGCTAATAGTTTCAGATATATAGAATGCCGGTGAAATATTTCTCACATCCGCCATCTTGTGGTTATGTAAACAATTGAACGAAGTTAGATGTTGGTTCATTACAATGTGTGTAAACATATACTCTACCAAGTTTTATTGCGTTTGGTTGGTTAAATCACGAGAAACGTCTATTTAAACGTCGCAAATTCGCTTGGCCGTCATGCTGGTTTTGTAGTTTCCAGTTTTTAGCCTACTTTCGATTTTTGCAAAAAATGAAAGTAGACTTATGAGATCAACACAGGGCGAAAAAAAAGTGTGTCTGTCTGTGTGTGTGTATGTGTGTGTGTGAGTCTGTGTGTGTGTGTGTGTATGTGTGTGTGTGAGTCTGTGTGTGTGTGTGTGTGTGTGTGTCTGTGTGTGTGTGAGTGTGTGTACTCTGAATGTCTGTCCCCCCCTATCAATTCGAACACGGTGAATGCGAATTGAACGAAATTTGGTACAAAGGTAGCACAAGCAAAGGACACCTCAGTGTCATGTTTTATATCGCCGCCATCTTTACTAAAACTGAATGGCGGCCACTCAAACGTTCAAAACGTAAAATCAAATAACGACTAACCAAATCATCCGATCTCTACCAAATTTGGTAACAACATACCTTCGTATAGGATGCATCTTGTGACCAAACTACAAGGTCGTCCGCCATACCATTTCAGGATGGCGGCCGTGCGAATTATGCAAACTTTATAATCCATATCATGGGACCCACCAGTTCCGATTATCGAGCCGAGAATCGTTTTAACTGTTCTAAAGGAAGAGGCACGTTCGAAATTAAAAGTTTATTTTGTAATACTATAGTGCAGACGTGATTTTAAAAAGCTGAACTGATTCAGTAATAAGACAAGATGGCAGCGGATATCTTGTGCCTGACTTATATTTCACTAATTTGAGTATTGCATGCAATATAGCGTACTGATAAAAAAAAATAAACTTTGTATGAAATGCTTTATATATAAATAATATACTCCAGTGATGAAATCGTTTAGTATAAATCATTATTTGCTAACAAGTTCTATGTAAGTCATTTTAAATAGAACGATATTCGATGACACAATTAGCTCAGTGGTAGAGCATTAGCCTATCGCTCAAATGCCTAAGGTTCAAACCCGATCAGAGCTAGGTTTTTTGCTTGAAATATTATATGTTTATTGTTTTGTAATGACTCAGATGTTTTAAAATTAAGCGTTATATTGTGCACATTATGGTGTAAAATATATATTTAATTAAAACATAATTCGCCAGCAGATTTACTCGAGACATCTAGCTGCCAAAAAGGTAACTTCCAGATTTTATTGAAAAGTTTCTTCTTCTGGCCGCTAGAATGCACTCGCTCTGTTAGGATTATATTGTTCGATATTTCACCACTAGATGTCCCGACTAGTCTACGTGGGGCTCCATTGATTACTATACCATTATCATTCTATGCGCATCGAATTTGAAGAATGACAAGATGATACTACGATACATTTTAACTTTTTATTTTAAAGGGTTTGTAACAGCCTATTTTGCGTTACTTGAAAATGTTATTAAGCGTTATATTGTGCACATTATGGTGTAAAATATATATTTAATTAAAACATAATTCGCCAGCAGATTTACTCGAGACATCTAGCTGCCAAAAAGGGAACTTCCAGATTTTATTGAAAAGTTTCTTCTTCTGGCCGCTAGAATGCACTCGCTCTGTTAGGATTATATTATCGAAAATATCCACATAGTTTGTATGCACACGTCTCTGTAGGGTCATGGAAAGATTTGTTAATTCAATTAGGGTTGTGAAAGCCATGCACAACCAGACGTGTAAAGACATGCCTCAACTCAAAGTTGGATGTTGCCCACGGCAGGTCGTAATAATAATAATAATAATAATGTTATTGGTTTTACATCCCTTTTAACTACTGCTGCTTTTAGAGACACCGGGGTGCCGGAATTTTGGCCCGAAGGGGATCTTTAACGTGCCAGTAAATGTACTGACACGGCTCCCTCGCATTTGTGCACCCTCAAATGCCAGCTGACTGCGCCAGGATACGAACCTGCAACCTAGGGCCCAGCAAGCGAGAACGTTACCGCTGAGCCACGCAGCCAGTCCTGTCGATAATGTCTCCAGATCCATAACATTCTTGATATACTTCTTATCTTTCTTTCTTCAATGATGGTAGCAGTTTTTATCTAGGTTGTGGCGTTTGGTAGAGGTAAATCGTTTCTAAGGTCTTCAACAAAGAATAGTTCTATTATACTCTTTGATAATAACAACGAGTTATAACTATACTCATACATTTAGGAGAAAGTAGGCTATATGTTCTTTACTGAACATCTTGTTTCAAAAGTCACATAGATGAACTTCTAGTAGTTTTCTTTATCACCGTAAAATATTCCAGGGTGATATTGGTAATAGTTACGGAGATATTGAATGCTGGTGAAATATTTCGCACTGCCGCCATGTTGGATTGGTGAGACTTAACAAAATTTGAAGGGCACGGTAGGGATCGGCCGGAATAGTGCTATGAACTTACCGAGTTTCATTGAAGTCGCTCCAGCCGTTTAGAAGTTATTAGGAGGGCCACACACACACCATCACACACGCACACACACACGGACAGAAGGTGATCTCATAACCTTATTTTTTAAAAATTGAAGATAGGCTAAACAAGTAGTTCCGTGAAGAACTACACAGCCTATTTTCATATATCCTACTTATGTTAACTGCCACAATCAACATACAAAATTTCAGTTTAATTGCTGTAACAGATTCGTAGATATTGAGAACCGTCTAAATATTTCAGATGGTCGCCAGGTTGGATTTTTATTTTTGTACTATTGCATTAAGATTATTGTGTACGTGTGGTATTCAAACTTCAATCGCATGATTAGACAACAAGAAGTAAAAACGAGATTTTAAAATTACGCACAGCAGCCATCTTGTGATAATGCAAACCATTGAAATAAATTAGATGCCAGTGGATCAACATTTGTATAAGCATTTAACGTGCAACGTTTCACGGCACTCGGATAGTTAATTCGCGAGAAACGTCCATTTAAATATTTATACTTCGCGTCGCCGCCATGTTGGATTTGTACTCACCAGGTTCCTGAAAGTCCTATAGGTGAACATATGTTCATAGTCTCTATGAACACAAAAAAATTCAGTTTGGTTGCTGTAAAAGATTCATAGATATTGAGAACCGTCTAAATATTACGGGAGCTCACCATTTAGGAGTGTTATGTGTATAGGCCATAGAGTTATGTACCATTCAAGGACAATTATTGCCTAGCTTCATTATTCAAACTTTCACTTCGATCGCATGATTACGACACAAGAAATTAAAACTTAATTTTAAAATTTCGCACAGCCGCCATCTTGAGGTTATGTAAGCAATTGAATTAAATTAGATGGCAGTGCATTACAATCTGCAAAATAAATTACTGTACCACATTTCACTGCGCTCAGAGAGTTAAATCACGAGAAAAGTCTATTAAAATATTTTAAATTCGCTTGGTCGCCATGTTCGTTTCGTACTTTACAGGTTTATGAAATATACATAGGTATACCTGTATCAGTACCCTTTATCACCGTACAAAATTGCAGGGTGATATCTGTAATAGTTTCGGAGATATAGAATGTCAGTGATATATTTAGCACAGCCGCCATTTTGAGGTTATGTAAACAATTGAACTAAATTAGACTCCAGTGCATTACAATGTGTATAAACATTTGCTCTACCAAGTTTCATTACATTTAGATTGTTAAATCGCGAGAAAAGTCTATTTAAATGTCTCTAATTCGCTTGGCCGCCATGTTGGTTTTGTAGTCACCAGGTTTTTAAAAGTCTCATAGGTGAACTTCTAGTAGTGCCCTTTATCACCGTACACAATTTCAGGGCGATATCGGTAATAGTTTCGGAGATATTGAATGCTAGTGAAGTATTTCGCACAGCCGCCATGTTGGATTGGAGAGACGTAACAAAATTTGAAGGGCACGGTCGAGGTCGCCGGGAATAGTGCTATGAACTTCCCGAGTTTCATTGAAATCGCTCCAGCCGTTTCGATTTTATTAGGGGGGACACACACACGAATCACACACACACACACACACACACACACGCACACACACACGGACAAAAGGTGATCTCATAAGCCTATTTTTTCAAAATTGAAAATAGGCTAAAAATGGAAAGTTATATCAAAGCAGCCACAACAAAAACAGTACGGACCAAAGTGGTGGGAACAATGCAAACAAGACTTCTCGGAAAGAATGAAAGTCTATTGGAACAACAAGAGGAACCTAAAGCAAAGTTGAATGAGTCATTTGCTTAACGTCTTCTATGTATTGGTTGGTTGGTTCTTAAGTTTAGGGGCTGCGACAACGCGGTCATATTGCCCCGTGTACTTTGGGTTTGTGTAGAATCTGTCTGATAACCGGTGTTAATTGTGATGACTGTATTAGTGTGTGTTATCTGTTTTTTAATTTAAGTACAGACTGCAACTTAGAATTTTTCAAATAGTTCCTACTTTTGCCGCCAAGCGCCACCGTCAACGACTCCTAGGCCAAGTTCAGAACTTAGCTACTAGACGCCACCGCAGTCGGCTCTTGGCAACGAACGTAGAAACCTAAGAGAGTTGTTTACATTCTTAACTTATCCAAGTTAGCTTCACACAGGTGTAATTAGTGGAAGGTTCTTTAACATGCCATAAATCTATGACATGGGACCGCCGGCTTTACTTTCCCTCCGAAGGAAGGCATACGAGGGATTTTTAACGCCCTTAAAAAATCCGACGGCTTCGGCAGGGTTTGAACCCGCTATCTTGGGCATAGAAGCTCAGCATCTTCTATGTATTGGGAGAATTCGATTGAAATAAATAATAATATTATATTTAGTCTAGTTATTTAGTTATTTATGATAAGCCTCCGTGGCTTAGGCGGCAGCACGCCGGCCTCTCACCGCTGGGTCCGTGGTTCAAATCCCGGTCACTCCATGTGAGATCTGTGCTGGACAAAACGGAGGCAGACAGGTTTTTCTCCGGGTACTCCGGTTTTCCCTGTCAAAAATTTCATTCCAGCAACACTCTCCACTATCATTTCATTTCATCTGTCATTCATTTAATCATTGCCCCAGAGGAGTGCGTCAGGCCTCGGCAGCCGGCACAGTTCATATCCTCGCCGCTAGATAGGGGCTTCATTCATTCCATTCCTGACCCGGTCGGAGACTGGAAGCAGGTTGTGGATTTTCATTTCATATAGTTATTTATGAATAACTCCATCAACAACTAGGGCAGCGTCTGCGGAAACAATACAATATGCAGACGACACCCGTAGTGCAATCCGTTTCTGAACTTTAATAATATAATAATAATTATATTTCTAATATTAAAAATAATAATAACAATAATAACATTATAAAACGTTAGTCTTGCCGGTAGCAAGATACGCATCAGAATCCACAAGCACCAAGGGAATGTTCAAAATTAAAGACATTGAAAAACAAGAATGGAAAATTCTGAGATAAAAGTATAACGCTGTTTTCAAAGATAATTTCTGGCAAAAAAGACCAACAGAAGAATTATACAGAAATACTGAATCTATCACAACATTCAGAAAAACACAGAGTGAAGTTCTTTACACATATCGCCAGAATGAACGACACCAGACTGACTAAAAGATTATTTAACATAATTTCTACCTCGAAATCGGATACTTCTTGGTACAAAGAAACTATGGAAGACTTAAAACAATTATATATCACCACAGAAGGGATTCACGACCGCAGCATTTTGTAGATTAAAAAATCAGGAACGGTTTCAATGTACAACATATATTGACTTATGGTTATATAAATTTTATTATAAATACATCGACAATAAGGAATCCGGCTATCTGTTCGCGAGAAAAAAAAAGTTGTCATGACTTATGACTCGACCCTCGTATATACCTAACTTCATTCTTTCACCATTTCCTCTTTGGCATTGCCAAGCACTTTTAGATTTCCTCCCAAATCTTAGCTCGCCACACGATAACTCTAAATCGCTCGTATGAAAATGCAGAAAGAGCAAATTGAATTCTGGTTTCACAATGATGTGCCATGTCAGAAATAACGCCACACCAGATGTTGCCTTTCCCAGGCCACGTTTGAGAATAGAGACCTGTTTGTTCTGTGTGGGTCTCAAGTTTTCTCATTCCACAAACACATTCATCACCCATGTAGTGTAGTGTTACAAACAGTGGGGGGCTAAGAATTTCGTTCCATGAATTTAGATACATTAACTTCTCTGCCGTCTTCTGTGACCTCGGTGTCCGACTCCAATTGCAAAATTCCTGGTCTGATTCCCAGCTTTGTCAAGAAATATTATTTTGGTCTAACGGTAGGAACAGGGTAAACTCAGCCTCGTGAGGCAGATCAGTGAAGATGCTCCCCAATTCTTCACCAGGCATATCGAGATGGTACCTAAGTTATTTTTTTCTCAGCTACTGTACTTATTCTTTATTCCATTTATTATATTGTTTGTTGTTGTTGTTGTTGTTTCATTTGGTGGGCTTGGAAATCGTGATAATTTAGCCCCGTGTACTTGGGAACGTGTGTGCAAAGTTTGTCTCTGAACTTGTGATAATGCGTTGGCTGTATTAGTGTGTGTATTTGTATTAAAGTTGAGGATTGGGAAGGAGGTGCCCGTGGCCTTAATTTAGGCACCATCCCGGTATTTGTCTGGATTAGGGAAACCACGGGAAACCACTTCAAGCGAAGCTGTGGTGGGAATCAGCCAATCTCTTCTCAGTTTTGTCACACGAGGCTGAGTGTATACAGTTCTAGCCCTCAGACCAGAAATAAATTTCTTGGCAGAGCCGGAAATCAAACCCGGACCTCCGGGGCGACAGCCAAGAATGTGTTTAGTCTACCGCATTTTGTACATATACAGTATATTTCTGTATAACCAGTTTTCCGTTTGAATATCCCTCCCTATATTATTCTGCTAAGGTCCCATTCCAGTTTTGTACCGAAAATAAGGTCCCATTAACACCAACCTACACATATGGGGTACCTACAGCTTCAGCATAACCCAATGCGTTAGCGAAAGGCACTCACTTACTCTTTAAATGCCTCACAATTAAATAAATACCTTAAAACATGTATATTTACAATGAAATAATGAAAGAATGCAACACGGTAACCATGGTAACAGAATCTCACAGGTCCATCTATTTCTGTAAGACGCAATGCAATTCCAATTATTACATTACTGTGAAAGTTTCCAGACGGTTATAAGGTTATCACTGAACCAAATTAAGCTGTAAAATTCATCAATACGTACAGTTTAACGGGCTTAAGGGAGTCTTAAGGGCACTCTTGATTTTTTTCACGCAATTTTCACGTGTGAGTGTGGTACGAAAGATCTTTTTCACCCGACTATAAAGGGTCTCCGAAAGCCATATTTAAAGGCACTTAAACTAACAGTGTATGTGATATTCCCAGAAAACTAACTTCGCTCTGATATACTGTGCCCAACTCTAGGAATGGGTATTCCAAGTTTCAGACACCTAGATATCAAGGGAAAGGCTGTAGCCGCTTTTGAAAGTTCAGATATTTGAATATCGCGCTACATTGCTTCGAGAAGCATTTCGAAGGATTTTACCGATAGTTGGATGTCAAGTGACGTAGCGAGTAATAGCTGAGGTGGAGGCTATTTATTGATTAAATAGTTAACTATGGATTAGAGACTTGAGACTTGGATCAGATTACTGGCACGGCCAAATGAAAGAGAATGCAATTAGTATCAAGTAAATCGGACCAGGGATTCAAGAGATATGAGGATTTCCAGATATCAGGCGATGACGCGTGACCCTGACCGTTTTGAATAAAAGCCAGCTGGAGCAGGCATGGTTAGCTCATTCTAACACAAGCACTTGGCAAGCAAGTTGCGTCTACGCTGAGCCAAGGCACATGGTTGCCGAATCTACGCAGAAGTTCTTTTCAAGTCGTGATAGTCACGAGAAGTGCTGCGCAAACGAGTTGAAACTTAGTAAGTTTCTGGTGAGGAGAATCACTGAGGTGATTGATTTCTACAGACATTGGTGGAAATATTTATATTTCTAAAAGGACATATGCTAGACTTTGTCTAGAAAATAGTATTTTGTCACAGTCCAGTAGTAACTTAATACTTGGATGTTTAAATCCATTTCAAGTCAGTTTTCATTTTTGTAACTAGTTAACCACTTCGATCTGTCAGTACACTGAAGACTAGTCTATAACGGTGGCGTTCATTAGTCTACGCAAGGGAAACTGCAAGTTGTCTAGCGCATGGCAGATGGTGATATACAAACCATGCCCAGGGAACGATCTTCAGAACAGCCGTTAATTGCTTAGACTGTCAATGTTTTTCTTGTACTGATGAGATTACAGTGAGTTATGTTACAACTGACATATTTAAGAAGAGATCACTTAGATCTGACCCTATTTCAACAAACTGTTATGGCTTTGATAGAAGCCCATATTAAAATGGAACCACAGTTTATTCAAACGTCGATAGATACTACCACTATGTCTGACTAGACGATTTGTGGGTCTACAATGGCGGCCGATACAAGGATTATACGTGCTTGTCCGATAGGGCATGTCTATGGATAAATCTGGTACAGACCAGGTTTACTACGCTTCAAGACCATCAAGAAATGTAAGCCACATTTGAATTATATTATGCCTAGCTAATTGGAACAAACTATTTTTTCTGCAGATGACCAACACATTTTTTTCGTCGTATTTAAAGCTTGTAATGATTTACGCAAGACTTGTTAGAGTTATTCTGAGCATTTTCAGCACTCAGAACAGTTTAGGATCGATGACCGAGCATTTCGAGCATTTATTTGAATGTTTCATATTTTAAGGAAACCACGGAAAACCCCCGATGTAACTGTAAAAGTTAAATTTATTTTTGTTGAGGAATGGATATTTTTTCCATATTCGAAGGTTCGAACATGTGGATTCTCACATAATGAGATGATAATTAAACATATCTGAAATAATATAAATAATAATAATAATAATAATCCACTAATAATAATAATAATAATTTTTATAATTTTTCTAAATAATTCTTGGATATTATATTTTCTAATAATCATATGTATTGAGAAAGAGCCTATGAAGTAGTTTAATCATTTCTAGTTTGGAACATTAGATTTTCCGAAGGAGAGTGGTTAGTGCAAGCCCGCATTCAACCAACATGTCAGTTCTGGTTGAACAGTTGATATTTGCAATGAGTAAAGTATATTTTTCATATAACACGGAGAGGCATGAAACGGGAAGCAATTGATATTTGTATCAAATAGGATATTTTTGTATTTATATAAAATCATGACGTAAATACACTTGAAAGTGAAATAAAGATTTTCATAAGTATGGTAAATTCACGGGTTGAACTGAATGGTAAAATAAAATAAACTTGTAAGTTTATTAATCTTCCAGTGTTGATAACGAGCAGAGGCTTGATTTATTGTATAAATTTTGGGAAGATAATTTATGTGTGTGGAGTAGTTGAAATGCCATTCCCAGGTGCGCATGTTAAGTCGCAGGAATGAAGAGGTTTTTTCGAGCATCAATCAAATAGCAGGTTCGATGGCTCAGGTTTATAGTAGGAGTATTGGAGCCACACATTTCGTCGTATGAATAACCCGAAGGTTATTTCTTGAAACCATCAGTTCCTATTTCAACCTTGTTTACGAATTCCATTTAGACTTTGATTTTGCTAGAACCCGGATTTGTCATGATAGTAGTTTATTCTTCTTCAGAGGAAGACCTTTGCCGTTGTTGTTGTTGTAATATTGTGTTCTTACACAACTAATAGAATGGCCCACTGCCAATTAAAAATAATTCTCTAACCACGAATAATTTGAAGGATATTTTCAATCCTAGTGCCATGAACTAAATGAATTCATTATGAAACTACAATTCTTATTTCCGCATTCTGTCGAAGAATTGCAAGTTGTGAAAGTTACTAGAAATGGCCATGAATATAAATATTTTTATAATAATGATTCCAAGTGGATAATTGAATAGTTGAGTGGTTCAACCATTTATTGATCAAGCTGATGATTCAGAAATCATATATTTTGTTTGGAACTTGAAGTTCATAATCGAGTCACTTCTCGAATGTTTAATATCAGAAGAACAATTAATTGTTGTTGTGCTTCGCACAGTTCTTCGATGCTATGCTCAAAGGTCAAATACTTTTCAGATGTTATTAATATGTATAAATAATTTGTGTTGCTTCAATGATGATAATATTTTCGACGATATATTTTTGAAACTGGAAAAACAAGTGAAAGTTTAAGAATTCTATAAACATTTATTCTACGAGTGTTAATATCATGTAAATAGTCAAACAATGATCTACGTTATTTCCAGTATGGACAATTAATTTTGAACTGGAATTAAATATTAATAATTTTGTAACACAGTCCACAGGACTATTAATCGGACTTGTTTTCAAAAAGATTGTCAAATGTGTTTGGAAAATTTCTGTATATTGTGTGTAAATAAGGGTGTGGATCGCCACACGTGGAGTGATGCTGCTTTGAGCATCTTTGCAGTCAGATTTTAACTTTAAAATAAACTGAGATAATTTTACCAGATGTGTTACTCCCAATTAAATCTCCTTCTATCCTTATTGTTGCATTGAGCCAAAAATCAGTAAAGCATTTTTTTAAATTTGATGTCGTTTTTGCGATTTGCTTTAACCCATCTGGCGCTCCGGGATATTTTGACTCTCGTGCTGGTTGATTATTGGTAAAATGCATATGTGGTCGTGCGGACTCCGGTCTAAACGGGCACATAAAATAAGATAGAGTGAGAAATGGCTTCGAACGTGGGTCCCGATTTAGACATGGTCAATCGCATGCCGATTTGAAATTGTGATAATTTTTATAGAAATATTTTGGGAGTTGAGAGATGTCTGGTTTGGATGAATAAATTAGTAGGAAACCCAATTAGTGGGGAAAATTAAAAATTTAACTGGTTAATAATTAGAATGGGTTTGATTATTTTTGATAATGGCTTAACCATTAGGGCGTCAAGTAAATTCAGTAGTAAGCGTTCGATGACTGGATATACACATTATTAGAATCCAGGTGGAGGATATTTGAGAACTTGCACATTTTTCTTGTGATATTGTGGTAAATGTAATTCGTAAAAGTAGAGAATTTTGTTTTTCCATCGCGTCGACATTAGGACAAATCTCATTTTATTATAGTGTTCCAATTAGCTATTCATATTTCTTGTTCTAGTTATAAGCTTGTGTTTGCCACTGTTGTATACCCCTAAGTTTTGAATAATTATTGAAATTATGGAAGAAATGATGAGGATGATGAGGAGTTTGGAGGAGAGTTCAAAAGAGGCTGGACGGCGTGTAGCCGCTATTATGAAAGAAAATACAGAGGCTTTAGAAAGGAAACTTAAAGAAAATTCTGAGTCTTTAGAAAGTAAACTTAAAGAAAATTCTGATTCGTTAGAAAATAAACTTAAAGAAAATTTGAATGATAAACTTAGAGAAAATTCTGATTCTTTGGAAAATAAACTTAGAGAAAATTCTGATTCTTTGGAAAATAAACTTAAAGAAAATTCTGATTCTTTAGAAAGCAGGTTAAAAGGTAACTTGAAAGAAAGTTTAGATGAAAAACATAAAGAAAGTTCTGATTCTTTAAAAAGTAATTTGAAAGAAAATTTAAATAGTAAATTTAATTCAATGGAAAGTAAATTTAAAGAGAATTCCGAAATTTAAAAATGACACTTGAAAGTAAAATGAATAAATTATGCGATAAAACACATGAGCTCGAAACTTCATTAGCTACTAACGCAAGTTTAATGGACGAAAAATTTCGCGATGCCGATCTTCGATCTCAAAACTTAGCTGATAGGATAGAACATGGTCTTAGGAAAGTTGGTGAAGACATGGTCAACCTGGAAGTCAGAGTGAAGAAGGAGAGTAACGAGATGGGAATTCTAGTTGTTCAACGTTTAACGGAACAATTCAAAGAACTTGTCATGGGAGAAATAAGAGAAGGTGTGATTAGTGAATTGCAAACTGAAATTAATACCACAGTTGTCAATGAAATTAAAGACACACTCAAGCTGGAGAATCAAGAGGGAATCAAGGAGATTAGGGAATCTTTGTCATCCCATATTGAAGTAATTGCCAAAGATATCCAAGCAACTCAGAAGGACATATCAGATATGACAGGGTCATTGAAAATTCATGAAGCTGTTATGAACCAGATATCCAATGATGTTAAGGACAATTGTAAAGAAACTGAAGCAATTAAGAAGATGGCAGAAGAAAACCAGAAGGAACTTGAGGCTATGAAAACTCAAATCAAAGATGAGAAACAGTCTGATCATCTGTTGAAAATGCCAAATGTAAGGGGAAAGGAACAGATACAGATAAATCTAGGAGGAGCTAGAGACACGGATAGTCAAAGACAGGATGAGGTCAGGACAGTATTTCAATCCAACCCCATAACTGTATTTAAGAATATAGAGGATAAGCCTTCTAAATTTTCAGGGCGAGATTCTGTGACACCCGTGGAATTTTTGAGAGAAACAGGTGATTACCTGAAAGATTCTAAGATCCCTAAAGAAAGACAGATCCGAGTGATAGGGAAGTTCTTGGAAGGTCCTGCACTTCTTTGGTTTAGAGCATTTAGATCCACTCTAACCACTTTTGAGGAGTTTTCTCGTGGGCTATTGAAGAAGTTTTGGTCCCCGGAAACCCAACAGCAAGTCAGAGCAGAGTTATATTCGAAGAGATTCTCGACGTCACAACCTACTCGATACTCTACGTACTTTTCTGGACAGCTGTCTAAACTTCAACATTTAGATCCGCCGATGCCAGATAACGAGTTGATTACTGCATTGATACGTCAGTTTCCAGCAGACGTCCAGAGGACTTTGATCGCTGCTGATATCTACAATATGGAACAATTTGATGAAGTATTACAGAAGCTGGATCATACAAACGCTCAATTCTTCCATCAGAAGGGAGGAAAGAGTAACAACGCTGTGTATGCTGTTATGGCTGATAGTTATTCTCAGACACCTCGAGAGATTCGAGAGGAGCGAGAAGAGAAATCGCCGAGGGAAGATTCCAATAAGAGCGGATGGAACCAGTACAGTAACAGATACAGTTACAAACCATATGCGAGACCGGATGGTGGTAATCGATACAATACTCGATGGAGAAGACCACGAGATACTCAAGGAAGGTACCAGGAAAGAAGATATTATGGTAGAAACAACTACAATAACAGAGGGAATGTAGATACTCGTCAGTCCAATGAAGAGTTTAACAAGGACACAAGGAAAAATTTGGAAGCAAGACACCAAGATAACTTGCAATTTTTGGAGCAGAGGCCCAACGAACCAGGTCCATCGGGAACACAACAATCCCGGGGGAATGGTAATGAAAAAAAAAAACAAGTTCGAATTCACAGTAGAAGATAGAATTTTGAACACTTTCACTTCCAGAATTATTAAATGGCAAGCAGAGGATGATGACTTAATTCAACAGAATACCGAACGAAAAGAAATGGGTACGAGAATTAGAATGCCAATCATATCATGTGAAGTATTTGGTATGCCTGTCGATACTTTGATCGATACTGGGGCTATGCTTTGTCTGGTGAGTGAGAAGCTTTATATTCTGTGGAAGCTCAAAGAGAATTTAAAGGAGATTCCAATATCAGGAATTAAGATCCAAGGAATAATACCCAATAAAATATCTCTGTGTAAAACACAATTATACTTATGTATTACGATAGGAGGACTTGATTTCCGACATGTGTTTGTTGTAATGAAGGACATGGCTTTTGACATGATATTGGGAGCAGATTTCATTCAGAAATATCAAGCAGTGATAGACATGAAGACAGAGACGATTAGATTCAAGAATACCGAAGAGATTAACTTCGAGGGAAAAGAAGAGGAAGACATCGAGGGAGATGCTCAATGGTCTCTGATTTTTCATGAAGCTGAAGGAAGAGAAGTCTACACTGAGAAGGAGTCCCCAGAGCTAGGGAAAATTTTGGAGGAGTATCACGACATCTTTGATATTAAGCCTGGAGAAATTGAAGATTTGAATATCGTATTTTGGAAGTAAACAATAATGGAAGCTATGAAGTAGCCAATACACGAACTGGTAACATCGTGGGAACTTATAATGCATCGAATTTGAAGATCTATTATTCAAGAACCAGATGATTTAATGTGTAGATAGGAAAAATAAAAATTTTTCAATTTTTATTTTTTGCTAGGTGTGGGGTGGATGTGCCCAACTCTAGGAATGGGTATTCCAAGTTTCAGACACCTAGATATCAAGGGAAAGGCTGTAGCCGCTTTTGAAAGTTCAGATATTTGAATATCGCGCTACATTGCTTCGAGAAGCATTTCGAAGGATTTTACCGATAGTTGGATGTCAAGTGACGTAGCGAGTAATAGCAGAGGTGGAGGCTATTTATTGATTAAATAGTTAACTATGGAGTAGAGACTTGGATCAGATTACTGGCACGGCCAAATGAAAGAGAATGCAATTAGTATCAAGTAAATCGGACCAGGGATTCAAGAGATATGAGGATTTCCAGATATCAGGCGATGACGCGTGACCCTGACCGTTTTGAATAAAAGCCAGCTGGAGCAGGCATGGTTTGCTCATTCTAACACAAGCACTTGGCAAGCAAGTTGCGTCTACGCTGAGCCAAGGCACATGGTTGCCGAATCTACGCAGAAGTTCTTTTCAAGTCGTGATAGTCACGAGAAGTGCTGCGCAAACGAGTTGAAACTTAGTAAGTTTCTGGTGAGGAGAATCACTGAGGTGATTGATTTCTACAGACATTGGTGGAAATATTTATATTTCTAAAAGGACATATGCTAGACTTTGTCTAGAAAATAGTATTTTGTCACAGTCCAGTAGTAACTTAATACTTGGATGTTTAAATCCATTTCAAGTCAGTTTTCATTTTTGTAACTACACACATCAAAAAAAGTTTTGCATCACCTCGGTTCCCAGATCTCCGGCATATAGACGTTGACTGTGTATATTGTATCCAAGATACAGTCCCTTTGACTGTTCATAGATGTCACTAAAACTGCTCAAAGATGTAAACAACCATGCATGAGCAGGGCCTATTAGACGGAGGGGGTACGACAGCCGATCAGTTCCAGTCATTCCACCAGGACGAAGGTACGCTGCTCATGTTGTCTGTAGTTCTACCATGCCTAGAAGGTCAATACCGCAGTTCGATCGCGTCCGCATTGTTACTTTGTGTCAAGAAGGGCTCTCAACAAGGGAAGTTTCCAGGCGTCTCAGAGTGAACCAAAGCGATGTTGTTCGGACATGGAGGAGGTACAGAGATACAGGAACTGTCGATGACAGGCCTCACTCAGGCCGCCCAAGGGCTACTACTGTAGTGGATGACCGCTACTTACGGATTGCCGCTCGGAGGAACCCTGACAGCAATGCCACCATGTTGAATAATGCGTTTCGTTCAGCCACAGGACGTCGTGTTTCAACTCAAACTGTGCGCAATAGGCTGCATGATGCGCAACTTCACTCCCGACGTACATGGCAAGGTCCAGCTTTGCAACCCCGACACCATGCAGCGCGGTACAGATGGGCCCAACAACATGCTGAATGGACCCCACGGAATTGGCATCACGTTCTCTTCACCGATGAGTGTCGCATATGCCTTCAACCAGACAATCGTCGGAGACGTGTTTGGAGGCACCCTGGTCAGGCTGAACGTCTTAGACACACTGTCCAGCGAGTGCAGCAAGGTGGTGGTTCCCTGATGTTTTGGGGTGGCATTATGTGGGGCCGACGTACGCCACTGGTGGTCATGGAAGGCTCCGAAACGGCTTTACGATACCTGAATGACATCCTCCGACCCATAGTGCAACCATATCGGCAGAATATTGGAGAGGCATTTGTCTTCATGGACGACAATTCTCGACCTCATCGTGCACATCTTGTGAATGCGTTCCTTCAAGATAACGACATCGCTCGACTACAGTGGCCAGCATGTTCGCCAGACATGAACCCTATCGAACATGCCTGGGATATGTTGAAAAGGGCTGTTTATGGACGTCTTGACCCACCAACCACTCTGAGAGATTTACGCCGAATTGTCGTTGAGGAGTGGGACAATTTGGACCAACAGTGTCTTGATGAACTTGTGGATAGTATGCCACGACGAATACAGGCATGCATCAATGCAAGAGGACGTGCTACTGGGTATTAGAGGTAGTGGTGTGTACTGCAATCTGGACCACAAATGCTGAAAGTCTAGCTGTATGATGGTACAACATGCAATGTGTGGGTCTCATGAGCAATAAAACGAGCTGAAATGTTGTTTGTGTTGATCTCTATTCCCTTTGTATTTAAAGGTTCCGGAACTCTTGGAACCGAGGTGATGCAAAACTTTTTTTGATGTGTGTAGTTAACCACTTCGATCTGTCAGTACACTGAAGACTAGTCTATAGCGGTGGCGTTCATTAGTCTACGCAAGGGAAACTGCAAGTTGTCTAGCGCATGGCAGATGGTGATATACAAACCATGCCCAGGGAACGATCTTCAGAACAGCCGTTAATTGCTTAGACTGTCAATGTTTTTCTTGTACTGATGAGATTACAGTGAGTTATGTTACAACTGACATATTTAAGAAGAGATCACTTAGATCTGACCCTATTTCAACAAACTGTTATGGCTTTGATAGAAGCCCATATTAAAATGGAACCACAGTTTATTCAAACGTCGAAAGATACTACCACTATGTCTGACTAGATGATTTGTGGGTCTACAATGGCGGCCGATACAAGGATTATACGTGCTTGTCCGATAGGGCATGTCTATGGATAAATCTGGTACAGACCAGGTTTACTACGCTTCAAGACCATCAAGAAATGTAAGCCACATTTGAATTATATTATGCCTAGCTAATTGGAACAAACTATTTTTTCTGTAGATGACCAACACATTTTTTTCGTCGTATTTAAAGCTTGTAATGATTTACGCAAGACTTGTTAGAGTTATTCTGAGCATTTTCAGCACTCAGAACAGTTTAGGATCGATGACCGAGCATTTCGAGCATTTATTTGAATTTTTCATATTTTAAGGAAACCACGGAAAAACCCCGATGTAACTGTAAAAGTAAAATTTATTTTTGTTGAGGAATGGATATTTTTTCCATATTCGAAGGCTCGAACATGTGGATTCTCACATAATGAGATGATAATTAAACATATCTGAAATAATATAAATAATAATAATAATAATAATCCACTAATAATAATAATAATAATTTTTATAATTTTTCTAAATAATTCTTGGATATTATATTTTCTAATAATCATATGTATTGAGAAAGAGCCTATGAAGTAGTTTAATCATTTCTAGTTTGGAACATTAGATTTTCCGATGGAGAGTGGTTAGTGCAAGCCCGCATTCAACCAACATGTCAGTTCTGGTTGAACAGTTGATATTTGCAATGAGTAAAGTATATTTTTCATATAACACGGAGAGGCATGAAACGGGAAGCAATTGATATTTGTATCAAATAGGATATTTTTGTATTTATATAAAATCATGACGTAAATACACTTGAAAGTGTAATAAAGATTTTCATAAGTATGGTAAATTCACGGGTTGAACTGAATGGTAAAATAAAATAAACTTGTAAGTTTATTAATCTTCCAGTGTTGATAACGAGCAGAGGCTTGATTTATTGTATAAATTATGGGAAGATAATTTATGTGTGTGGAGTAGTTGAAATGCCATTCCCAGGTGCGCATGTTAAGTCGCAGGAATGAAGAGGTTTTTTCGAGCATCAATCAAATAGCAGGTTCGATGGCTCAGGTTTATAGTAGGAGTATTGGAGCCACACATTTCGTCGTATGAATAACCCGAAGGTTATTTCTTGAAACCATCAGTTCTTATTTCAACCTTGTTTACGAATTCCATGTAGACTTTGATTTTGCTAGAACCCGGATTTGTCATGATAGTAGTTTATTCTTCTTCAGAGGAAGACCTTTGCCGTTGTTGTTGTTGTAATATTGTGTTCTTACACAAATAATAGAATGGGCCACTGCCAATTAAAAATAATTCTCTAACCACGAATAATTTGAAGGATATTTTCAATCCTAGTGCCATGAACTAAATGAATTCATTATGAAACTACAATTCTAATTTCCGCATTCTGTCGAAGAATTGCAAGTTGTGAAAGTTACTAGAAATGGCCATGAATATAAATATTTTTATAATAATGATTCCAAGTGGATAATTGAATAGTTGAATGGTTCAACCATTTATTGATCAAGCTGATGATTCAGAAATCATATATTTTGTTTGGAACTTGAAGTTCATAATCGAGTCACTTCTCGAATGTTTAATATCAGAAGAACAATTAATTGTTGTTGTGCTTCGCACAGTTCTTCGATGCTATGCTCAAAGGTCAAATACTTTTCAGATGTTATTAATATGTATAAATAATTTGTGTTGCTTCAATGATGATAATATTTTCGACGATATATTTTTGAAACTGGAAAAACAAGTGAAAGTTTAAGAATTCTATAAACATTTATTCTACGAGTGTTAATATCATGTAAATAGTCAAACAATGATCTACGTTATTTCCAGTATGGACAATTAATTTTGAACTGGAATTAAATATTAATAATTTTGGAACACAGTCCACAGGACTATTAATCGGACTTGTTTTCAAAAAGATTGTCAAATGTGTTTGGAAAATTTCTGTATATTGTGTGTAAATAAGGGTGTGGATCGCCACACGTGGAGTGATGCTGCTTTGAGCATCTTTGCAGTCAGATTTTAACTTTAAAATAAACTGAGATAATTTTACCAGATGTGTTACTCCCAATTAAATCTCCTTCTATCCTTATTGTTGCATTGAGCCAAAAATCAGTAAAGCATTTTTTTAAATTTGATGTCGTTTTTGCGATTTGCTTTATCCCATCTGGCGCTCCGGGATTTTTTGACTCTCGTGCTGGCTGATTATTGGTAAAATGCATATGTGGTCGTGCGGACTCCGGTCTAAACGGGCACAATACCTATGAAGGAATGACAAAACCCTAACCACTGCACCAGTAGCTGAATTGATAAAGTCTGATTATTCATACCAAGGATAGATCAGTCATAGCATTCATGATTGAGATTTTGCTAATTGTACTCTTTACAACTAGAATATTCACGGGCGAAGCCGCGTCGGGTAATGTTAGTAGTTCTTAATTCTTTAAATAATTCTTCTAATGTTTCTTGAACTTTTGGGATTAAATGATTTAAATGATTGTGCACTCCCGCGAAGGTTTCTTAAATAAATCCATTTTACAATAGGTGGCGCACGAATCGTTTCACAAATGAGTGTATTTCATACAGTGTAGCGGTAGTTTCTATGGTATTACTCTATGATTGTCCCGTATGTGTTCCTATACCATTAGGGACAGATGACCTCGTAGTTCCGCCCCTTACAACAACAATAACTAACTAACTTCCTATACCATTCATCTGATTGCGATGAAAATTTTGTGTGCTGTTGTGCGCAAGCCCACGAAGGTTCATGAATTAATTAGTAAATCCATTTTACAATCGGTTGCGCGTGCATCAATTCAACAAATGAGTGTATTTCATTCAGTTTAGCGGCAATTTATGTATTTTCGTTGTATGAGTGCGCACGCTTGATATAATATAATTCAATCAAATACAAAACTTCCAAATTTCAGTTCGCGTGTGACATAATTAGTTAGTTGGTTCCTTAGTTTAGAGGCTACGACAACGCGGTCATGTAGCCCCGGGTACTTTGGGTGTGTGTAGAATTCGTCTGATAACCGGTGTTAATTGTGATGGCTGTATTAGTGTGTGTTATCTGTGATTCAGGTAAGGACTGCAGACGATCATTATTTCAATTAGTTCCTACTTTTGCGACCAAATGCTACCATCCAAGACACCTAGCTGCGGACGTTGCTACTAGATGCCTCTAACAGTTTTTCATTTACAGAAGAAAAAGTGGACTTTTAAAAGAAAAAAATAAGAAATTGTTTTAAAAATCATAACTAACTAATCATTTGTCGGTATATTCTGATTCTAGTTCAGTAATCAGAATAAAAGTAATACTATACCTCCCAAAAATTTCAAATTTCTATCAGTCAAAGGCTCTGAGATAATGGGTCATCAATATTGCAAATTTAACACTATAGGTATAGGACGTAAGCACTCCCTTTAAGGGCCGACCACAGCGTACAAATTATGGGAAATATTCCTTCATTATTCGTGGTATTGATGGTTAGAACCCATTATCTGCCACAGTCTTGGAGCCTTTCCCCAAACATTTTGATGTGTTTAAGAGAAGATTGAAATGCTGTGTAAATACCACGATGTAATTATTATAGTTCCTACATCGCGACTTATGCACTTTAATTAAATGTGGATGATCTGCCCTGCTCAGGTAGGTGGGATTTTCCAGACATTTGCTTAGTTCTTCCCATGCTGGCCGATTAGTGTAGCGTATAGTCTGGATTTCGTCCTGCTACCTTCCAGAGATTCCAACCCTAGTTTTTCTATAATTCGAGTACTTCTAGGATTAAAATCGTTGAGAACAAACCTAGCAGTCTTCCTTCGTACCATCTCCATCTCATTGAACTTGTGTTGGTGTAGACTGTGAAATTTCAAATGCTGGATAACAGATAACCGATGTCACACGCGTACTCTTTGCTTTTTCGAAGTGAATATGTAATAGTCGTCACAAAGCATTTGCAATGACCATCAACAAAGCGCAGGGACAATCGGTACACTTGTGTGGACTAAATAAGGATAATCCATGCCTCTCACATGGACTGCTGTACAGTATGTGACCTGCTCACGCGTCGGAAAACCTTCTAATTTATTCTTTAAACGCCCGGCGGAAAAGCAACAAATATTGTGTATCGCAAGCACCACAATAACAATATTAAAACACAAACACTTTCTTTCTTTCTTTCTTTCTTTCTTTCTTCCCTTCTTTCTTTCTTTCTTTCTTTCTTTCTTTCTTTCTTTCCTTCTTTCTTTCTTCCTTTCTTTCTTTCTTCCTTTCTTTTTTCTTCCCTTCTTTCTTTCTTTCTTTCTTTAATCCTTTCTTCCTTTTTTCTTTCTTTCTTCCTTTCTTTTTTCTTTCTTTCTTTCTTTCTTTCTTTCTTTCTTCCTTTCTCTCTTCCCTTCTCTCTTTCTTTCTTTCTTTCTTTCTTTATTTAATCCTTTCTTTCTCTTTTCTTTCTTTCTTTCTTTCTTTCTTCCTTTCTTCCTCCCTTTCTTTTATCTTTCTTTATTTATTTAATCCTTTTTTTCTTTCTTCCTCTATTTTCTTTCTTTCTTTCTTTCTTTCTTTCTTTCTTTCTTTCTTTCTTTCTTTCTTTCTTTGGTTGGCATTGCAACGCATTCCAAGTACCGCTTCTTCTTCTTACTGTGCCGTCTTCTATCGAAGGTTGGCGGTCATCATGGATATTTTATTCTCCGAGTCTGCCACACGGAAAAGGGTCCAGGTCTCCGTTGTCCTGAGATCTCCCCCTGAATGACCAGCTGTAGGATCCAGTATTTTTCATTCCGCATTATGTGTCCGAAATATTTTAGTTTGCGCTTCTTGATGGAACGGAGTACTTCAGTCTTCTTGTTTAATCTTCCAATCACGTCAGTATTTCACATACTTTCGGTCATCGAGATACGTAACATCCGTTGATACATCCACATTTCGATGACTTCCAACTTCTTGTACAGGGCCTGAGTTAGAGTCCACCCATCCATCCCATACAACAGTATGGGGAATGCATATCCCCTGACCATTCGCAGCCTAGTGTCAAACACGCTTGATCTCCTTGGTGTCAAGCATGAGTTTTGAATGAACGGACCTACGTATGCTCACAATCATGAGCTGCAGGGTCATTTTACAGGGTGTATTTGATATGATGGAAGTCTGTTACACTAGTGATAGAAGAGACTATTCTAAGCTTCCTATGTAAAAAAAATTGTCACCTATCTTGAAATTGATAATTAATCATTAAAAAGTCAATGTTTTTAGTTATTTCAGAAACTAATCAGGCAGAAAGTGGTGCGGCAGGCTGGGGGAAACGAGGCGGAGCCAGGTGTGACGACGCGCGAAGGGGAAGTTGTTACGTAATCGGAGCATTGACCTTACCGGTTGACTTGAGGGGTGGTAGGCTATCAGCTGTTATGAGGATAAGCGCTACCGTCTCGTAAGAAAATGTGCATTGCCGTTGTTCTTGTTGGTGTTGTTGTTGACAACGCAAGCAATGGCTTGGGACGTTAATAATAATAATGTTATTGGTTTTACGTCCCATTTAACTACCCTGGCTTTTAGAGACGCCGGGGTGCCGGAATTTTGCCCCGAAGGGGATCTTTAACGTGCCAGTAAATGTACTGACACGGCTCCCTCGCATTTGCGCACCCTCAAATGCCAGCTGACTGCGCCAGGTTTCGAACCTGCAACCTTGGGCTCAGTGGGACGTTAGGACCGGTAGTATTGTGTAGCCTACTTTGTAAGTGTGGAATTCATTGATTGATGTTCATGTATAAAATAATTTCGATACTCAGCCCTGGTGTATCATTGGCGTCCGTGTCAGACCTTCTGTTGACTAGTTTCTGATAATACTAAAAACATTCACTTAATGAAAAGCAGTGTGACAAAATTCCGACTTCCCGTAGTCTGTTAAACTAGGCATTTAAGACGGAAGTAAAATACTTGATGTTTTGTTTGAGAGGCTTGGCGATTTTGGTCATTTAGCCCCATGTAGCTGGGTGTGGGTAGAATTTGTGTGATAACCTGTGTTTTTGTGGTTTCTGTAGTAGTGTGGGCATTTGTAATTCAGGTGAGGATTCGGAAGAAGGCGCCGGCCCTGTGTTGGGGCAGTGCAACTGCCTCTCACCCGGAGGCCCTGGGTTCGATTCCCGGCTCCATCAGGGATATTAGAAACTGACTTGAGGGCTGGAACCCGGTGCACTAAGCCTCGTGAGAGCAATTGAGTAGCAGTCTGACAGTGAAGCAGTGCCCGAGTCAGGAAAATCAAGATTAATGGCCGAGGGGACCCGATGCACTGACCACGCGTCACCCTAATATCTGCAGGCCAAATGGCTGGACAGCGGTCACTTGGTAGGCCTAGGCTCTCCATGGGCTGCACTGCCAGAGGTTATGGTTATTGAGAAGAAGGCGGCCGTGGCTTTAAGTTAGGAACAATCCCGGCATTTGCTTGGGGTAGAAGTGCGAACCCATGGAAATCTACTTCCAAGATTTAATACTAGTACGGTACCACATGTTCATATTGTGAATTGTCACATCCCATCTCCAGCCCTGGGGTGGCCATAAACTGGAGAGGGGGGGTGTTGATTTATTGGTCAATCAACAATGTTCATACATATGAAAAGACTCGAAAATGAAAATAAAATACAAATATATTCTTATAATACAGTGTTATTAAATAAAATAATAATAATAATAATAATAATAATAATAATAATAATAGGATAATAATAATAATAGTCTAATAATAATAATAATAAAGAGTCATATGTGTAGTTCTGGTGGTAGAGTGCTAACCTTCCCGAGGGTGCGATCTACGTTCAGTCATGTAGTAAATGAATGGGATCTAATACGATCATGTCCATGGATTTCATGGCACATACAAGAGATCCTACGTACATTAAATTCTGGCAACTCGACATACCAAAAAGAAACATAAAAGAAGTTAGTGTGTCTAAAAGCCTATTATTACTATTATTAGAATTATTAATATTTTTATTACAGTTGTTGCACTATCTTCACACAAAGATAGACCAACAGTTCCTTAAATTAATTTACCAAATCTTTAGGATTTCTATTTTCTATGCATAGTCCATGAAGCTGGCAAAATCCTAGACAGATCCACCATCACTACTGTCGACCAAAGTATTATGTGCACTCGAGTTTGAAGGTTCTTTTTGAAGTAACCAATAGACCTACATAAAATACAATGACATCATCATTTTCGTCGTTCTATTTTACGTTAGTTCATGTAGGTTTGGAATTTTTTGTTTATATTTTAATATTTTTATCGCAGTTGGAACACAAAAAGTGCACGTTTTTGAGCGTGTTTCAACCATGCGTCACATTTAAGAATTATTATCTCAAAAACTCGTCATCAGATCGAATCCAAATTTTAACACAATATACATTGGAATGTTGTAATACTGGTTTATTAATTTCAAAATTGTGTGTGTCCAAGAAACAAAGTTATTATCATTTTTGTAAGGTAACTTTTTCTCGGCTCGGGGTGGTTGGAAAATGTAGTTCTTGGTTGCGTTGTAATCGTTATACATCAAAACGTTATGCTGTATGACTGTGAAATACGTAAATTAATTCACTTATTTTATAACGGTTTGTATTTGTACGAGGAAATAACACATGATTCACCAACTAGCCGCTCCGGGCAAAGCTGTACAGCGTTGCTGAGATGGAGCCCATCACTTCCGAGCGAGACGTGCCATGATGCGTGTGGGCACCATTTCGGCAACGCTGTACAGCTTTTCCCGGAGCGGCTATCTGGTGAAGCATGTGTTATTTGCTCGTACAAATACAAACCGATATAAAATAAGTGAATTAATTTACGTATTTCACAGTCATACAGCATAACTTTTTGATGTATAACGATTACAACGCAACCAAGAACTACATTTTCCAACCACCCAGAGCCGAGAAAAAGTTACCTTACAACAATGATAACAACTTTGTTTCTTGGACTCACAAACTTGTGAAATTCATAAACCAGTTATACAACATTGCAATGTATATTGTGTTAAAATTTGGATTCGATCTGATGACGGGCTTTTGGGATAATAATTCTTAAATGTGACGCATGGTTGAAACACTCTTAAAAACGTGCACTTTTTGTGTTCCAACTGCGATAAAAAATATTAAAATATATATTTAAAAATCCAAACTTACATAAACTAACGTAAAATAGAACGACGAAAATGTTGATGGTAATGGATTTTATGTAGGTCTATTGGTTACTTCACAAACGACCTTCAAACTCGAGTACACATAATACTTTGGTCGACAGTAGTCATGTAGCCACTCCCCATGAAGGTGTGAAACAGCTGTTCATAGGCTTGGTTTGTGTATTTCAATGTCATTGGCAGACAAGACGAGGAGGTCACTCAACTTCAGACACTTGTCAACATTCCTCGGCGTTGTAGGGGAGGGTGACGGGGAGACGTCAGCTGTGCTGCTGAGGGGAACGAAGTGAAAGCCCGTTTCCAAGACATTGACCGACGATTTTTGTGATTTAATTCCACCTACACTAATTAAGATCCGACTTAATTTCATGAAGATATTTGCTTAGAATACCATCTTCTATCACCAGTGTAAAGGCCTTCCATCATATCAAATACACCCTGTATATGTGCGCGCGAGTAAACACGCCAAGCTAAGCCGGCTGTGACTGGCGCAGATCGCGGGCACGCGTGCTCGGTTCAGCCGTTGGTGGCGCACTCTTTCACCAAACATGTTCGGTAATGTGTACTTACAGTGCTCATAGCCGATGCAGAAAATGTCCTCCCTCTCTTCTAACACACACCTGACATCTTCTGATTAAAGAATGTCTTTCAACTCTTTTATTATTTGTGGACCCTGTTTCCATGAATCGTTTAGCGAGTCTCCTAATTGTACTGGCATTAGGCACAGGTCTTCCTGGAGACTTGATTCAAAATTTTCGTCTCGTTTCAGAACAAGATTTTCTGCTTTTCAAATAGGAATTAGGGATATACACACGTTCGCGCAATGTGAATTGGTGTCCAGACGTGACCAACAATCACAGTAATCACAATACTCATTAAACATGTAACACTTACGTCGAAGCTTTGCAGATACACGTCCATATGAATGACAAAACACGTGTGAACTAACGATATGAGTCAGCGGAGCGCGTCAACACCGCATGAACCGGATACGGGTGGCCGCGATCTGCGCCAGTCACAGCCAGCCTAGCTTGGCGTGTTTAATCGCGAGTACATGTATAATGACCCAGTAGTATTTAATTAAGGAATGAATGTAGTGACAGTACCATCTCTGTAATTTACTCATAAATTAATTCCTTTGGAGAAAATGTAAACTTGTTATACCTTGGGTTTTCTGATGACCCACAATCACTTCTTTCTCAAATCCTTGTCTTACCATATCTATGATATTTAGAAGTTTTCCCCACGGAACTGCCAGTTAATTGGATAGAATGAGTTAATCATTCTGGAGTCTCAGGTAAAATTCAGACTTGGGTACACTGATTTTAAATATGTAGACTACTTAATTACATCGGATAGATGTTAATAACAATTCAATATAAATAACATTTTATATAAAAATATTGTGAATGTTACTCATAATAAAATTTCTAACACCAGCCATATTGATTGATCCATCTTGAAAAAGTAACGTGCATTTTTGTAGCCTCGTTACCATTAAATTACTGCCGTTACTGAATGTAATTAGTTACGTCCTTACACCCTCGTTACCTTAAAGTTACTGTTACTGGGATTGGCATTACTCCCTAATTACCTTAAATGTAACGGTTAATAGTAACGGCGTTATTCCCTAGTTACCTTAAAATAACGGTTTCTAATAACGGCGTTATTCCCTAGTAATCTTAAAGTAACGGCTCCAAGTAACGGCGTTATTTCCTAGTTACCTCAAAGTAACGTTTATTATTAACGGCGTTATTCCCTAGTTGCCGATACCTTAAAATAACGGTTCCTAGTAAAGGCGTTACTCCTGAATTACCTTAAAATAATGATTACTAGTGGCAGTGCTACAAGTAATGTCTTACTCCTTAACCATGACTATTTGATACATATAAAGGGTGAAATAAAATTATGGTTAAATAACGCAGAAAATTATCGATGTTTATAAAGTAACATTTTTAGAACATTTAGGACGGGGCTGCAGAACCCCTACTTATGGACACGCCTATACGTCTGGTAGCCTATACCATGCACCATTACCGATACATTAATTATGACATCCAGTCTTCTCTACAAAACTACATTCATTATAGCTATGAAGTGAGTTCACTGCATTTGGGTTATTTGATATGTTGCATTCCATGTGAGATCCCAAATATGCTAGCGGGATGTTTAAATTACTTGATAACGTTCTGGTCTAGCTTTGGAATTCCTAGCATGCACTACAATAATTCCAAGAACGGAGGGGATGGGGTCATTAGGTGCGTTATTATTGTATAATTATGTTTTGATGGTGATGAATGTATTTATGTTAAATTTGAACATTTTCAACAAATTGACCCGTGTATTTTACATTTTACATTTACATTTTGGTTAGTTCCTCAGTTTAGGGGCTGCGGCGACACGGTCTTGCAGCCCCGTGTACTTTGGGTGTGTGTAGAATCTGTCTGATAACCGGTGTTAGTTGTGATGGCTGTATTAGTGTTTGTTATCTGTTGTTAATTCAAGTAAGGACTGCAGACATTCAATTTCCTAGTAGTTCCTACTTTTGCTACCAAACGCCACCCTCAAAGACAACTAGTTCTGTCCTTGGTTACTAGATGCCACCGCAGTCAGCTCCTAGCGACGAACGTTAGAACCTAAGAGCGTTAGTCAAATCAAGTGTAATTAGAGGAAGTTTTTTTTTACATGCCATAAATGCATGACATGGGATCGCCGGCTTTACTTCTCCTCTGAAGGAAGGCATACTGAGGGATTTTTAACGCTCTCAAAAAATCCGATGACTTCGGCTGGGTTTGAAGCCGTGATCTTGTGCATAGAAGCTCAGCACGCTACCAACTACGCCACTGAAGCCGCTCACAGAAATATTGCTCTAGTTAGTTAGTTAGTTAGTTATTGTTGTTTTAAGGGGCGGAACTACGAGGACATCTGCCCCTCTTAACCCAGATTATAATATACAAATTTGGAATAGAATTTAAAATTAAGAGGTGGACACCTAAATTTGGACAGACCGAAAATCAATAAAACAATAATTTAAATAAAACTAACTTTTATAGAAATAAACAAAAATTACGGAAAATCAAAAATCATCATTCGAAAACGAACAAGTCGTTGAGTTAATGTTCACTGGAAAATTTGCTGTTGTTATATTGATGGGTTTCTCACATCGTGGTCATCAGTCCTGCGTATGTTGGTAACTGTATTTTGGTGACTATACAGTGAGGACCATTCCTATAGAACGGAGCCACGGATGCGCCGCGTTAGGACGGCCACTCTATGTCGAGCAAGTCACTGGCGTTTGCAGCAGCGTAGTGACCAACTAGCTTAACACATTTACACTTTTTTAACGTATTTAATATTCATATTAACTTACATGAATTTTAGAGTAGTTGCTGGAAATGCTGTCCTTCATTTTCTAGACACAAGTTGTACCAACGTAGGAAGTTTTGGTACACTCGCTGTAATTCATCCTCACTGTTTTTTTTAGCGTATGGCTTTTAGTGCCGGGAGTGTCCAAGGACATGTTCGGCTCGCCAGTTTTGTAGCTGCTTCGAGACGGACACTCAATGGGTGAGCTACAAGTACCGTTGGGGAGGAAAGTTGGAATGGAAGGTCGAGGAGTTGGAAGGTAGCGGCTGTGGCCTATAGTTAGGGACCAACCCCGGCATTTGCCTGGAAGGAAGATGGGAAACCACAGAAGACCATCTTCAAGGTTGCCGGCGGGGGGATTCGAACCTTCTCGCCTCCCGGATGTGAGCGACTGCCAGCAGTCATGCCGTAACGACCACGGCTAACTCACCCGGTATCCTCACTGATATTTCGTATCAATGCAGTTATTTCTTCCTCGGGAGCCTCCAGAGTAAGCACATTGTTTCTGTATACCTCTTGTTTGAGGTTCCCCCACAAGTTAAACAAATGATACTTATTTTCACGTAGCCCTACCGGTAATATTATGGAAGTAATATTTTATGCTCCATTAATATTTTGCTTTTTTTCGATGCCGTAGTGTTCCTGTGTGGAATTGAGTTCTAAGGTAGTTATGAATAGGCCTACTTGGCAGTAAAGGGAATGCGTACAGTGGTCCATGAAAGGATAGCCCAGTTCCCGTATAAACACATCGTTATATTTTATGTTGATAACTGCATTACCGCAATGTGGGTTATTATCTTAATAGCCATTTTGCAGAAACATAATACCGGTAACTTATTGCCGACCAGTTACAATGCTTCATATTAAAGCATATAATATTTTTTTTAAATACTGATACGAAGTCTGAGACCATGTGGTTTGTGTTTCAATCAGTTGACACCAGAGTTTGCATGAGCGTTTACCGTTCAGAATTAAATTTTGACCAATTACATAACCCGTACTGTAAGCTTTCGTTGATTCTTCCGTCGAGTAGTAAAAATCGCATGGCGCTGAAACGTATGAACACATTTACTGCAAGACTTCTTGAGAAGATAAGTTTCCACTAGAAAAATTCAAACAAAGGAAGTCTTTGTGTTGTAATTCTTCTTCTTTCTTCGTCATGCCCGACAAAGGAGCCCGATTGAACTTATTTAGCTGATGGCATTGCCTTTTTCTTCTCCCAAAATCTTTTCATCTTCTCGCTGTGGCTTCTCTTGCGATCTTCTGACCAGGTTTTGTTGGTGATAGTTCTTGGATGGTCTGCAAAGCGGTGATTATCGAGTAATTCTCTGAACTTAGCTCTGTAAAGTACAATGTCATGTGTGATGCCGATTTCCAACTTCAAGCAGCCAGGTTTTTTAAAACTTTCAGTGACAGGGCAAGGTTAAGAATCCTTTTGGTCAGTCTCTGATTGCCCATCCTGAGGATATACCCGTAGATTTTCAATCGACTTTTCCTAAATGTGCCTTGGGATACAAAATACTTCTTTTTATTTCTCGTCTGGTGTGTACTCATTTGTTGAAACGACTCATAAGCCACCTATTGTAAACTGTATTTACTAATTCAGAAACCTTCACGGGCGTGCACGCAACAGCTCACCAAAGTACATTTGATGATAGCACTCGAGCGCCATCTATTTGAAGATGGATTATATTATTCAGAAACCTTCATGGGCGTGCGCACAACAACTCACCAAAGTTCATTGGTTGAAGTGATTCACACACCAACACTCATTGGTTGAAATTACTCACGCGCCATCTATTGAAACATGGATTTACTAATTCAGAAACCTTCACGGGCGTGCACACAACAACTCACGAAAGTTTATTTGTTGAACCGATTCGCATGCCAACACTCATTAGATAAAACGACTCACGCGCAATCTATTGTTTAATGGATTTACTAATTCAGAATCCTTCACAGGAGAGTGCACGACATGTCATCAAAGTTTCATCACAATCGGGTGAATGGTATATGAAGGTTTACGGCGCAAACTAACACACAAACAAACTGTTAAGAAACATTCATTTATATTTATAGAGATTACCAAAAAGAGTGATAGTCAGTCTGAAAAACTAGACTTTATATCATTTTAAATGCTACAAATGATGAAAAACGCTGGGTGAAAGCCTCATGGTCATGCAGCGAACTGCGTGAACTCAAAGCCCATTAGCAAGTGCAAACCAGGGTCAAAGGAGGTAGCTGGCTGGATGACGTCACTCTCACAGGAGCGCGCGGGGAAAGGAGGGAGCTCAAGCAGTACTATGACGTCACAAACCTCAGTGCATTCTCGGTACATTTCGTCACGTCGCCGTAACGTAACGCCAGACCTCAGTGTAACGACGAAGTCGACATGATCATTTAAAATGATAAAAATGTATAGTTATTAATGAATTGCGAGTAATAGTTTTTAACAACAAATTATATATCCTCCTTAGTAAATACATAAACGAAAAGAAAATATAATTACATTTGCTCCTGGTACAAGTTTCAGGGATTAATAGCTTTTATCCCCTTCATCAGCCAAGACAAATATCTGAAGAAAGTTATAAAATAGCGTAGCACTCAAAAAAAAAAAAAAAAGCTATTTGACTTAATATGGTGCACCATATAAGTAGGTCACAGAACAATATTGAGCAAAACTAAAAAAATATATGAAACAGCGATGATATTCAGCCATCCAAACCCAATCAGTGGACAGGTCATTCGCTCCAAAACACTGGTCGAAGCTTGAATTGGTAAAATCACCGTACTTCACCATATGTGCACAAACAATGAAGAAGCCTTATACTTAACAGGTCCATAAGCCAAATCAGATGCCTGCATACAAACGAGACGAGCGTGGAAGGAAAAAGCTTCATATAGCAATGAGATTAGCTCAATGCATAACCTGAAAGAAGCAAAGGAAAAACAAAAACCATAATAAAAGGGACCAAGGGGAACTTTATAGACTGAAATAATTATGAAAAACTATAAAAATTAATTTAAAATGATATAGAACGAATGCAAACCTAATAATATTTGAAAAACTTACTTCAGGTTAAATCAAGGTATCAATTATGAAAGGATTGTCTTATGTTTGAAAATTATTGTAAGGAATTTATGGGTGTAGCCAATTCCAACACTCATATATATGGTAGCAATAGATTATAAATATTGCCATAGCTAGTTCTGTAATAGGACGTATGTATGAGTGGAGCGCTACTATGAAAAAAAGAGATTCTTTGGGGGAAAATGTTCAAAGTGGAAATTAAATTATGTAATATAATAAAAATCAAGTTGTAGGGTATTGTCATGGCAGAAAGGTGTAACAGTATATTAATAAGTATGTAATTATGTATAAATATGTGATGTAGAAAAGTTATACTAAAGTGCTTCTAAGGAGGTTTATTATTGGACTTACTAGTTAGGTAGATTTCATTAGAAAGCTAACTATTGCAATGGGTCCCATGTTTCGACTTCCGGAAAATTTCGACATATCTTCGCGTTTCACATCCCCCAGACCCCATAACAACCGTCAGTTCAAAAGTTTATATATAATTTATGGATGTATATATGTATATATATATATATATATATATATATATATATATATATATGTATATCAGTTTCTTGTGGACACGTTTACTACCGTAATTTTGCCCCAATCACTTTGAATTTTTTACATAATAAGTACCCCATTAAATTCTCGGTCGAGTTCGTTAATGGGCAAAATCGGTCAAAGGGGGTGAAAATGGGGGCCTTTTTTCGATAAAGTGAAATATCACTATAACTCTCTTAAAACATGAAATATCGAATCCATTCAAAGTTCATAATATGTGTCGGATAAGTGCCAAAAATGTATGTCAAATAAGTTTTTTGATAGCACCAACCATTGACCAAAGGGGTGGAAAAAAGTGGGTTTTTCGGGAAACATTAATCATATCTCTCTTAATAGGCACAATATCAAAACCGTACAGAATGGAAAATATTCCCCTAATAATTACCTAAAACTTTTGTCTGAAAGAAATTTTGATATGACCCACCATTACGCCAAGGGATGAGAAAAACGATTTCGGAATTAAAGAAAATGCCAAGTGCCATCAGAGGTTACCATGACAACGCTTCTAAATTGATCAGGGATGAGCTATCAGAGGTTGCCAAGACAAAGCCATTGACGAGACCACATTCATTTTTAGCCTACTTTTCACACTTTGCAAAAATGAGGAAAATGTTGACTTATGAGATTGATCCGGGAAAATGTGTCTTCTGTCTGTCTGTCCTTCTGTCTGGCTGGCTGGCTGTGTGTGTGAGTGTCCCACCCCCACTTATCAACTCCTAAACGGCTGCAGCAATCAAAACCAAATTTAGTATGAGTAAAGATGAATACCGGAATATCTCAAGCCCATATTTGAAAAAGATGTCAGTGCTACCAACTGCTAAAAAAACGCATTAGAAATTTGAGCTCCATGTTGGATATCATGGAAGACATACATGGGAGCAATTCCAAAATTGGCACACATGTAGATAATACTATTTCAGTTTAATTTCCAGGAGGCCATACATGACAGTGTTGCCAAAATAATTTTAGGCCTTCTGATAGGTCCAATTTTTAAATGCACATAACTTCTACACTATCGATTGGATTTCAACCAAATTATGTATGTAATATAAGCACATAAGCAGGTATGACTGAGCGTATTATTAAGAGCAACCAGGGCTGCCAACTGTTAATAATTGTTCTCTCTACTTTTTATCCAAATACCAATATATCAGAAAGTATGCAAGCCGACAGCTTTAAACTATGCACGCGTATAGTACCTGACATTTTACATTAATTTCGAGTATCTTATATACGTCAGTTCTACCAACATGATTCTAAGCCTGCTGATAGGACCAATTTTTAAATACATGTAACTTCTATACTGTCAGTTGGATTTCAACCAAATTTCGTATGTGCTATGTGTAATATAACAGATATGACTATAAGTATTCTTATGAGCAATTAGGGCTGCCAACTGTTAATAAATGGTGTCTATATTTTTTTTTAGCCTACTTTCGATTTTTGCAAAAAATGAAAGTAGACTTATGAGATCAACACAGGGCGAAAAAAGTGTGTCTGTCTGTGTGTGTGTATGTGTGTGTGAGTCTGTGTGTGTGTGTATGTGTGTGTGTGAGTCTGTGTGTGTGTGTGTGTGTCTGTGTGTGAGTGTGTGTACTCTGAATGTCTGTCCCCCCCTATCAATTCGAACACGGTGAATGCGAATTGAACGAAATTTGGTTCAAAGGTAGCACTAGCAAAGGACACCTCAGTGTCATGTTTTATATCGCCGCCATCTTGACGGAAACGTAATGGCGGCCACACAAATGTTCAAAGCTTAAATCAAATTACGACTAACCTAATCATCCGATCTCTACCAAATGTTGCAACAACATACCTTTATGGGGGGAGCATCCTTTGACCAATCTAATAGGTTATTAGCCTAATAGTTTGCGGATGGCGGCCATCTTTATGTCAAAATTGATTCCCCCTATTAATTCGAACACGGTGGAACCGAATGGAACGAAATTTGGTACAGAGGTAGCACTGGCAAAGGGCACCTCAGTGTCATGTTTTATATCGCCGCCATGTTGACTGAAACGTAATGGCGGAAACACGAATGTTCAAAGCTTAAATCAAATTACGATTAACCTAATCATCCGATCTCTACCAAATTTTGCAACTACATACCTTTATGGAGGGAGCATCCTTTGACCAATCTAATAGGTCATTCGCCTAATAGTTTGCGGATGGCGGCCATCTTTGTGTCAGAATCGATTCCCCCTATTAATTCAAACACGGTGAAACCGAATGGAACGAAATTTGGTACAGAGATAGCACTAGCAAAGTGCATCTCAGTGTCATGATTAATATCGCCGCCATATTGACAGAAACGTAATGGCGGTCAAACAAATGTTTAAAGCTTAAATCAAATTACGACTAACATAACCATCCGATCTCTACCAAACTTTGCAACAACATACCTTTATGGAGGGAGCATCCTCTGACCAATCTAATAGGTCATTAGCCTAATAGTTGGCGGATGGCGGCCATATTTATGTCAAAATTGATTCCCCCTATTAATTCGAACACGGTGGAACCGAATGAACAAAATTTGGTACTGAGGTAGCACTAGCAAAGGGCACCTCAGTGCCATGTTTTATATCACCGCTATCTTGACGGAAACGTAATCGCGGCCACCCAAATGTTAAAAGCTAAAATGTAATTACGACCAACCTAATAATCTAGTCTCCACCAAATTTTGCAACACCATATCTTTATGTGGGAAACATTTTCTGACCAAACTGCAAGAACATCAGCCCAATAGTTTGCAGATGGTGGCCAAGTATGTGTGCAAATGGATTCCCCCTATCAATTCAAACACGGTGAAACCGAATTGAACGAAATTTGGTACAGAGGTAGCACTAGCAAAGGGCACCTCATATTCATGTTTAATATCCCTATAGCACGTTGTATTTCAACAAGCTACTACAACCAACATTCAATCATACTCCTTGAAAAGGACAAAGAGTTATAACAATACCCATGCATTTAGGAGAAAGTAGGCTATTTGTTCTTTACTGAACATCTTGTTTACCCTAATATCAATATATCAGAAAGTATGCAAGCCAACAGGTCTATACTTTGCATACGTACAGCACCTGACATTCTAGATTAATTTGGAGTAATTAATATAAGTCAGTGATGCCAACATGATTCTATGCCTGATGATAGCTCCAATTTTAAAATACATATAACTTCTATACTAAAAAATGGATTTCATCCAAAATTGGCATAAAAATATATCATAATATTTCCGATTATTTCTGACCAGCATACGCATGACATTGTTGCCAACGTGCTTTTACGTGTGCTGATGGATCCAATGAATAACTCCATGTAACATCCTTTGGACTTCAACCACATATTCTATTCTGTACTTTAAGAGATGGAATTAAGAATATATTCAGTCACCAGGGCTGCCAACTGTATTGCTGTATTAGGCTACATTATGCCTAGTATACAGTATTTCGAACTAATTAAGACATTCCGATATTACCAACTTAATTTCGTCATTATTCTAGATAGGTTCATATACTGTAGATTAATCATTGGCATGAATCTTAATTTTAAGAAAAGTAGGCTCTTTAGTTCCGCACGGAACTTCTAGTTCCATCTGACTATGTGGGAAGCGGCTAACTGGTAGCATGCTGAACTTCTATGCCCAAGGTCGCTGGTTCAAAACCGGCCAAAGTCGTCGGATTTTCTAAGAGCGCTAAAAATCCCTCAGCATGCTTTCCTTCGGAGGGGAAGTTCCAACGTTCATTGCAAGTTGCAGGTTGCGGTGGAATCTAGCAGCCAAGTTCACAGTAGTTGTCGTTGACGGTAGTATTTGGTACAAAATTAGGTACTACTACTTAAAATTGACCTTCTGCAGACCTTAACTGAATTAGAGACTAATACAGTCATCACAATTAACACCGTTTATCAGACAGACTCTACACACACCCAATGTACACGGGGTTACATGACCACGTTGTCGCAGCCCCTAAACTGAGGAACCAACAAACATCTCTGCGGGAGATAAAAGTTTGCGTGAAGAAGTAACAGACTGTTAGATAGTTACACATCAGTTCCAAACCTAGCATAAGGACATTGTGATCAAAAGTATTAAAATGAACCCCAAATATGACAAGAAAGTTACCATCCCCATAAGACAATAAAATTTTAAAAATATGCATAGAAAGACGAAAAAAGGTTAATTAACCTCCAATTGTAAAATACATTCTCGCAATAAATGAGGTCTGATCCACCTACGAAAACCTGCATATTTCGCCTATTTTAGCCTATCCTCTAGTCTGCCCGGTGAAATCTACCTCCGCCTTCCGGCGTGCCGAGAGGAATTTTTAAAGTTATTTTTGAGAGTGTCAAATAAGATATTAGAATCGAAAATGACTTCATTATAATTCACTGGGACTGGGATACTGTGTGCTGTGTTGATTTCAATGGATTCGAGAACATTCATCATAGTACCCTTGCTAGTGTAATCTAAGATTTCTAAATCATTCTCTATACTAGTGAATTTGTGGCCTGAATCCTCCATATGTGCGGCCATGGCTGAATACTTTCTGTATTTAGTGGCATTTAAGTGATCATTATATCTTGTGGTGAAATTTCTTCCTGTTTGACCTATATAATTGGCGTTACAATCATTACAACTTAATCTGTAAACACCGGATTTGCTGAATTTATCCTTCAAGTTGAAAGAATTGGAATTTAAAAAATGCTCTGATTAGTATTGTTAGTTTTGTAAGCTATTTTCATGTTAAGCTTTTTGAATTTGTTAGTGATGTTATAAGTATGATGATTAAAATAAGTAAAAACTGCATATGAGGGTTTTTCTTTATGCACAGGTTGAAGTTGTGTGATGGGCTTATTTTTTAGTTTGTTGATAATATTAAAAATGTATTGATGATTATAACCATTAACTCTGGCAATTTGATATATTATCTCAATTTCTTTGTCAAAATCTTGCTTGGAAAGAGGTAAATTCATGGCTCTGTTCACAAGGCTAATGAAAGTGGCTTTTTTATGACAGACAGGATGGTTTGAATCTTGCCTTATAACAGAATGGGTTTGCGTGGGTTTCCTGAAAATTTGGTAATGCAGTCTGTTATCTTTTTTGAAAATGGTTGTGTCAAGAAAATTAATCTTATTGTTTGTGGCGGATTCCATGGTAAATTTAATATTATTATCAATATTGTTGAGTTGATCTAAAATTCTATGAATCTTTTGAATATTATCGTCAATAATTATGTACACATCATCAACGTATCTACCCAAAAACGTAATCCCCATTATTTTATCTTTTATTTTAGTTTCTTCTAAATGGTCGAGGTAAATGTTAGCGAGTATTCCTGACAATGGAGAACCCATAGCTAAGCCATCATTTTGCTTATAAACTTTACTGTTTAATGTAAAGTAATTATTATATCATACAAATATATAACAAGAAGTTCCGTAACGAACGAAAGAGCCTACTTTTCTTAAAATTTAAGATCTATGCCAATGATTAATCTATATGGATCTATCTAGAATAATGACGAAATTAAGTTGGTAATATCGAAATTTCTAATTAGTTCGAAATACTGTATACCTGGCATACTGTAGCCTAATAGAGAACTACAGTTGGCAGCCCTGGTGACTGAATATATTCTTAGTTCCATCTCTTAAGGTACAGAATACAAAATTTGGTTGAAGTCCAATGGATAGCATGGACGTTACATGCAGTTAAACATTGGATCTAACAGCGCGCGTAAAATCATGTTGGCAACAATGTCATACATGTATTGGTCAGAAATAATCTGAAATAATATGATCTATTGTTGTGTCAATTTTGAATAAAATCCATTAGTTAGTATAGAAGTTACATGCATTTTAAAATTGGATCTATCAGCAGGCTTAGAATCATGTTGGCAGCACTGACGTATATTAGTTACTCCAAATTAATCTAGAATGCCAGGTACTATACGTGTGCAAAGTTTAGAGCTATTGGCTTGCATACTTTCTGATATATTGATATTAGGGTAACAAAAATAGAGACAGTATTTACTAACAGTTGGCAGCCCTGGTTACTCTTAAGAATCGTCATATACATATCTGTTATGGTACACATAGCACACACGAAATTTGGTTGAAATCCAAATGATAGTATAGAAGTTACATGTATTTAAAGTTGGACCTCTCAGTAGGCTTAGAATCATGTCGGTAGCACTGATGTATATACGTTTCTCCAAATTAATATAGAATGTCAGGTACTATACGTGTGCATAGTTTAAAGCTGTCGGCTGGCATACTTTCTGATATATTGGTATTTGGATAAAATAAATTGAGAGCATTTATTAACAGTTGGCAGCCCTTGTGGATCTTAATAATACGTTCAGTCATGTCTGTTTATGTACACATAGCACATACGAAATTTGGTTGATATCCAATTGATAGTGTAGAAGTTATATGCATTTAAAATTTGTACAAATCAGAAGGCGTATATTCATTTTGTCAACACTGCGATGTATGGCCTCCTGGAAATTAAACTGCAATATTATTATCTATACGTGTGCCAATTTTGAAATAGCTCCTATTCATACCTTCCAAGATATCCAACATGGAGCTCAAATTTCAATTGCGATTTTTCAGCAGTTGGTAGCACTGACATCATTTTCAAATATGGGCGTGAGATATTCAGGTATAGATCTTTGCTCCTACCAAATTTTGTTTCGATTGCTGCAGCCGTTTAGGAGTTGATAGGGGGGGACACGCACACACACAGCCAGCCAGACAGACAGAAGGACAGACAGACAGAAGGACAGACAGACAGACAGACAGACACACATTTGCCCGATCTCATAAGTCTACTTTTTCCTCATTTTTGCAAAATGTGAAAAGTAGGCTAAACATGAGATGGTGTGTGTCTGTCTGTCTGTCTGTGTGTTACTCAATAACGCAAGAACCACTGGTCCGATTTAAATGAAATTTTGCATGGATGTAGCTGATTTACCAGGTTTACATATAGGATACTTTTGATTTCGAAATTTTACACTATTAAAAATGGCAACCATTTTAGTGACGTCACTACACCCTTTGGTTTCAAAATTTCATATTTCCATATCAAGTAAAAAGAGAACGGTAGGAAATAGCAAACTTTTGATGGCATACATGAGCTTTAACATTTAATTTTCTATCCGAAAGGTCCTTATCACTTTTCGTACATCTCCAACGGTTAGCGAGTAAAACCAAAATCTGTGCAATAAAACACGGTCAACACCGAGCGGTGGAGTATATCTCTCTATATATAAAAATGAAAATTTGTCTGATTTTCTCTGAATTTCTACGGAAATTTGAGTTGTTTACGAGTTTCAGACTGTTTTATGATGGATGCGCACGAAAATAATTTTTTTGGCTGTCAGTTTGTTTGTTTGTTTGTTTGTTTGTCTGTGGACAAATTTGTTCCCTTATAACTCGAGAACGGCTGGGTGTATCAACGTAAAATTTGGTACAGATATCCATCAGAGGCACGACACTAATCATTGATGTAACTCTTCTCCGTACCTCTCATAAAAGGGGGCATACCCCCTTAAAATACATGCTGAAATAGGAGTAGAAGGACGAGACAAAGCTCATTTTCATCCCCTCAATGTGAGAGACAAAACTCAGGTCCCCGAAAACCACATTTTAAGGACCGAAGACCAACCGTTTTTGAGATATTCCCAGAAAACTAATTTAATTTATTAAACTAATGAACGAATGCAAGCCAGTAACCATGGCAACAGATTCTCAGAGGTCCATCTATTGCTGTAAGACGCAATGCAAATCCATTAATTACATTAGTGTGAAAGTTTGCAAACGGCTAGAAGGTTATCACGGAACCAAATTAAGCCGTAAAATTCATCTATACGTATAATGCGCTTAAGGGGATCAAGGGGTACTCTAGAATTTTTTCACGCGATTTACACCTGCGGGTGTGCTACGGCAGGCCTATTATATTCCTATCCCCATAGTATTCATTCATTCATTCATTCATTCATTCATTCATTCATTTCGTATAGGCCATCTATGGACCGCGTCATTCCAACCGTCTACTGGCTTTGATGTTTGCCCTGTACGCCAGCATTAGTTCTCGGTGGACTTCCTTCCGTTCCTAGGTCCAAATCTTTCCCGTTTTCAGCTTCGGTTTTTCTTGGAAACCTTTACAAGCTTGAAGTTTCCTTTTGAGTGGGGCGCGCTCCTGAATGTCTGTTGGTGTAATCCCCACTTCTTTCAGATCTTTATCCAACTCAATGAACCAGGCCCATTTTGTTTTCCTCTCCTGAAAGTAAGTTATGTTGCGGTTGGTCAGTCTCGCTGGGCTCATTCGTTTCACATGCCCAAACAAGTAGTTTCGTGAAGAACTATACAGCCTATTTTCATATATCCTACTTATGTTAACTGCCACAATCAACATACAAAATTTCAGTTTAATTGCTGCAACAGATTCGTAGATATTGAGAACCGTCTAAATATTTCAGATGTTCGCCAGGTTGGATTTTTATTTTTGTACTATTACATTAAGATTATTGTGTACGTGTGGTATTCAAACTTCAATCCCATGATTAGACAACAAGAAGTAAAAACGAGATTTTAAAATTACGCACAGCAGCCATCTTGTGATAATGCAAACCATTGAAATAAATTAGATGCCAGTGGATCAACATTTGTATAAGCATTTAACGTGCAACGTTTCACGGCACTCGGATAGTTAATTCGCGAGAAACGTCCATTTAAATATTTATACTTCGCGTCGCCGCCATGTTGGATTTGTGCTCACCAGGTTCCTGAAAGTCCTATAGGTGAACATATGTTCATAGTCTCTATGAACATAAAAAAAATCAGTTTGGTTGCTGTAAAAGATTCATAGATATTGAGAACCGTCTAAATATTTCGGGAGCTCACCATTTAGGAGTGTTATGTGTATAGACCATAGAGTTAAGTACCAATCAAGGACAATTATTGCCTAGGTTCATTATTCAAACTTTCACTTCGATCGCATGACTACGACACAAGAAATTAGAACTTAATTTTAAAATTTCGCACAGCCGCCATCTTGAGGTTATGTAAGCAATTGAATTAAATTAGATGGCAGTGCATTACAATCTGCAAAATCAATTACTGTACCACATTTCACTGCGCTCAGAGAGTTAAATCACGAGAAAAGTCTATTAAAATATTTTAAATTCGCTTGGTCGCCATGTTCGTTTCGTACTTTACAGGTTTATGAAATATACGTAGGTATACCTGTATCAGTACCCTTTATCACGTACAAAATTGCAGGCTGATATCTGTAATAGTTTCGGAGATATAGAATGTCAGTGAAATATTTCGCACAGCCGCCATTTTGAGGTTATGTAAACAATTGAACTAAATTAGACTCCAGTGCATTACAATGTGTATAAACATTTGCTGTACCAAGTTTCTTTACATTTAGATAGTTAAATCGCGAGAAAAGTCTATTTAAATGTCTCAACTTCGCTTGGCCGCCATGTTGGTTTTGTAGTCACCAGGTTTTTGAAAGTCTCATAGGTGAACTTCTAGTAGTGCCCTTTATCACCGTACACAATTTCAGGGCAATGTCGGTAATAGTTTAGGAGATATTGAATGCTAGTGAAATATTTCGCACAGCCGCCATGTTGGATTGGAGAGACGTAAAAAAATTTGAAGGGCACGGTCGAGGTCGCCGGGAATAGTGCTATGAACATTCCGAGTTTCATTGAAATCGCTCCAGCCGTTTCGATTTTATTAGGGGGGGACACACACACGAATCACACACACACACACACACACACACACGCACGCACACACGCACGCACACACACACGGACAAAAGGTGATCTCATAAGCCTATTTTTTCAAAATTGAAAATAGGCTAAAAATGGTAACCTTCTCTTCCGGATGACGTTGCTTATCTTCTCCACATGAGTATATAGGTCATGGTTATGCCGTCTTATGTATTCCCCATTGTCTTTGACGGAACGCAATATCTTTCTCAAAATTTTCCTTTCTTTGGCCTCCAGTTTCTCGACCAAGCCTTTTTAGTTCATCGTGAGGCATTCAGAAGCATGCAAGACCTCCGGACGGATGACACTGCAGTAATGTTTTAATTTTGCGTTGAAGGTTATTGACCTTTTCTTATAGATGTCCTTAGTTAAATGGTAGGCCATTTCCATTTTGCTCATGCGTGATGTGAATGCTTCTTTCTCTGATAATATCCCTTCCCTGACCCGTCCTGAAAATAAAAGTACATGGCCATTGGCTGCATTAAAAATAAAAAATTAGGTGTTATAATTTCTCCCTATATTATATTATTATTTGTATTATATTATGGCGTACAACGACGAGAAAAATCCCCTCGGTGCCAGCAACAAAATTCGGGGGCCCTAAAGGGTCCTCGAAAACTACATTATAAGGCTCTAAATCCAACAGTTTCTGAAATATTCCCATAAAACTAATTTAATTTAATTTAACAAACTAATGAAGGAATGCAAATCGGTAACCATGCGAACATTATCTCAAGGGGTGGCATACAACTTTCCTTCTGTTTCTGTAAGAAGCAATGTCACTCCATTTATTACATTTCTGTGAAAGTTTGCAAATGGCTATAAGGTTATCACGGAACTAACGTAGACCGTATAATTCATCAATGCAATTAAGGGGGTGAAGGGGTAACCTAGAATTTTTTCATGCAATTTTCACGTTCGACATAATAGTACAGAAGGTCTATTATATCTCCAAACAGCAACATTATTTTCAAAAATTCCTGAATTGAACCAGCATTTTTTGCGGCTTTTAGGAATTTGGGCAATTTGAGGCTAAAGAACCTGAATTGTCATGCACCACAAGCCTTTATAATTTATGAAAATGGGTCTTCCTGTGTATGGGCACCTAGCACAACGTAGAGGGTCAGTTTTTATGTGACGTGTATTGCGGTTCATCTACAAGGCTATCAATTGTATTTCACGTCAGGAAGTACACGTTAGGAGAATTTAGTCTGAGAGCACATTTTAACTTTTTTTTTGTCGACATACGGGTTCATCGTAAGGATGATTTTATTTGATACTGTGTGGTAGATATACCCATATTTGGATATCTGGGTAATATGTTGTAGACAATAGAATTGTCTGTCTTTCTGTGCATCTTTTTGTACGCCTATACCTCGTGTTCGGATGCTTGGTGCATCGTAATATTAGGTATGGTAACCATGAGAGTCAATACACCAATTATTTATAAGACTCTTCACCGTACTTTTCATACAGTAGAAGGGTGGATATAGAGAAAAACTTCTCAATATATGCTAAAATAGGCGAAATATAAAAATTATCCTAGAAGGACGACCAAAGCATATGTTGCGCTTCTCAATGTTAAACACAAAATTCGGGAATCTATAAAGGGTCTCCGAAAACTACATTTTAAGGGCCTTAAATTAACAGTGCGTGTGATATTCCCAGTAAACTAACTTCGTTCTGATAAACTTGAAGGAATGACAAACCGCTAACCATTGCAACAGTAGCTCAATTGATAATGTCTGGTGTTAACAACGAACACCGTTCGAAGAACGGGTACTTCTGCTAGTAGAATATATAAAGATGAGATGGTGTGTGTCTGTCTTTATGTCTGTCTGTCTGTCTGTCTGTGTGTTACTCAATAACGCAAGAACCACTGGTCCGATTTAAATGAAATTTTGCATGAATGTAGCTGAAATACCAGGTTTACATATAGGATACTTTTAATTTTGATATTTTGCACTATTAAGAAATTGCGACCTTTTAAGTGATGTCACTACACCCTTTGATTTAAAAATTTCATATTTCCATATCAAATAAAAAGAGAACGCTAAGAAGTAGCAAACTTTTGATGGCAAATACGAGCTAAAAATATAATTTCCTATCCGAAAGGTCCGTATCAAGTTTCGTGTATCTCCAACGGTTAGCGAGTAAAACCCATATATGTGACGTCACTACACCCTTTGGTTTCAAAATTTCATATTTCCATTTCAAATAAAACGATAACGCTAAGAAATAGCAAACTTTTGATGCATTCACGAGCTTTAACATTTAATTTTGTATCCAAAAGGTCCGTATCAAGTTTCGTGTATCTCCAACGGTTAGCGAGTAAAACCTAAATTTGTGCAATAAAACACGGTCAACACCGAGCGGTGCAGTATATCTAGACATATAAATAAGAAAATTTGTCTGTTTTTTTTTCTGAATTTCTACAGAAATATGAGTTATTTACACGTTTCAGACTGTTTTATGATAGATGCGCGCGAAAGTAGTGTTTTGGTCTGTCTGTCTGTTTGTTTGATTGTCTGTGGACAACTTTGTTCCCTTATAACTCGAGAACGGCTGGGTGTATCAACGTAAAATTCGGTACAGATATCCATCATAGGCACGACACTAATCATTGATGTAACTCTTCTCCGTACCTCTCATAAAAAGGGGCCTACCCCCTTAAATTACATGCTCAAACAGGAGTAGAAGGACGAGACAAAGCTCATTTTCAGCCCCTCAATGTGAGAGACAAAACTTCGGGGCCCTATAGGGTCCCCGAAAACCAAATTTTAAGGCCCTAAAACCAACCGTTTTTTGAGATATTCCCAGAAAACTAATTTCATTTAATAAACTAATGAACGAATGCAGGCCGGTAACCATGGCAACAGATTCTCGGAGGTCCATCTATTGCTGTATGACGGCAGTTCCATTAATTACATTAGTGTGAAAGTTTGCAAACGGCTAGAAGGTTATCACGGGACCAAATTAAGCTGTAAAATTAATCAATACGTATAATGCGCTTAAGGGGATCAGGGGTACGCTAGAATTTTTTCACGGGATTTACACCTGCGGGTGTGGTACGGCAGGTCTATTATATTCCTATCCCTATATTATATTATTATTAGTATTAGTATTATATTATGGCGTACAACGACGAGACAAAGCCCCTCTGTGCCAGAAACAAAACTCGGGGGCCCTAAAGGGTCCTCGAAAACTACATTATAAGGCTCTAAAACCAACAGTTTCTGATATATTCCCAGAAAACTAATCTATCTATATATTTAAAACACTAAGCTGTTTTTTGTACACACGAGATTGTGAAAACGACTTAACCGATTGGCTTCGTAAGACATTCTAACGAAAGCTCTTGGCATGCAGATTTGCAGAGTTTCTTTAAAAGGAAAATATATGTTACGGTATATTTTTAAATGATTAAAGAAATATGTAATATTTGTCACTCCCGCGCATGCGCACAATGGCCTTTCTCAACAAGGAAAATGGCGATTCCGGTCGCGTCTAACTGAGATCTTTGTTCATGAGAATTAAAAAGGATCTCCAATAATGTTAGTTATGTTATTACAATGTGCATTGAAATAGAATTATATTAAATAAACCACGAATTGAAAGACATAAACTGCAGGTTGAGTGTGTATACTGGTTAGATAGCTTAATACTGGAGTGAAACATAGTTGTCTGGATGGCTAAGGGGATAAGGTTACTGGCCTGAAATTTGTATTATGCATGATCGAGAGGGTTCGATTCCCACCTCGGATATGTTTTTTTATTTTCATTTTCTTCCTTCCTACGATTGGTATTGCATTGTAGAAAGCTCTTGGCATGCAGATTTGCAGAGTTTCTTTAAAAGGAAAATATATGTTACGGTATATTTTTAAATGATTAAAGAAATATGTAATATTTGACACTCTCGCGCATGCGCACAATGGCCTTTCTCAACAAGGAAAATTGCGATTCCGGTCGCGTCTAACTGAGATCTTTGTTTATGAGAATTAAAAAGGGTCTCCAATAATGTTAGTTATGTTTTTACAATATGCATTGAAATAGAATTATATTAAATAAACCACGAATTGAAGGACATAAAGTGCAGGTTGAGTGTGTATACTGGTTAGATAACTTAATACTGCAGTGTCACATAGTTGTCTGGTTGGCCAAGGGGATAAGGTTACTGGCCAGAAATTTGTATTATGCATGATCGAGAGGGTTCGATCCCACTTCGGATATGTTTTTTTATTTTCGTTTTCTTCCTTCCTACGATTGGTATTGCATTGTAGAAACATATTTCACTTTTATCATTCCCGTCAAGTAACGAATTCTCTGTTCCCATCGAGAGGGTTCGATTCCCACCTCGGTTATGTTTTTTTTTTATTTTCGTTTTCTTCCTTCCTACGATTGGTATTACATTGTAGAAACATATTTCACTTTTATCATTCCCGTAAAGTAACGAATTCTCTGTTGCCATCCTTTGCATGGTCGAGAGGGTTCGATTCCCACCTCGGATACGTTTATTTATTTTCATTTTCTTCCTTCCTACGATTGGTATTACATTGTAGAGATATATTTCACTTTTTCATTCCCGTAAAGTAACGAATTCTCTGTTGCCATCCTTAGCATGGTCGAGAGGGTTCGATTCCCACCTCGGATATGTTTTTTTTTTGTTTTCTTCCTTCCTACGATTGGTATTAGAGTGTAGAAACATATTTCACTTTTATCATTCCTGTAAAGTAACGAATTCTCTGTTGCCATCTATCTATATATTTAAAACACTAAGCTGTTTTTTGTACACACGAGATTGTGAAAACGACTTAACCGATTGGCTTCGTAAGACATTCTAACGAAAGCTCTTGGCATGCAGATTTGCAGAGTTTCTTTAAAAGGAAAATATATGTTACGGTATATTTTTAAATGATTAAGGAAATATGTAATATTTGTCACTCCCGCGCATGCGCACAATGGCCTTTCTCAACAAGGAAAATGGCGATTCCGGTCGCGTCTAACTGAGATCTTTGTTCATGAGAATTAAAAAGGATCTCCAATAATGTTAGTTATGTTATTACAATGTGCATTGAAATAGAATTATATTAAATAAACCACGAATTGAAAGACATAAACTGCAGGTTGAGTGTGTATACTGGTTAGATAGCTTAATACTGGAGTGAAATATAGTTGTCTGGATGGCTAAGGGGATAAGGTTACTGGCCTGAAATTTGTATTATGCATGATCGAGAGGGTTCGATTCCCACCTCGGATATGTTTTTTTATTTTCATTTTCTTCCTTCCTACGATTGGTATTGCATTGTAGAAAGCTCTTGGCATGCAGATTTGCAGAGTTTCTTTAAAAGGAAAATATTGACACTCTCGCGCATGCGCACAATGGCCTTTCTCAACAAGGAAAATGGCGATTCCGGTCGCGTCTAACTGAGATCTTTGTTTATGAGAATTAAAAAGGGTCTCCAATAATGTTAGTTATGTTTTTACAATATGCATTGAAATAGAATTATATTAAATAAACCACGAATTGAAGGACATAAAGTGCAGGTTGAGTGTGTATACTGGTTAGATAACTTAATACTGCAGTGTCACATAGTTGTCTGGTTGGCCAAGGGGATAAGGTTACTGGCCAGAAATTTGTATTATGCATGATCGAGAGGGTTCGATTCCACTTCGGATATGTTTTTTTATTTTCGTTTTCTTCCTTCCTACGATTGGTATTGCATTGTAGAAACATATTTCACTTTTATCATTCCCGTCAAGTAACGAATTCTCTGTTCCCATCGAGAGGGTTCGATTCCCACCTCGGTTATGTTTTTTTTATTTTCGTTTTCTTCCTTCCTACGATTGGTATTACATTGTAGAAACATATTTCACTTTTATCATTCCCGTAAAGTAACGAATTCTCTGTTGCCATCCTTTGCATGGTCGAGAGGGTTCGATTCCCACCTCGGATACGTTTATTTATTTTCATTTTCTTCCTTCCTACGATTGGTATTACATTGTAGAGATATATTTCACTTTTTCATTCCCGTAAAGTAACGAATTCTCTGTTGCCATCCTTTGCATGGTCGAGAGGGTTCGATTCCCACCTCGGATATGTTTTTTTTTGTTTTCTTCCTTCCTACGATTGGTATTAGAGTGTAGAAACATATTTCACTTTTATCATTCCTGTAAAGTAACGAATTCTCTGTTGCCATCTATATATTTAAAACACTAAGCTGATTTTTGTTACCGCGAGATTGAGGGAACGGTAGAACCGATTCACTTCGTAGAGCAATCTGTCGAAAGCTGTAGGCCTGTAGATTTGCAGAGTGTCTTTAAAATAAACAAATATGTTATCACATATTTTTAAATTTATAAACAAAACTGCAAAATTATTGGCTCAAGCGCATGCGCAGAATCAATCACCTTGGTTAATGACAGACATGGCGGATGTCCACCGCGTTTTAATGTAATAGTTATTTATAAGAATTATAATAAAGGAGGGGAATATTGATTATGAAGTTTCCACGATATAAACAGGAATAGAATATTATAAAAAACGGGAAATGTAGAAGAACTTATACGGACTGTTGAGAGTGAATGTTGTTTAAGTAACTTAATATTGCACTCTTTCACCAGCGATTCGGTAGCTCAGATGGCAGCGTTCAAAACTCTTAATTTATGCATCGCGTAATGGAACCAGTTCGAATCCCCCCTCCGACTCATATTTTTATTTCCTAATTATTCTTTCTGGATATTGGTAATTCATTCTCTTAACATATTTAACTTTTATTATTCCCGTACAGTAAGGAATTCTCCACGATTTACATTGCCACATACTTTTAAATTATTAAATAAAAGATGGCCACAATCGCTTTCGCCATGAGAGACAATTGACGAATATAATTCATTTGATGGACTCCGACATCGTGGTCACTCAGCCCCGTCTACTTTGGTGTGTGTGTGTGTGTGTGTCAAATTTTCTCTGATAACCTGTGTTATTGTGATGGCTGTACTGACGTGTGCATTCGTAATTAAAGTGGGGAATGAGAAATTGGCGACCGAAGCTTTAAGTTAGGAACTATCCCGGTATTTACCTGCAGTGGAAGTGGAAAACCACGGAAAACCACATCCCAGATTGTTGAGATGGGAATCGAAACTTGCCCTACTTAGTTTTGCCTCAAGAGTGCGCCCCGTTCCAGCCCTTGAGATGGGAATCGAACCTTGCCCTACTTTGTTTTGCCTCAATAGTGCGCCCCGTTCCAGCCCTCAGACTAGAATTACACTTCTAGAGAAATGGCGGATAAAGGATTCACCGTATCGTAGTGTGATCTTTGTTTTTGAGAATTAAAAAGAGGGAATTGAAGAACTTCAACAGGCGTTTGAGTTCGTTTGTTGTTTAAGTAACTTAATATTGGTTTAGAAGTCTGTTGACTGGGTGGCTCAGGGGTAACATTGCGTACCCAGGAATGAATTTTGCATAGTCGAAGGAGTCTCACCTCAGACATGTATTTTTATTTCCTAATTATTCTTTCTGGCTATTGGTAATTCATTGTCTTAACATATTTAACTTTTATTATTCCCGTACAGTAAGGAATTCTCCACGATTTACATTCCCATCTATATATTTAAAACACTAAGCTGTTTTTTGTACACACGAGATTGTGAAAACGACTTAACCGATTGGCTTCGTAAGACATTCTAACGAAAGCTCTTGGCATGCAGATTTGCAGAGTTTCTTTAAAAGGAAAATATATGTTACGGTATATTTTTAAATGATTAAAGAAATATGTAATATTTGACACTCTCGCGCATGCGCACAATGGCCTTTCTCAACAAGGAAAATGGCGATTCCGGTCGCGTCTAACTGAGATCTTTGTTTATGAGAATTAAAAAGGGTCTCCAATAATGTTAGTTATGTTTTTACAATATGCATTGAAATAGAATTATATTAAATAAACCACGAATTGAAGGACATAAAGTGCAGGTTGAGTGTGTATACTGGTTAGATAGCTTAATACTGCAGGGTCATATAGTTGTCTGGTTGGCCAAGGGGATAAGGTTACTGGCCAGAAATTTGTATTATGCATGATCGAGAGGCTTCGATCCCACTTCGGATATGTTTTTTTATTTTCGTTTTCTTCCTTCCTACGATTGGTATTGCATTGTAGAAACATATTTCACTTTTATCATTCCCGTCAAGTAACGAATTCTCTGTTCCCGTCGAGAGGGTTCGATTCCCACCTCGGTTATGTTTTTTTTATTTTCGTTTTCTTCCTTCCTACGATTGGTATTACATTGTAGAAACATATTTCACTTTTATCATTCCCGTAAAGTAACGAATTCTCTGTTGCCATCCTTTGCATGGTCGAGAGGGTTCGATTCCCACCTCGGATACGTTTATTTATTTTCATTTTCTTCCTTCCTACGATTGGTATTACATTGTAGAGATATATTTCACTTTTTCATTCCCGTAAAGTAACGAATTCTCTGTTGCCATCCTTTGCATGGTCGAGAGGGTTCGATTCCCACCTCGGATATGTTTTTTTTTGTTTTCTTCCTTCCTACGATTGGTATTAGAGTGTAGAAACATATTTCACTTTTATCATTCCCGTCAAGTAACGAATTCTCTGTTCCCATCGAGAGGGTTCGATTCCCACCTCGGTTATGTTTTTTTTATTTTCGTTTTCTTCCTTCCTACGATTGGTATTACATTGTAGAAACATATTTCACTTTTATCATTCCCGTCAAGTAACGAATTCTCTGTTCCCATCGAGAGGGTTCGATTCCCACCTCGGTTATGTTTTTTTTTATTTTCGTTTTCTTCCTTCCTACGATTGGCATTACATTGTAGAAACATATTTCACTTTTATCATTCCCGTAAAGTAACGAATTCTCTGTTGCCATCCTTTGCATGGTCGAGAGGGTTCGATTCCCACCTCGGATACGTTTATTTATTTTCATTTTCTTCCTTCCTACGATTGGTATTACATTGTAGAGATATATTTCACTTTTTCATTCCCGTAAAGTAACGAATTCTCTGTTGCCATCCTTTGCATGGTCGAGAGGGTTCGATTCCCACCTCGGATATTTTTTTTTGTTTTCTTCCTTCCTACGATTGGTATTAGAGTGTAGAAACATATTTCACTTTTATCATTCCCGTAAAGTAACGAATTCTCTGTTGCCATCCTTTGCATTGTCGAGAGGGTTCGATTCCCACCTCGGTTATGTTTTTTTTTTTGTTTTCTTCCTTCCTACGATTGGTATTAGAGTGTAGAAACATATTTCACTTTTATCATTCCTGTAAAGTAACGAATTCTCTGTTGCCATCTTCTTCTATCTATATATTTAAAACACTAAGCTGATTTTTGTTACCGCGAGATTGAGGGAACGGTAGAACCGATTCACTTCGTAGAGCAATCTGTCGAAAGCTGTAGGCCTGTAGATTTGCAGAGTGTCTTTAAAATAAACAAATATGTTATCACATATTTTTAAATTTATAAACAAAACTGCAAAATTATTGGCTCAAGCGCATGCGCAGAATCAATCACCTTGGTTAATGACAGACATGGCGGATGTCCACCGCGTTTTAATGTAATAGTTATTTATAAGAATTATAATAAAGGAGGGGAATATTGATTATGAAGTTTCCACGATATAAACAGGAATAGAATATTATAAAAAACGGGAAATGTAGAAGAACTTATACGGACTGTTGAGAGTGAATGTTGTTTAAGTAACTTAATATTGCACTCTTTCACCAGCGATTCGGTAGCTCAGATGGCAGCGTTCAAAACTCTTAATTTATGCATCGCGTAATGGAACCAGTTCGAATCCCCCCTCCGACTCATATTTTTATTTCCTAATTATTCTTTCTGGATATTGGTAATTCATTCTCTTAACATATTTAACTTTTATTATTCCCGTACAGTAAGGAATTCTCCACGATTTACATTGCCACATACTTTTAAATTATTAAATAAAAGATGGCCACAATCGCTTTCGCCATGAGAGACAATTGACGAATATAATTCATTTGATGGACTCCGACATCGTGGTCACTCAGCCCCGTCTACTTTGGTGTGTGTGTGTGTCAAATTTTCTCTGATAACCTGTGTTATTGTGATGGCTGTACTGACGTGTGCATTCGTAATTAAAGTGGGGAATGAGAAATTGGCGACCGAAGCTTTAAGTTAGGAACTATCCCGGTATTTACCTGCAGTGGAAGTGGAAAACCACGGAAAACCACATCCCAGATTGTTGAGATGGGAATCGAAACTTGCCCTACTTAGTTTTGCCTCAAGAGTGCGCCCCGTTCCAGCCCTTGAGATGGGAATCGAACCTTGCCCTACTTTGTTTTGCCTCAATAGTGCGCCCCGTTCCAGCCCTCAGACTAGAATTACACTTCTAGAGAAATGGCGGATAAAGGATTCACCGTATCGTAGTGTGATCTTTGTTTTTGAGAATTAAAAAGAGGGAATTGAAGAACTTCAACAGGCGTTTGAGTTCGTTTGTTGTTTAAGTAACTTAATATTGGTTTAGAAGTCTGTTGACTGGGTGGCTCAGGGGTAACATTGCGTACCCAGGAATGAATTTTGCATAGTCGAAGGAGTCTCACCTCAGACATGTATTTTTATTTCCTAATTATTCTTTCTGGCTATTGGTAATTCATTGTCTTAACATATTTAACTTTTATTATTCCCGTACAGTAAGGAATTCTCCACGATTTACATTCCCATCTATATATTTAAAACACTAAGCTGTTTTTTGTACACACGAGATTGTGAAAACGACTTAACCGATTGGCTTCGTAAGACATTCTAACGAAAGCTCTTGGCATGCAGATTTGCAGAGTTTCTTTAAAAGGAAAATATATGTTACGGTATATTTTTAAATGATTAAAGAAATATGTAATATTTGACACTCTCGCGCATGCGCACAATGGCCTTTCTCAACAAGGAAAATGGCGATTCCGGTCGCGTCTAACTGAGATCTTTGTTTATGAGAATTAAAAAGGGTCTCCAATAATGTTAGTTATGTTTTTACAATATGCATTGAAATAGAATTATATTAAATAAACCACGAATTGAAGGACATAAAGTGCAGGTTGAGTGTGTATACTGGTTAGATAGCTTAATACTGCAGGGTCATATAGTTGTCTGGTTGGCCAAGGGGATAAGGTTACTGGCCAGAAATTTGTATTATGCATGATCGAGAGGGTTCGATCCCACTTCGGATATGTTTTTTTATTTTCGTTTTCTTCCTTCCTACGATTGGTATTGCATTGTAGAAACATATTTCACTTTTATCATTCCCGTCAAGTAACGAATTCTCTGTTCCCGTCGAGAGGGTTCGATTCCCACCTCGGTTATGTTTTTTTTATTTTCGTTTTCTTCCTTCCTACGATTGGTATTACATTGTAGAAACATATTTCACTTTTATCATTCCCGTAAAGTAACGAATTCTCTGTTGCCATCCTTTGCATGGTCGAGAGGGTTCGATTCCCACCTCGGATACGTTTATTTATTTTCATTTTCTTCCTTCCTACGATTGGTATTACATTGTAGAGATATATTTCACTTTTTCATTCCCGTAAAGTAACGAATTCTCTGTTGCCATCCTTTGCATGGTCGAGAGGGTTCGATTCCCACCTCGGATATGTTTTTTTTTGTTTTCTTCCTTCCTACGATTGGTATTAGAGTGTAGAAACATATTTCACTTTTATCATTCCCGTCAAGTAACGAATTCTCTGTTCCCATCGAGAGGGTTCGATTCCCACCTCGGTTATGTTTTTTTTATTTTCGTTTTCTTCCTTCCTACGATTGGTATTACATTGTAGAAACATATTTCACTTTTATCATTCCCGTCAAGTAACGAATTCTCTGTTCCCATCGAGAGGGTTCGATTCCCACCTCGGTTATGTTTTTTTTTATTTTCGTTTTCTTCCTTCCTACGATTGGTATTACATTGTAGAAACATATTTCACTTTTATCATTCCCGTAAAGTAACGAATTCTCTGTTGCCATCCTTTGCATGGTCGAGAGGGTTCGATTCCCACCTCGGATACGTTTATTTATTTTCATTTTCTTCCTTCCTACGATTGGTATTACATTGTAGAGATATATTTCACTTTTTCATTCCCGTAAAGTAACGAATTCTCTGTTGCCATCCTTTGCATGGTCGAGAGGGTTCGATTCCCACCTCGGATATGTTTTTTTTTGTTTTCTTCCTTCCTACGATTGGTATTAGAGTGTAGAAACATATTTCACTTTTATCATTCCCGTAAAGTAACGAATTCTCTGTTGCCATCCTTTGCATTGTCGAGAGGGTTCGATTCCCACCTCGGATATGTATTTTTTTTTGTTTTCTTCCTTCCTACGATTGGTATTAGAGTGTAGAAACATATTTCACTTTTATCATTCCTGTAAAGTAACGAATTCTCTGTTGCCATATATTTTTAAAACACTAAGGTATTTTTTGTACACACGAGATTTTCAAAACGACTTAACCGATTTGCTTCGTATGGCATTCTAACGAAAGCTCTTGGCATGCAGATTTGCAGTGTGTCTTTAAAAGGAAAATATATGTTACGGTATATTTTTATATGTTTAAAGAAAAAGGTAATATATGTGGCAATTGCGCGTTGCCACAATTGCGTTTCTTCATGAGAGAAATGGCGGATAAAAGATCCACCGTATCGTAGTGTGATCTTTGTTTATGAGAATTGAAAAGGGAAATATCGCTTATGTTGTATCCCGATATATACTGGAATAGAATCATGAAATAAGGGAAATATTGATGAACTGTAACTGGCAGTTGAGTGCGTTTGTTGTTTACGTCACTTAATATTGCACTCTAATTTCGTTGTCTGGGTGGCTCAGCGGCTAACATTGTGGACAACGAAATTGATTATGCATCGTCGAAGGAGTTTGATTCCCACCTCAGACATGTAATTCTATTTCCCAATTATTCTATCTTGCAATTGGTATTACATTGTCTAAACATATGTTAGGCTACGTTTATTATTCCCGTAAGGTAAGGAATTCTCCATGATTTACGTTCCCAGATACTTTTAAATTATTAAATAAATATCGGCACAATCGCTTCGCCTTGAGAGAAAATTGTCGAACATAATTCATTTGATGGACTCAGACATCGTGGTCACTCAGCCCCGTCTACTTTGGTGTGTGAGTGTAGACCTTTCTCTGATAACCTGTGTTAATGTGATGGCTGTATTGATGTGTGCATTTGTAATTAGTATGGGGAATGGAGAGTTGACGACTGAGGCTTTAAGTTAGGAACTATCCCGGTATTTGCCTGGAGTGGAAGTGGGAAACCACGGAAAACCACATCCAAGGTTGTTGAGATGGGAATCAAATTTAGCTCTTCTTAGGTTTGCCTCAAGAGTGCGCCCCGTTCCAGCCCTCAGACCAGAATTAAATTTCTTGGCAGAGCAGGGATCGAACCTGGAATCTGGGGCGATAGCTCAGAATGTAGCCTTAAGACTGGGCTTCCCTGTGTTAATACGATCTTTGAAAAACACTGAACATATAATTCTAAAACTCCCTCCATTACGGTGGCTGGCGAAGTGAGTCCGTGCTCATTCCAGTAGTGGCGAAGTGATTCTATGCTCCCTTGCATAATTTACTGTCATGGAAATGCAAAGTATTGTACCTTCAACAGGTGATGGAAATTGATTATTTAGAGCAGTTTCATTCTGTTTATTTCAAAATGAAGTTCGTCATCCTGAGTTGCGTTTGCAAGCAAATTGCAAAAATTGCAAGGATTTTATTATTGGCGATCAGTCTCATCGCATTCTCATCAGCAACCAACTTGAGAATGGAAGTCTCTGAACTTAGTTGTATAAGTGAATATTGTTGTTTATTGATTATTTTTTTAGAGTACATAACAATGAGTCTAACCACGCAGTTGATTTTGGCAATGGAAGTAAGTTATTATTTGCTATTTAATATTTGGCAGCTGCGTTGATGCAGACCACTATAGTGTTATTTAATAAGCTATGACGTTAATTTCGGGAGAAATGCTGCTATAAATAAACCCATTTTACGAAATAGAACATTAGCCGCAAACAAGTGGGAAATCGGAGAAAAATACGAAGCCACTTTTAAACTCCAATATGAATACGGCATTTCAGATACAATTCCAGATACTATACCGTTACAGTGTAGGGTCCTTGACGAACAAATTTAAACATTGTTCTGCACTGTATTTCTCTTGAGAGAAATCTTCACTTGGTTATTTTGAGCTTTGCTGTTGTAATGTAAAATTAATCTGACTAAATATGAAACATTTGACATGCTGCAACAATTATTTTTCACTGGAGATGATATCTCAAGGAATTTCAGAGAGACTAATCGGCAGTACAATGCTATGTCCTTCGTTTCATTTGGTGCCAATGTTACTGTGCCACACCCATACGGTCCACATTGTTTTAAGATGTATGGAGGTGCACATCATCGCATTTCTTCGTTATATTCCAAAATTATATGTGACGGTTTGCGGCCAGTTTTATTAGACTCCTCAGAGTTCTTGAATTCCTTGGAACTAAATGACTTGCCTCCACATATTCCAAACGCTTGAACCGTTATGCTGCTTAGAAATCTGAACGTTTCCCAAGGGCTCCTAAATGCAACCATATCGCTTGGATTTGGAAATAATAAGTGCAGTTAAAATTAGGCAGAGAGGTCGAATCCTTCTACTTGATTTAACAGCATCCGATAAAACACTATCATTTTGTTTTAAGAGGCAATATTTTCCAATTTATTTGGCATACTCTGTCACAATCAATGAAGCTCAAGGGAAAACTCTGGAACGTATAGGTCTCAATTTGCCTCATCAATTTTTCAGTCATGGCCAGCAGTATTTTGCAATGTTGAGAGTGCAATCTTTTGACGCCCTTATAGTTTCAATAGAGCCAAAAAATCATCGTACAAAGAATATACAGTAGGCCTACATAAGAAAATTCTTCAGTAAATATTTTTCTATTGACCGTCATTTTTGACGGGTTTCAACTAGTATATATTTAAAACACTAATGTATTTTTTGTACACACGAGATTTTGAAAACGACTTAACCGATTGGCTTCGTACGGCATTCTAACGAAAGCTCTTGGCATGCAGATTTGCAGTGTGTCTTTAAAAGGAAAATATATGTTACGGTATATTTTTATATGTTTAAAGAAAAAGGTAATATATGTGGCAATTGCGCGTTGCCACAATTGCGTTTCTTCATGAGAGAAATGGCGGATAAAAGATCCACCGTATCGTAGTGTGATCTTTGTTTATGAGAATTGAAAAGGGAAATATCGCTTATGTTGTATCCCGATATATACTGGAATAGAATCATGAAATAAGGGAAATATTGATGAACTGTATCTGGCAGTTGAGTGCGTTTGTTGTTTACGTCACTTAATATTGCACTCTAATTTCGTTGTCTGGGTGGCTCAGCGGCTAACATTGTGGACAACGAAATTGATTATGCATCGTCGAAGGAGTTTGATTCCCACCTCAGACATGTAATTCTATTTCCCAATTATTCTATCTTGCAATTGGTATTACATTGTCTAAACATATGTTACGTTTATTATTCCCGTAAGGTAAGAAATTCTCCATGATTTACGTTGCCAGATACTTTTAAATTGAAAATGAAAATCGGCACAATCGCTTCGCCTTGAGAGAAAATTGTCGAACATAATTCATTTGATGGACTCAGACATCGTGGTCACTCAGCCCTGTCTACTTTGGTGTGTGAGTGTAAACCTTTCTCTGATAACCTGTGTTAATGTGATGGCTGTATTGATGTGTGCATTTGTAATTAGTATGGGGAATAGGGAGTTGAGAATCATGAAATAAGGGAAATATTGATGAACTGTAACTGGCAGTTAAGTGCGTTTGTTGTTTACGTCTCTTAATATTGCACTCTAATTTCGTTGTCTGGGTGGCTCAGCGGCTAACATTGTGGACAACGAAATTGATTATGCATCGTCGAAGGAGTTTGATTCCCACCTCAGACATGTAATTCTATTTCCCAATTATTCTATCTTGCAATTGGTATTACATTGTCTAAACATATGTTAGGCTACGTTTATTATTCCCGTAAGGTAAGGAATTCTCCATGATTTACGTTCCCAGATACTTTTAAATTATTAAATAAATATCGGCACAATCGCTTCGCCTTGAGAGAAAATTGTCGAACATAATTCATTTGATGGACTCAGACATCGTGGTCACTCAGCCCCGTCTACTTTGGTGTGTGAGTGTAAACCTTTCTCTGATAACCTGTGTTAATGTGATGGCTGTATTGATGTGTGCATTTGTAATTAGTATGGGGAATGGAGTGTTGACGACTGAGGCTTTAAGTTAGGAACTATCCCGGTATTTGCCTGGAGTGGAAGTGGGAAACCACGGAAAACCACATCCAAGGTTGTTGAGATGGGAATCAAATTTTGCTCTTCTTAGGTTTGCCTCAAGAGTGCGCCCCGTTCCAGCCCTCAGACCAGAATTAAATTTCTTTTCAGAGCAGGGATCGAACCTGGAATCTGGGGCGATAGCTCAGAATGTAGCCTTAAGACTGGGCTTCCCTGTGTTAATACGATCTTTGAAAAACACTGAACATATAATTCTAAAACTCCCTCCATTACGGTGGCTGGCGAAGTGAGTCCATGCTCATTCCAGTAGTGGCGAAGTGATTCTATGCTCCCTTGCATAATTTACTGTCATGGAAATGCAAAGTATTGTACCTTCAACAGGTGATGGAAATTGATTATTTAGAGCAGTTTCATTCTGTTTATTTCAAAATGAAGTTCGTCATCCTGAGTTGCGTTTGCAAGCAAATTGCAAAAATTGCAAGGATTTTATTATTGGCGATCAGTCTCATCGCATTCTCATCAGCAACCAACTTGAGAATGGAAGTCTCTGAACTTAGTTGTATAAGTGAATATTGTTGTTTATTGATTATTTTTTTAGAGTACATAACAATGAGTCTAACCACGCAGTTGATTTTGGCAATGGAAGTAAGTTATTATTTGCTATTTAATATTTGGCAGCTGCGTTGATGCAGGCCACTATAGTGTTATTTAATAAGCTATGACGTTAATTTGGGGAGAAATGCTGCTATAAATAAACCCATTTTACGAAATAGAACATTAGCCGCAAACAAGTGGGAAATCGGAGAAAAATACGAAGCCACTTTTAAACTCCAATATGAATACGGCATTTCAGATACAATTCCAGATACTATACCGTTACAGTGTAGGGTCCTTGACGAACAAATTTAAACATTGTTCTGCACTGTATTTCTCTTGAGAGAAATCTTCACTTGGTTACTTTGAGCTTTGCTGTTGTAATGTAAAATTAATCTGACTAAATATAAAACATTTGACATGCTGCAACAATTATTTTTCACTGGAGATGATATCTCAAGGAATTTCAGAGAGACTAATCGGCAGTACAATGCTATGTCCTTCGTTTCATTTGGTGCCAATGTTACTGTGCCACACCCATACGGTCCACATTGTTTTAAGATGTATGGAGGTGCACATCATCGCATTTCTTCGTTATATTCCAAAATTATATGTGACGGTTTGCGGCCAGTTTTATTAGACTCCTCAGAGTTCTTGAATTCCTTGGAACTAAATGACTTGCCTCCACATATTCCAAACGCTTGAACCGTTATGCTGCTTAGAAATCTGAACGTTTCCCAAGGGCTCTTAAATGCAACCATATTGCTTGGATTTGGAAATAATAAATGCAGTTAAAATTAGGCAGAGAGGTTGAATCCTTCTACTTGATTTAACAGCATCCGATAAAACACTATCATTTTGTTTTAAGAGGCAATATTTTCCAATTTATTTGGCATACTCTGTCACAATCAATGAAGCTCAAGGGAAAACTCTGGAACGTATAGGTCTCAATTTGCCTCATCAATTTTTCAGTCATGGCCAGCAGTATTTTGCAATGTTGAGAGTGCAATCTTTTGACGCCCTTATAGTTTCAATAGAGCCAAAAAATCATCGTACAAAGAATATACAGTAGGCCTACATAAGAAAATTCTTCAGTAAATATTTTTCTATTGACCGTCATTTTTGACGGGTTTCAACTAGTTTAATTTAATTTAACAAACCTATGAAGTAATGCAAATCGGTAACCATGACAACATTATCTCAAGGGGTGGCATCCAACTTTCCATCTATTTCTGTAAGAAGCAATGCCACTCCATTTATTAGCCTACTTTTCACATTTTGCAAAAATGAGGAAAAAGTAGACTTATGAGATCGGGCAAATGTCTGTCTGTCTGTCCTTCTGTCTGTCTGTCTGGCTATCAACTCCTAAACGGCTGCAGCAATCGAAACAAAATTTGATAGGAATAAAGATCTATACCTGAATATCTCACGGCCATATTTGAAAATGATGTCAGTGCTACCAACTGCTAAAAAATCGCAATTGAAATTTGAGCTCCATGTTGGATATCTTGGAAAGTATGAATGGGAGCTATTTCAAAATTGGCACACGTACAGATCATAATATTTCAGTTTAATTTCCAGGAGGCCAAACATGGCAGTGTTGCCAAAATGATTATAAGCCTCCTGATAGGTCCAATTTTTAAATGCATATAACTTCTACACTATCAAGCGGAATTCAACCAAATTTCGTATGTTGTATGTGTACATAACCAGATATGACTGATATGACTGAGCGTATTCTTAAGACCTACCAACGCTGCCAACTGTTAATAAATGCTCCTAATTTATTTTATCCAAATACCAATATATCAGAAAGTATGCAAGCCGACAGCTTTAAACTATGCACACGTATAGTACCTGACATTCTATATTAATTTGGAGTAACTTATATACGTCAGTGCTACCAACATGATTCTAAGCCTGCTGACAGGTCCAACTTTAAATACATGTAACTTCCATACTATCATTTGGATTTCAACCAAATTTCGTATGTGCTATGTGTACCATAACAGATATGACTATGCGTATTCTAAGGAGCAACCAGGGCTGCCAACTGTTAATATGTGCTGTCCCTATTTTTGTTACCCTAATATCAATATATCAGAAAGTATGCAAGCCAATAGCTCTAAACTTTGCACACGTATAGTACCTGGCATTCTAGACGAATTTGGAGTAACTAATATACGTCAGTGCTGCCAACATGATTCTATGCCTGCTGATAGGTCCCATTTTAAAATGCATGTAACTTCTATACTAACTAATGGATTTCATTCAAAATTGGCACAACAATAGATCATATTATTTCAGATTATTTCTGACCAATACATGCATGACATTGTTGCCAACATGATTTTACGCGCGCTGTTAGATCCAATGTTAACTGCATGTAACGTCCATGCTATCCAGTGGACTTCAACCAAATTTTGTATTTAGTACCGTAAGAGACGGAACTCAGAATATATTCAGTCATCAGGGCTGCCAACTGTAGTGCTCTATTAGGATACATTATGCCAGGTATACAGTATTTCGAACTAATTGGAAATTTCGATATTAGCAACTTAATTTCGTCATTATTCTAGATAGGTTCATATTCTGTAGAATAATCATTGGCATGAAAAGTAGGCTGTATAGTTCTTCACGGAACTTCTTGTTACATTTCTGTGAAAGTTTGCAAATGGCTATGAGGTTATCACGGATCCAACGTAGACTGTATAATTCATCAATGCAATTAAGGGGGTCAAGGGGTAACCTAGATTTTTTTCATGCAATTTTCGACATAAGGGTTCATGGTAAGGATGATTTTGTTTGATACTGTGTGGTAGATATACCCATATTTGGGTATCTGGGTGATATGTTGTAGACAATAGAATTGTCTGTCTGTCTCTCTGTGTATCTTTATGTACGCCTATAACTCGTGTTCGGATGCTTGGTGCGTCGTAAAATTAGGTATGGTAAATATGAGTCATTACACCGGACATTTATAAAACACTTCACCGTACTTATCATACAGTAGAATGGTGGATATAGGGAAAAACTTCTCAAAATACATGCTAAAATAGGCGAAATATAAACATTATCCTAGAAGGACGACCAAAGCATATGTTGCGCTTCTCAATGTGAGACACAAAATTCGCGAGTCTATAAAGGGTCTCCGAAAACCACATTTTAAGGCCCTTAAATTAACAGTGAGTGTGATATTCCCAGAAAACTAACTTCGTTCTGATAAACTTATGGAGGAATGACAAACCGCTAACCATTGCAACAGTAGCTCAATTGATAATATCTGGTGTTAACACCGAACACCGTTCGAAGAACGGATACTTCTTCTAGTATAGAATAAAATTTAAGAAGCAAATGAATTCATCAATTTCTACTTTGGTTAGGCTGCTATTAACTGTTAGATTCTTCTTAATGATGTCTATTGTAGGCATAATAGGTATATTGGTGTGCATATCTTTGATATCAGCACTATGTAAGGAATATTCTTGTTTAAGCTCCAATACTGATGTTTTCTCACAAAAATGTTAAGTATTTTTGAAAGACATGTTTGCTTTAAAACAATAATGTTTCTTTAAAAATTGTTGAGTAAAATGTGATGTTTTATATAACGGGCTGTTTCTGAAATTGATAATAGGTCTAGTAGGAATGTCATTTTTGTGTATTTTGGGAAGCGCACGTAATATAGAAACACTGAGGTTCATATGGGCTAGTTGAGTAACTTGCTTATCATCTAAAATAAAACAATGTGTTTTAAGAATGCTTTTTAGATTTCTTTGTATGGATGTAGTGGGATCGTTCTTTATTTCTTTGAAATTATTATTGCTAATCAAATCAATAGTTTTAGAGATGTATTCATCTTTGTCAATGAGTACTGTAGCGTTTCCTTTGTCTGCTTTAGTTACAATTATATTATGACTAGCGGACCCGTGCGAGAAACCTCACATGTTCATAAACCACGCTTTCTCCAATAGGTTTTTCAAATCGAACACTTTTTACAAAAATTGATATTTAAGAAATTAGAATGCAATTTGGCACTGATAATGTCATTTGTGAGCTGAGTGTGCTGTGACACTCACCGGTTATTCGATATTTATGAAATTATACGATTTGAGTACTCATTCCTTTGATTTACTGTTTCTGAAATCCATGCAAAATGATAAAGGAAAGACCTCATAATGTTTAAATGACATGAAACGGTAGTCACAGCGGTTAAAATAGGAAGTGGGCAGAAATTATGGAGCGTATTTTCATACATCAACAGTATCTGCAAATCGCACACTTCGTACATTTTTTTAAAGTCATTTTATAAGGAAATTATTGATATTTATGGAATTAGAGTGCAATTCGTCACTGCTAATGTCTATTCTCTTTCATTTGAATGCTCATTTTGAGGATCGGTCGCTTGTGAGTGCCGCAGGAGGGATCTATACTACTGAAATAATATATATGATTTATAAGCTACTTTTTTAATTTATAGATACCGTGATTATTGGAACTAGTGTCTGCTTGTGAATTTCTATGTTGGTTTCGTGTCTTATTCCGTTTTGTTCATTAATGGATAGTTTTCTTATTGGGGTTTCAGTTTCAGCTACTATCGTGGTGAGGACTTCATTATTTAATTTAGTATCCCAATTTTGCTTTGGGCCTTTGTTCAGAATGTTAAGTTCATGGTCATTGAGCTTTATTTTCGTTAGATTTTTTAAAAGATCCTGAAATTTGTGAATACCTTTATTTACCAAGTGTTTATGCACTGTGTTGTCATTATTATGTAAATTATTATCTAAAATACCTAATTTCTGTGACATTTTCGTGTGGACAATTTGATTAACGATGAGAGAAAATTTGTCCAAATCCTTTTTAGAAGATAAATTGGACGCTTCAAGATGCGCACGGTGTAGCATGTTATTAATATTATTCTTTCTTATGAAAAGGAATTTAATTTCTCTTTCAATTTAATCTATTGAACTGTCCATTGATTCTCTGTGTTTTGATGGCTGAATATTATCGCTGTTTCATATATTTTTTTAGTTTTGCTCAACATTTTTCTGTGACCTACTTATATGGTGCACCATATTAAGTCAAGTAGCCATTTGTTTTTTTGAGTCCTACGCTATTTTATATCTTTCTTCAGATATTTGTTGGCTGATGAAGGGGATAAAAGCTATTAAGCCCTGAAACTTGTACCAGGAGCAAATGTAATTATATTTTCTTGTCGTTTATGTATTTACTAAGGCGGATATATAATTTGTTGTTAAAAACTATTTAGGACGTCAATACGGAACCATCATGGAAACTAATTTAAATAATAGAATGCGAGTAATAGGACTATATAAATTGTATGTTCTCTGGTTATTGGTAACCAGCAGCGCATTTCTACTATATTTTATAAGATGAAATCAAAACATTATAAAATTAAAGAAACCCTAATATAAAACCGCAGTTGATAACTAACTTTAAAACTTGCTAAATATAAGCTACTTGAATCATAAAAATTAATGGAATCAAATCTGGTAGCTTATAAATGCATTTACATAATATTACTTAAATATTCATTTGACGGGGCATGACGGGGTGTTTATAAGACCACGGGTACCTCCTTCCCAATCCTAGCCTCAATAAAAAATACACAATTTCCTACGGACACCACAGCAACACAAGTTAACAGAAAAAATCTACATACAACCTCGTACAAGGGACTGAATTAACAACGATGTCCAAACGAATCAACTACTTGCTCTTTTATAACTTCTGAAACAGCTCGGTAGATGAAAGAAGAGACTGTAATGAGAGGATACATGTAGATCTAACCTTCATGGAGTACCATGCAGAACTTCACAAGAAGCTGAACTTCTCAGGCTTGGTAAGGTGCGAGCATGAGCCGGAAAATACTAGCTTCCACAACACTTCATGGAGATTGAAGTCCCGACATCGGTTACAGAAAATGTGGTTAGAAATCAAACAAGCTTACAGATGTGTGCAAATATTTAAATTCAAATATAACAATTAAATCAGTCACAATTTCTTATTCAAAATTGTTTTATTTTATTTCTATCGACCTACTTAGTAATGTTTTCTCCCCTGTGGACTTAACAACGTTTCCCGTAAGGAATTGCATGTGGAATGTTTCAACATTGGAGATTCGGAGGACATCTGAGCTGGGTCCATTTATCCTTTCATTGACTTTGGAATGTACCCTAAAAATCAGGTAATAATAATAATAATAATAATAATAATAATAATAATAATAATAATAATAATAATTGACCACGTTGCTATTTCTCGTAAATCTCGTAGAGAAATCCAGTATGTAAAAGTCTTAAGAAGCGCGAATCTCGACTCTGATCACTATCTTTCAAAGATAAAATTAAAACTTCTTCCAAGATCCACCAAGAGATTTCAGGGAAGAAAGATCAACAGGTTTGATGTGGAAAAACTGAAAACACAAAGCGAATTCAGTCAGAAACTTGAAACACTTGAGCCACAGAATTGGGAACAACTCAAAGAAGCAATTCTTGAAACGGCACAGGAAACCATCCCACTGACAAAGTTGAGGCGGCATCCTTGGTGGACTAATGAATGTGACGATGCCATTCACCAAAGGCGGCTTGCCTGGTTGCGATGGAACAAACAGAAGAATGAAGAAAACAGAGAGAGATTCCTGGTCGTGAGAAAGCAGGCTGATAAAACCATACGCGGGATAAAACGAGCATTCCAAAAAAAATCAGTTGGCACAGATAGACCAAGATTTCAAAATGAACAACACCCGTGATTTCTATAAAACCTTCAAGCAAAATCTCAGTAAATACACACCACCCAGTCTTCACTTTAGGAATCCCGATGGGAAAGTTGCTTACAATGACAAAGACAACTGCCAGATCCTGGCGAAATACTTTGAGTCCCTTCTCAATTGTGAGGCTCCAACATCGAAATTTTCCTTTCACAGTAATGTGCTCGTCAATCCAGACTCAAGTCCACCAACTAGGGAAGAAATCAAGCAGATCATTCACTCATTTAAGAACAATAAAGCACCAGGTGAGGATTCAATAGTTGCCGAACTCTGGAAATACGCAGGTGAAAAACCAGTCGACAAGCTAACGGATATCATCCGGGAGATTTGGGAAACAGAGAAACTGCCCAGTGATTGGACATCGGCCCTAATTCATCCCCTGCACAAGAAAGGTGATAAAGCGGACGTAAACAACTATCGTGGCATATCACTCCTCTCGATAACATACAAGATTCTCGCGAAAGCGCTTCAAACGAGAGCGGAAGCACAGCTCGATCAACACCTGGGTGAATACCAAGGTGGATTTCGAAAGGGGCGCTCTTGTGTTGAGCAAATCATGAATCTAAAATCAATTCTATCGTACATGAATCTGAGAAGTAAGAAATTTGTTGTGACTTTTGTTGATTTCAAGAAGGCTTACGACTCGCTGGATCGAAGTACCCTGATCCAGGTTTTAAGAGAATTTGGTTTAGATAATAAGACAAGAGCAATCATTCCCCAATCCCTATTGGATACGGCTTCCAAAGTGAAATTCAGGGGAGAGATTTCTGAATCCTTCGCAATACGGACAGGGGTGAGACAGGGAGATGGGCTCTCGCCTCTTTTATTCAACTGTGTTCTTGAGAAAGTTATTCGAGAATGGCGTAAAGAATTGTGTAAGGATGGTATAGAGAATGGGGTCAGACTAGGTTGTAAGAACAAAACCCTGACAATCGACTGTTTAGCTTTCGCAGATGATGTTGCAATTTTCTCTAATTCTCTTGACACAGCCACACAACAAATCAATCAATTACAGGTGCAAGCAGCAAAGGCAGGTCTTCAGATTTCGTTTGAGAAAACGCAGTTTATAACGAACATCAAGTCGGAACCCAGAGAACTTACGGTGAATGGAGGACAAATAAAACAGGTAGAGAAATTCAAATACCTGGGTGAATGGATTGAGCCCAACATTCGTGAAAAGGAATCCTTCGTGGCACGGATTAACAAAATGGAAATGGCTTACCATTTAACCAAAGACATTTACAAATCACGATCAATGTCCTTCAAGGCCAAACTGAGGTACTTCGTTACCGTTATTCGCCCGGAGGCGTTATACGCATCAGAATGCCTGGCGATGAATAAGAAAGGCCTGGCAGAACAACTCGAAGCCAAAGAGAGGAAGATTCTGAGAAAGATCTTGGGCCCGGTCAAGGAACGAGGAGAGTATAGAAGACGACACAACGATGAACTCTATCTACATGTGGAGAAAATAACGGACACCATTCGCAAAAGAAGACTCTCCTTTTATGGCCATTTAACACGAATGAACTCCGGAAGATTGTCCAATCGAATCTGTGCCTACTTTGTGGGAAAGAAAACCAAAGGGATCTGGTTTACAGAGGTGGAAAAAGACCTACAAGAACTGGGGATATCACATGAGGACATCTTGGAACGTGACTCTTTGAAGAAGAAACTTGGGGAGATACGGAGTTTTCAGCCAAAACCTATATTGAAAACTGGCAAGAAGTGGACCGAAGAACGAAGGGAAGCTCACCGAAGAAGAATGCGCGGATACTGGGCCAATGTGAAAGAACGAGGGAAAAGGTAGTTGAAATAACGTGGTCCATAGACGACCGAAACGATTAAAAAAAATAAAAAATCGTATGGCCTCGGGTGCTAGGTGCAAGCTTTGTAATTTGCAACCCAGACGGTAGCTTGCATGTCGAATTTCGTTGTTCCTTGAATCACTATGAAAGTCAAGAAGGTTAGATACTAGTATCTAAGCTCCTTGAACACTATAGCGCTTTATAGTAGCGAAATGAGGAACTTTGTGTTCGCGGAAACTCCCACGATTAATTTTGCCATTATGAACACTGCCTACTGAATTCAAATGGGTTTTTTAACATGCCTACATCGTATGAGATGGGTACCGTGATTTTTGCCTCCTTTCAAAAACACTTACCACGGTCAGGAGCGAACCTGCAAGCTTGGAGTTAGTAATCCGACACGATAACCACTCACCCACCGAGGCAAGCATAAATCAGGTGATATCAATCCATTGTCCACGGATCTTTTAATAGTTCAAGAGTGGGCAATCAGTAATAAAATACTTCCAATCTCTCTGGTCTAAATTCACACAAAAACCAGAATAAAGTAATCAAAAAAAAACTGTGGCATTCTGTGTTAACAAGGATCCTCTTTTAGTGGACACTGTAAAAAATTAGTCAACTGTCAGATTTTTTTTATTAAGACTATTGATTAATATTTTTTTAAATTTATTTTTTTAAGTCTATTCATTAAACATTTGAAAAGCGGCTTCGATGGCGTAGTCGGTAGCATGCTGAGCTTCTATGCCCAATATAGCGGGTTCAACCCGACCGAAGCCGTCGGATTTTTTAAGAGCGTCGAAAATCCCTCAGTATGCCTTCCTTCGGAGGGGAAGTAAAGCCGGCGGTCCTATGTCATAGATTTATGGCATGTTAAAATACCTTCCACTACTTACACCTGTGTGAAGCTAAAGTGGATAGGTTAAGAATGTAAACAACGCTCTTAGGTTTCTACGTTCGTTGTCAAGAGCCGACTGCGTTGTCGTCTAGTAGCTAAGTTCTGAACTTGGCCTAGTAGTCGTTGACGGTGGCGCTTGGCGGCAAAAGTAGGAACTATTTGAAAGATTCTAAGTTGCAGTATGTACTTAAATTAAAAAAAAAACAGATAAAATGCACTAATACAGTCATCACAATTAACACCGGTTATCAGACAGATTCTACACACACCCAAAGTACACGGGGCTACATGACCGCGTTGTTGCAGCCCCTAAACTTAAGAACCAACCAACCAACCATTTGAAATGGTTTCAGCACCGTGCAAAACATTTCTACTGTATTAAGTCAAAAACCATACAAAGTAAATGTTGGAAAACTGCCCTCGAGTCTAATAATTTGCACACCTCTGTAATTACAAATTGAGAAAATATGACCCTGTCTTCATCATTGCAGGAATTACACTTCTCCTTGGTCAAATAAAGACCCATAAAACAGCCCATCCCATAATGATCAGTGGATCATATATTGAAATTACAGAAGATTTATTGTTGCTTGTTGTTAATTCATTTTAGGGGCTTGGGAAATCTTGGTCGTCAGCCCCGTGTAGTTGGGTGTGTGTTGAATTTGTCTGATAATCTGCATTTATGTTGGACGATGTTGAAATGTAAATATTATATATCAGAAAACTGTCTCATAATGAGGGCCAATATAACACTACTAGCAGAAGTACCCATTCTTCGAACGGTCTTCGGTATTAATAACCAGACGTAATCAATTGAGCTACTGTTGCAATGGTTAGGGGCTTGGAATCTGTTTGTCGACAAAGAAAAATGATTGGTTAAAATATGCTCTGAAACTAAATTTACCTAACGTGTACTTCCTGACGTGAAAATAAAATAAAAACCTCGTAGACGAAACGCAATACACGTCAAATGAAACTGACCTTCACTGTTGATTCAAGTCCCCATCTAGAGGAAGACCCCTTTAATAAATTATAAAGGCTTACGGTGCATGAAAATTCAGTTTTTTTAGCCTCCAATGGCCCAAATTCCAAAAAGCCAAAAAAAACAAAACTATTTCAATTCAGGAATTTTTGGAAATAATGTTTCGGTTTGGAGATATAATATACCTTCTGTACGACATAACGCACATTTAAGTCGTGTGAAAAAAATCTAGGGTACCCCTTGACCCCCTTTAAGCATATTGATGAATTTTACAGTTTTAGCTGATTCCGTAATAACCTTATAGCCATTTGCAAACATTCACACAAATTTAATAAATGGAGTGGCTTTACTTCTTGAAAAAATAGATTGAAAGTTGGATGTCACCTTTTGAGATACTGTTGTCATGGTTACTGGCTTGAATTCCTTCATCAGTTTATTAAATGAAATTAGTTTTCGGGGAATATCTCAGAAACTGTTGGTTTTAGAGCCTTAAAATGTAGTTTTCGTTGACCCTTTACGGCTATTTAGGGGCCCCGAGTTTTGTTTCTGACACCAAGGGGCTGAAAATAAGCTTTGTCTCGTAGTTGTAGGCCGTAGTATAGTAATAATAATGATAATAATAATATAACAATATAGGGATAGGGATATAATAGGCCTTCCGTACCACACCCGCACGTGTAAATCGCGTGAAAAACAAGATGTTCAGTAAAGAACATATAGCCTACTTTCTCCTAAATGCATGGGTATTGTTATAACTCTTTGTCCTTTCCAAGGAGTATGATTGAATGTTGGTTGTAGTAGCTTGTTGAAATACAACGTGCTATAGGGATATTAAACATGAATATGAGGTGCCCTTTGCTAGTGCTACCTCTGTACCATTTTTCGTTCAATTCGGTTTCACCGTGTTTTAATTGATAGGGGGAATCGATTTGCACACATACTTGGCCACCATCTGCAAACTATTGGGCTGATGTTCTTGCAGTTTGGTGTGAATATGTTTCCCACATAAAGATATGGTGTTGCAAAATTTGGTAGAGACTAGATTATTAGGTTGGTCGTAATTACATTTTAGCTTTTAACATTTGGGTGGCCGCGATTACGTTTCCTTCAAGATAGCGGTGATATAAAACATGACACTGAGGTGCCCTTGGCTAGTGCTACCTCTGTACCAAATTTCGTTCCATTCGGTTTCACCGTGTTCGAATTGATAAGGGGAATCGATTTTCACACAAAGATGGCCGCCATCCGCAAAATATTAGGCTGATGACCTATTAGATTGGTCAAAGGATGCTCCCTCCATAAAGGTATGTTGTTGCAAAGTTTGGTAGAGATCGGATGGTTATGTTAGTCGTAATTAGATTTAAGCTTTACACATTTGTGTGGCCGCCATTACGTTTCTGTCGATATGGCGGCGATATAAATCATGACACTGAGATGCCCTTTGCTAGTGCTATCTCTGTACCAAATTTCGTTCCATTATGTTTCGCCGTGTTTGAATTAATAGGGGGAATCGATTTTGACATAAAGATGGCCGCCATCCTCAAACTATTTGGCGAATGACCCATTAGATTGGTCAAAGGATGCTCCCTCCATAAAGGTATGTAGTTGCAAAATTTGGTAGAGATCGGATGATTAGGTTAATCGTAATTTGATTTAAGCTTTGAACATTCGTGTGGCCGCCATTACGTTTCAGTCAAGATGGTGGCGATATAAAGCATGACACTGCGGTGCCCTTTGCTAGTGCTACCTCTGTACCAAATTTCGTTCCATTCGGTTCCACCGTGTTCGAATTAATAGGGGAATCAATTTTGACATAAAGATGGCCGCCACCCGCAAACTATTAGGCTAATAACCTATTATATTGGTCAAATGATGCTCCCTCCATAAAGGAATGCTGTTGCAAAGTTTGGTAGAGATCGGATGGTTATGTTAGTCGTAATTTAACTTAAGCTTTGAACATTTGTGTGGCCGCCATTACGTTTCTGTCAAGATGGCGGCGATATAAAACATGACACTGAGGTGCCCTTTGCTAGTGCTACCTCTGTACCAAATTTCGTTCATTCGGTTCCACCGTGTTAGAATTAATAGGGGGAATCAATTTTGACATAAAGATGGCCGCCACCCGCAAATTATTAGGCTAATAACCTATTTTATTGGTCAAATGATGCTCCCTTCATAAAGGAATGCTGTTGCAAAGTTTGGTAGAGATCGGATGGTTATGTTAGTCGTAATTTAACTTAAGCTTTGAACATTTGTGTGACCGCCATTACGTTTCTGTCAAGATGGCGGCGATATAAAACATGACACTGAGGTGCCCTTTGCTAGTGCTACCTCTGTACCAAATTTTGTTCCATTCGGTTTCACCGTGTGTGAATCAATAGGGGGAATTTATTTTCACACAAAGATGGCCGCCATCCGCAAATTATTAGGCTAATGACCTAGTCATTTGGTCAAAGGATGCTTCCTCTATAAAGGTATGTTGTTGCAAAATTTGGTAGAGATCGGATGATTAGGTTAATCGTAATTTGATTTAAGCTTTGAACATTTGTGTGGCCGCCATTACGTTTCCGTCAAGATGGCGGCGATATAAAACATTACACTGAGTTGCCTTTTGTTAGTACTACCTCTGTACCAAATTTCGTTCCATTCGGTTGCACCGTGTTCGAATTAATAGGGGGAATCGATTTTCACACAAAGATGGCCGCCATCCGCAAACTGTTACGCTGATGACTTATTAGTTTGGTCAAAGGATGCTCCCCCCATAAAGGTATGTTGTTGCAAAATTTGGTAGAGATCGCATGATTAGGTTAGTCGTAATTTGATTTAAGCTTTGAACATTTGTGTGGCCGCCATTACGTTTCCGTCAAGATGGCGGCGATATAAAACATGACACTGAGGTGTCCTTTGCTAGTGCTACCTTTGTACCAAATTTCGTTCAATTCGCATTCACCGTGTTCGAATTGATAGGGGGGGGGGGGGGGGGACAGACATTCAGAGTACACACACTCACACACACACAGACACACACACACACAGACACACACACAGACTCACACACACACATACACACACACAGACAGACACACTTTTTTCGCCGTGTGTTGATCTCCTAAGTCTACTTTCATTTTTTGCAAAAATCGAAAGTAGGCTAAAAATTAGAATACCCCTTTACCCCCTTAACCGCATTATATGACATTGATGAATTTTACAGCTTAATTTGGTTCCGTTATAACCTTATAGCCGTTTGCAATCTATCTCAGTGATGTAATAAATGTAACTAGATGACCCGTGCTGCTCCGCAGCATTCACTTCAACAATCCTATTGCACTTCTGTCCGTATGACATTTGCATGTCTTCATGCTAGTGACCTGAACAGACATTTACGGTACCGTCGCTTTTGGGTAAATGATGGAGTAGACTTATGAGATCAAATGTGTGGGTGTCTGCCTGTCCTCTGTATGTGTGTCCCACTATTTACTCTGCGTAAGCTTAAAAGGCGCACGGACGTCAGGGCGAGGTGAACAGCTAACTCCAAACACATAAGCTATTCTCTTCTCTGAAGAATTAACTCGACACGATTCGGCAGTTTGATGCTGGCTGAAGCTAGGGTGATAGGTCGCTCGCAAGCTCGTAAACTCACTCTGAAGCTAGTAATTTAAATTTCCACTGAATTGAGATTGCTGGAATAAATGAAAACGTAAAAACACTTACAGTGGTCGATGTGGGAGCTGTCGCGGACTTTCTTGCAGAACTTTTCAAGCTGAACAATTCTCAGAGAATATCGATATGTTTAACGGTTTACCCAGTGTAAGCTTAAAAGACACATGGACGTTAGGTTTTTCTTCAACTCAATTCACTGAAATCGTAAATGCTCGGCTTCTTTTGGTCATAAATAAGTGTTTTTCTACCTAATCCTTCATCGAGAAATCCTTTACAGAATGGTGAAAACCGCATCAAAATCCATCAAGTTCCTCTCGAGATTACCCGTTACATCCAAGAATTGGGAACTTTGTTTTATACTAAGTAGATAAAGATATCCACAAAATTTAAGGCTATAGCGGTACAATTTGGTGTTTTGTCTACTTATGAACAATGGTATAAATTTAAAATCAATGATGGGTCTCTTATATTTGAATTTAAAGATGTAACTCTTGGTTAACATATAGAGGTGTGCAAATTAATAGAATTAAATAAATAATTTTAATTAGTCATTATTACTTTTATTCAAAATCATTTTATTGACCAACTTCTTTTGTTGTCCTACTTGTAGTGTTTCCTCTCCCGTGGAATTACACATTGTCCCATAAGGAATTGCGTCTGGAAACTTTCAGATTATTGGATTCCGAGGGATATCTGAGCTGGGTCCATTTTCAATTTTTCATTGACTTTAGAATTTAAGTCAGGTGATTTCAATGCATTGTTCATGAATCTTTGAATAGTTCAATAGCGTCCATCAGTTAAAAGTCCCCAAATCCCTCCGCTCTAAATTCACACGTAAATTAGAGTGAAGTATTAAAAAAGAAACGTGTGGCATTTTGCATTTGCAAGGCTCCACTGTTAGTGGAAATTCTTAAAAACCATTTTAATTTGAGTTCCTTAAATGAAAATAAAATTAGGAGTTTTGGTTAAACATTTGAAGTACTTTCATCGCCTTGTAAACACACTTAGTGCATCAAACCGTGAAAAGTAAAAATGCAATTTTGGAAAACTGACATCGAATCCAATAATTTCCACATCTCTGTAAAGACAGCTATCGCCTCCACCCCTACAGATATAATAGTAAGTAAAGGCTATTGATGAGAAATGAAAGGATAACTCACACAGAAGGAATTAATATTAATTAAGCTGTAAATATGATAGAGTATATCTTTGTTATAAAACTGAGAGAATGAAATAACAGGATGTCGGATTGTAATCACCGATGTAGGACAATAGTATTTTTTTACCATTACCACAGGACAGTTATCATATTAGGCAAGCGGACGTCCTTGTATAATTGTTATCCAATCTGTGCCCCGTTTGCTGAGGTGTGTGCTCCTCCGCAGTATTCGTTTCAAAATTCTAATAGTATTTCCTTCCATTCGACATTTGCTGTTCGCTTGCCTTTTGGTTCTATTTGAACTTTGACGACCTGAAAGGATTTTGCTCGCGATAGTGCGGCATACAGTAAAGTTGTCCGTGGCTAAATACCGGTTGAGGTAAATAAATGCCTACTTGATCTAGTGTTTGACCTTGGCTTTATTGATAGTTAATACAAAAAGCCAAACGTACTAGAAACTGCCTCCTTTTGAAGGAAAATGGCATAGAAGTATTGGCGTAAGGTCAAGGCGGGGGAGTAGGACATAGTTTCCAACATTTACGCCAGTAATAATTTCCAGGTGTAAGCAATTGTCATGCATCTTCCAAACCAACAGTCTAGTACCGTTCAACAGACCTTGGGTAACATTAATATTTGTCAACAAAATCACAATTGAGCCTTCTTTTAGTCGAAGGATATGAGGTGGCAATCCACTTATGCCTATGCTGTCTAAAAATTCTATTGGGAATTGTAGAAGTTCACTCTCATCTTCAGTAATCAAATTATTCACACTGATGTAAGTTCTCGATGATCCTGGGATAAGGTCTAAAACTTTGTCATTGATTTCTTTACAATGTTAATTTTTATGTGCTAACATCGCTATTTTTGAAAAGCGTGAAATATTTTTCAGCGTGGGACAAATTCTGAATTTTCTCCATCGACGTGAGGGTATTCGCCGTTACCAATTTGTATCAAGAAGTTTGCAAAGTCACGTTGATCTGTATCCGCTCGCATATTTTTGTTGAGTTAAAAAAAAATTGAGTAATGGCCACAAAGGAGAGAACCTTACTGACATTTGGAGTGATGCTGCTTTTGATGAGTGTGGCAAACTGGAAATACATGCCTAAAATCTCCACCTAAGATGATAATTTTTCCTCCAAAAGGCACGTCGTTATTCATAATGTCCTTGAGCAACCGATTTACACACATCAACGCGTGCTTATTAGCCATAGGGGTTTCATCCCGGATGATAAGTTTTGCTGAACGAATATAAAAAGCTTCCTTGCTGTTAACTTTTATTCATGATACAGAACTTCCATGTAAATGTAGAGGTAACTTGAACTGGCTGTGTACAGTGCGCCCCTGAGGTAGTAACATTGCTGCAATACCAGTCCGTGCAACATAAACTACATTTAACCTCAAATTTGTGCAACTGTGAATCAAGCATTGGTAAAGAAATGTTTTACCGGTGCCCCCTGGACCGTCAATGAAATATGCATTACTCATCCTTCCATTGCTGTCTTGTACTAACCCCAAAATTTCTGTAATTATAGCCGTTTGGTTTCCATTTGCTTTGTTTATCATCCGACTTAATTGATCCTCATTAAGTTTTGGATAATTCAATGGTAAAGTTAACTGAGGGAAATTATTTATAATAGCTGGCAATTCGAGAGAAGTAATGGGAAGACCATGGAGCTTTAATGTATTAGAAATATGTATAAGAGTGAAGTGATATGCAATGTTAGGTTCGTGAAACTGCAGATAATCTTCTGATAATGAAATCTTGAAAATGTCCCATAACTATCTTACATTTGAAGGGGTCTGAAAGATACATATGTAAGAAAACAGTTGTCGTAACTGAGAAGGCATCAGAAATTGTGACGCTTCTGCCTAATAACGCTGCCATTCACAATCGTCAATCAGCAAACCCCGCTCCTTAGCTGTTTCATTAAAAGTAGAATAGACAACTGCTTTGTATGTTCGTAGATCCTGGAAGCTGGTAGCACCTATGACGTGAAGCAATAACAGTCGTAAATAATACCTTTATGTTTCTGTAGGTGAAACATTATACATTGTGCCTATAGTCTTTGAAACATTTTTTTCTTTTTTGCCACTGGCAGTTGCTCTTATTCCAGACGTAATGTACTGGTGTTTCAGGATATATATACGGACTTCTGGCTTGCGAATCTTGATTTAACTTGAACCACGCTTATAATTCCATGTTGCGCAATTGTGCTTGAAGTAAAATATCTGGAGCGTTATAATTTTTAAAATAGATATTTTGCAAGTTTGGCAAGTGAACTGGTAATCGCACGATAGAATGTGACTGTTCATGCATGTGAAATGAAAATATCCCCTATGCGGCTTCTGTTGGACCAACAAATCTAGCATTTAGGAAGGAAGTAATTTCATCGTAGTTCACCGTTTCGCCTTCATGACATGTTTTAACAATGCAGCAGTCATGACCTTTATACACATACTTGTGGATTTTAATATATAAGATATTTGTGGATGTATTTAACACTCCGAACACTTGAGCATATTTCAACATTAATATGAGCTTGCAAGTAAAGTAAAAGAAATGGATTGTAGGGAAAAATGAATCGACTATCTATTTCAATGTCAATGCCTCGAATTGTTTTTATAATAATCCGTTCATTATTTCTTCTCCTATACGAAGGATAACCATTGGCATTGTCTTTGGTCTCTTCCTGAAACTGTTTAGGGAAATCTTTCTTACATACGCCATCTTTCATACAGACTAAAGAAGGATTCAAAGATCCGCGAGGACCATGTACCATATGACGCCTTACCAACTCGTATAGCGCTTCATCCTCGAGATCTGGTATTTCGGCTGACACCACACTGTCAGTGTCAGAAATTTATCGAAACATACAATCTTCCGTTAATGTTAAGAGTAAATGGATGTGCGAGAGACCTCGTTTTTGAAATTCCACTGTATATAGATATGCTTTTACCGAAAATTTCCTTAACATTAATCAATCGTAGGAATTCCTTTACTTTGCAATGGAAAACTCTCACATCAATATCAGGCCTATTATGAGCCGTTTCCCAGAGATGAATGCTGTTAAGTATTTCTGGCCAGCCCGCATTATAGGTGAACGTAATGAATAAATCTGGCTTTCCAAACTTCCTCACTATCGCCATCGCAGCTTGATAATTTTGCAATATTTTCCTTGGGCTACCTGTAATAGAAGATGGCAAAACTACAATACGACCTACTCTGAGATTTTCATTTCCTGCTCGTACATGCAAGGCGTCTGCTAAACCGGCATATGTATCAACTCGTAACTTCGTTTGTTGATGACGTATATATTTTAACCGGTCATCTTCCATATGACAGTAGTAATCCACGAATAAATATCCATTTTGCAAACTTGAGCAGCGACAACTAACTCAACATGACCTCCATGAACACCTATTCATAGACATAACATTTTGTAATCATCGCTTGTATTGATAGCAGTTTCGTACATATCGCTGTTGCCAACAATAAAGGAAGAATAATTATTCCACTTGTCTGTAACATGTTTTACAATTCGCTTTCTAACCTGTGTAAATAAACTCTGATTGTTGTACTCACAATATGCCAATGACCTGAACAGACAATTAGCGTCACCTTTAATCTTTATAACATTTGCAATTGAGTGTCGCCTCTCATTCATCATAATATGATTCATTGTATTGATTGAGCACACAACCTATAAGGACGAATGATGAAACGAAAAGAAGACAGTTTGTTGCTGGTGAGACCAAAGACTATATAACAGAAAAATCGGATACACAATACAAAATGGCGGTTACAACATTCGACTGTAGCGGCATCTTCGTGAAATTAGTTGTCTTTCGTATACAGTATTTGTTGTCATTCAAAGAGATGTTGACATGACAGTGTCATTAGCAAAATGACTGCCTTTGAAATATGGTGCTACAGGAAAATACTAAAAATTCCATGGGTGGACAAAATCAGTAGTGAATAAACGCTGAAAAGGATTGGAGAGAAGCCATGTTTATGGATTGTGCTTACTCACCGAAGAGACAATTGGATTGGACATATCTTGAGGCGTGAAAGTCTTCTGCACACAATACTGGAGGACAATGTGGAAGGAAAGAACTGTAGAGGTAGACCATGGCTAGGATACATAAAACAAATCATTCACGACAAGGGTTGTGATAATTACTTGGACTTGAAGAGACTAGCCACAGACCGGAGTTTATGGAAAGCTGCTACAAACCAATCTTCGCATAGAACACCACAGAAGAAGATTTACTAGAAGCACATTACTCCCCACCCCTGGTTTGTCTGTATTTTAATGACCACATGCTTCATTCAAAATGTGTGTTCTCCCCCATAATAGTTCAAGGAGGGAGGCAATGTGGACGAAGAGATGCTGATGGTAAGTGTAAGGTTGAAATGAGTACCATTTCTAAGCTCCATGAATATTCCCTACATTTGTAATGTTGGCTCGCTTGTAGTCGGAGCACGTGGGGCTAGGCTGAGGGTGGTAACATGTGGAACTCCTCTCCCTGCTGTTACATGGACATTATCGCCGTTCGGGTCCCAAGACCTCGATCAACGTACGGAGACTACCAATTCTAAGCCAATTATCGAAGGAAATTACATACATACTGGAGTCTTGAGGTACAGCAGTGCCATGGCCAGTTGTTAAGAGATGTAGTTTCATTAGTTGAAGTGAGTCCACCTAGTTTTGACCTCGTGTTCCACCCCTTAAAACAACAATAACTAACTAGTTATCCATGAATACTAATAGTTGTACCTCCATTGAACACACAGCTACCTAAAATATGATTAAGGCACACATTTGAATGTAAAATATGAGCAGTTCATTAGGTCAGTATTCCAGTGTTTAAAGTTAATGCCTTCTCCAGGTCTACGAAAGCAATGAATGTATCAAGATCTTTTCGTAGTCATTTCTCTATAATCATTCTCAAAGCTAGGATTGCTTCTCGAGTCCCTCTACCCTTCCTGCATCCAAATTTATCTTCTATCAATGTCAACTCTACCTTTCCTTCAATGGGTTTCAAGATAATGCTGGTGAGTATTTTAGAAGCATAGGTTACAAGACTTAATGTGCGATATTGGTCACATCTATTAGCGGATAATTTCTTTGGAATGGGCACCATGGCACGTTTCTTAAAGTCCGAAGGGATATGTCCCGTGTTATACATTTCACAATTCAGACCAAATAGGGCTTTCTTCACATTGTCTCCAGTGGCTTTTATCAGCTCTGCTGGTATATCATCAACCCCAGATGCCTTTCCGTTTTTCAGCCTTTCCATTGCTTGATTAAATTCATCCAGGAGTATTTCATCTCCCTCTTCTTTATCTACTAGCTCTTCATTTTCTAGTATTTCACAATGTGTATGTTTTCCCCCATACAAATTTTCAATGTATTCTTTCCATTTTGAGCCAATTTCAGAATATTCATACACTTGTTCTCCATCATCTGTCTTCAGTACATTGCACCTAATCCTCTTGTCCCCAAAGAACCTTTTGACTACTTTAAACGCTGTCTCAAATTTATGATTCTTAATTAGATCTTATAGAAAATAAAAAATAAATTTTGATGTTGTTTGAGTCTTCAGTCTTTTGACTGGTTTGATGCAGCATTCCATGCCTCCCTGTCCTGAGCTAATCGTTTCATCTCTACATATTTACCACACCCTACTTCCGAGGAAATCTGTTTAACATATTCTAACCTTGGTCTACCCCTACAGTTCTTGTCCTCGACCCTTCCTTACATAACTAAGTTTGCTATTCCTGGGTGTTTTAGTATGTGTCCTACCAACCTATCTCTTCTCTTCATTAACATTCGCCAGAAACATCTCTCCTCTCCCACTCGTCTTAATACTTCTTCGTTTGTTACCCTATCTACCCATCTGATCTTCATTATTCTCCTGTAACACCACATTTCAAACGCCTCAATTTTCTTATTTCTTCTGCACCAATAGTCCAAGTTTCACTTCCATAGAGCGCCATGCTCCAGACAAAGACTTTCAAAAATGACTTCCTAATACCTAAATCTATATTCGATGTCAACAGATTCCTTTTCTGTAGGAATGCTTTCCTTGCCTGAGCCAACCTACTTTTTATATCCTCCTTGCTTCGTCCATCACTGGTTATTTTGCTTCCTAAGTAACAGAAGTCTCCTACTTCCTTCAGCTTTTCACCTGCCAATTTGATGTCCATAGAGGTTTCTGATTTTGATGATTGGTTCAAATATCTATTACTAGCAACCCGTCCCGGCGTCGCCTGGTATCTGTAACGGTTTACCCAGCGTAAACTTAAAATGCGTACGGACGGCAGGTCTCAGACGCAATTCAGAAAAGCCGAGGTGAACAGCGAAACACAAAACACATATTCTCTTCTCTGAAGTCTTAACTCGACACGACTCAACAGTTTGTTCCTGGCCGAAGATGGGGTGATAGGCTCGCTACCTAGTGAAAGCTTAAAAGGCACACGGACGTAAGATTTTTCTTCGACTTGATTTCTAGGTTTATGCCGTGTTTTGTGTGGGGTTTTGCCTTAGGACACCAATATGGCTCATCAGCGGACTCTTGGTGTTCTCGCCCGGTCTCCTACTGGAGTAGCGAACTGCGCGCTACCTCCCTTTTTATAAAGCGAACCTGCGTCACGAGGTTGAGTGTACCCCATTCCAGCCCTCAGATCAGAATTGAATTTCTTGGCAGAGCCGGGAATCGAACCCGGACCTTCAGGGTGACAAGGCACGGCACAAACCTAGAAAATTTGCTCAGTAATAATTGATATTGTTATTGTTTCACTTCAGGGGCTTATAAATCGTGGATACTTAGCCACTCGTTGAATTTGTCTGATAACCTGTGTTACTGTGAGGGCTGTAGTAGGGTACTGCATGTATTGATAATTCAGGTGACGACTGTGAAGGAGGCAGTCGTGACCTTAAATTAGGAATAATCCTGGCATATACCCGCAGTAAAAGAGGGAAACCACGGAAAACCACTTCCTCGATTGCTGAGTTGGGAATATTTTCCACCTCATCTCAGTTTTGCGTCACGAGGTTGAATGTACCCCATTGCAGCCCTCAGATCAGAATTGAATTCCTTGACAGAGCCGGGAATCGAACCCGGACCTTCAGGGTGACAGACATGAATGCTAGCTGCTACACCACGTGGTGGACCGGAAAATACAGCGAGGACCCTCCCTATAGAACTGAAACTCGCAGAGGCCGTGTGGTGGATGGGGGCACTGTGGCAGCCGCTTGTCGAGCAAGCCACTGGCGCTAGCAGCAGCGTAGCGCCCAACTAATTTTAAGGGGAGAAAAGGCAAATATTCATTCGATTGTTAAATATGCTACACATATTGTTGACAAATGCTGCACATATCCCAGTATTGGTGTGCTTCCTGGCAACCAGAAGCAACTTCAATAATGTCAAAATTATAATTATAATATTTTAAACTAAATTTTTCAAAATTTCAAAATTTCAAATTTCTGAGCACCTGAATAAAATAAAATAAATAAAAACTCTATAAAAATATCTAAATCACAGTGTATGTTAGTGATTGAGGTTCATTTTGTAGGTTGAGGTTTGATACACACTTTAAAAAAGGAAAAGTACGAAAATTCTTATAAACTTGGAATTTATAAGGGAAACAGTGATACATTTTTAAAAAGGCGGGAAATTTTGAAAATGTTATTTTAAAATGTTATAATTATAATTTTTACATTATTGAAGTTGCTTCTGGTTGCCAGGAAGCACATCAATACTGGGATATGTGCAGCATTTGTCAACAATATTTGTAGCATATTTAACAATGGAATGAATATTGGCCTTTTTTTCCTCTGTTAAGCTGGGTCTCCCCCCTTAACACATTTACACTTTTTAATGTATTTAATAATCATAATTACTTAAATGAATTTTAGAGTAGTTGCTGGAAATGCTGTCCTTCAATTTCTAAACACACGTTGAACCGACGTAGGAAGTCTTGATACACTCGCTGTAATTCTTTCTCGCTGATATTTTGTATTAGTGCAGTTACAGTAAAACCTGCCTAAACCAGACGCTATATATACCGGAAACCTGGGCAAACGGAAAACAAAATTCGGATCGGAGGTATTTCCGCTTTAGGCAAGTTGTACTGTATTTCGTTCCCAGGTACGCACATTTTATCCTACTTTCGATTTTTGTAAAAAATGAAAGTAGACTTATGAGATCAACACAGGGCGAAAAATTGTGTGTCTGTGTGTATGTGAGTGTGTGTACTCTGAATGTCTGTCCTCCCCCCCCCCTATCAATTCGAACACGGTGAAACCGAATTGAACGAAATTCGGTACAGAGCTATCACTAGCAAAGGTCACCTCATATTCATGTTTAATATCCTTATAACACGTTGTATTTCAACAAGCTACTAAAACCAACATTCAATTATACTCCTTGAAAAGGACAAAGAGTTATAACCATACCCATGCACTTAGGAGAAAGTAGGCTATAGGCTATGTTTTTTATTGAACATCTTGTTTTTGTATGCCCTTTGTTTGAGGATCCCCCACAAGTAAAAATAGCACGGCGCTGAAACTTACGAACAAATTAACTGCAAACTTCTTCTTGAGAAGATAAATTTCCACTAGGAAAATTCGATGTTTTGTTCTACACCTTACCATGTTCACAGGATTCGAGGTAGTCTACAGTACTTTACAGCAAGTCTTAATTATCACAACTAAGGTATTTTGCCAGCTGCGTATGTAGTAAGTATTTAGGCTTCATGATCCGCTGTTGTAATCGGTGCAAGCTGTAAATCTCGTGGTGACGCATTGCGATCTGTCCGCCGCACGGCCTCTGCAAACCTCCGTTCTATAGGGATAGCCTTCACTGTACTATGCCATTACCAACATCTGTTTTGTGTGACTGTAGGAGAACTTTATCGAGAAAGAACATCCATATTGAGTTTGTCTTTGTGTTCACGTAACATCCCGAAACAAGGATGAACAGCGTTTTTCAATTATCTGTTTTTATCTGACAGATGTAGTAGTGATCGATTACATTGTTATATGGCAGGTCCGATTTCAACGCTTCAGAATCTCAGTGAATTACTGTACAATGGAGAACTCATTATACAGCCAGGATCGGAGAAAAACCAATTTCTAAAATCCTATTATGATGTAGATCAATCCGACCAGAGGGAAAATAATAAATCCATTTTACATGGAATTTAACCCAATACAGCCAACCACTTGTAGGACCTCGTGAAGCTGTGTTCTCAACTTGAAAAATTAATTGAATGAGGTATTTTGATTATATATTATCCATTGTTCTGGCCCAGGAAATCAATAAAACAGTGAGTTCATGTACAGTATTGGCAAAAATTTAAGACAACCCAGAACATGCAGTATATTTTTGCCTCAAGTGTTGTATGAATTATTTTCTGGGTTGGCATGAACAGTTTATTATTTTCCAAAGTATCTTAAATCAATGAAGTAGCAAACTACTTAAATCTGGGTCTACTAGCACAGGGCATTTCTGAATAAATATCGGGGATTTAAGGCTTTGTAGTATTTGATATATTCCACTTACAATCTCTACTTACAGTAGTATAAAACCGAATCCCCGATTTATGGAAGACAGAGGTAATCTCGAGAACTACCGGACGGATTTTGATGCGGTTTTCACCATTTTGTAAAGGATATCTTGAGAAAGGTTTCTGTGGAAAATAATGTATTTATGATCGAAAGAAGCCTAGCAGTAACGATTTCAGTGAAATAGTCGAAATGAAAACCTGGCGTCCGTGCGCTTTTATCATTTCAAATGATCTTGTCGACTTCATCGTTATGCTTTGGTCTACCGTTATGCGTTACGGTTACGGCGTGTATGACGTCATCATGTTGTTCAGTGCATATGCACCGAGTCTGAGTTTACTCCTGGGGTCTGGCGTTATACGATACGGAGACGGCGAGTGCGTGACGTCATGCAGCAGAGTGCACCTCCCGCTCTCCGTTCCCCGCGCGGGAAGTCTAAGTTAATGGGTAATGGAGTCTGTTGAAAGAGTCCTGGGGCTTGCGTCATTTGAAATGATATAAAGTCTAGTCTGCGGCTTCGGTGGCGTAGTTGGTAGCATACTGAGCTTCTATGCCTAAGATAGCGGGTTCAAACCCGGCCGAAGCCGTCAGATTTTTTAAGAGCGTTAAAAATCCCTCAGTATGCCTTCCATCGGAGGGGAAGTAAAGCTGGCGGTCCCATGTCATAGATTTATGGCATGTAAGAGAAACTTCCACTAATTACACCTGTGTGAAGGTAAATTGGATAGATTAAGAATGTAAACAACGCTCTTAGGTTTCTGCGTTCGTTGCCACGAGCCGACTGCTGTGGCGTCTAGTAGCTAAGTTCTGAACTAGGCCTAGTAGTTGTTGACGGTGGCGCTTGGCAGCAAAAGTAGGAACCTTTTGAAAAATTCTAAGTTGCAGTCTGTACTTAAATTAAAAAACAGATACACACACTAATACAGCCATCACAATTCACACCGGTTATCGGAGAGATTCTACACACACCCAAAAGTACACGGGGCTACATGACCGCGTTGTCGCAGCCCCTAAACTGAGGAACCAACCAACCAACCAACCAAAGTCTAGTCTCTCAGACTGACTGTATCTTTTTAAGCTTACGCTGGACAAACCGTTAGAAATATCAATGAGTGTAAGAGCATATCTATATCTTCAATACATCGCCCATTATAAGTGTTTTTACATTTCATTTCTTCCAAAAATTCCATTCAATTACTGCGTCGAAAGTTTACAAGCTAGCTAGGGGCGAGCCTATCACCCCAGTTACAGCCTAGCTAGTGGGCGAGCCTATTACCCCAGATACAGCCTAAAGCAAACTGTCGGGTCGTGTTGAGTTAAGACTTCAAAGAGGAGTTGTGGAGGTGCAACACGGATTTTCTTCATTTTGCCTGTGAACTTTTCCTTCCGCAAAATACACAGTCAAGTTAAGATTGGACGGAAGGGGGATTTGTGTTTCATGCACCTCGCCATTCTTAAACTACCTCTGACAAGGATTCGATGCACATGCATCTCCGTGATAATATAGCCTATATAATAGTCCAGTCAGTGATTTTATCCCATCATGTCGAGACGTAAAACGGATATAGGTCAGGGTTCATTGACATCGAACAAAATAAGCGCTAATCTCGTAATGCATTCATAACTGTCCCCAGGCGAAGCAAGGGCGGGTGCTAGTTATAAATAATATAAGAAATGAAACAGAAATTCTAACAGTTTGGCCTACAAGTGTTCAATGAGTGCACCATTCGGCACACGACACACATCGAATCCATAGCCGAAATAGTCCTAATCCTTGCTCAGTGTATCTGGAGTAATTGTTGCAACACGTACTTCAATCATTGTTGGTCGTCCGGTACTCTTCCCTATGCAAACATAGCCAGTGTGATATATTGGCTTTCACGGCCGGTGAATTAAAACTCAGCAATTCTTCTAGGTTTGTGCCGTGTCTTGTGTGGGGTTTCGCCTAGGACATCAAGCTAGCTCATCAGCGGGCTCTTGGTGTCCCCGCCCGGACCCCCTCAGGAAGAATTGCTGAGTTTTATAGCCAGTGTCTTCAAACTGGCGGCTTTGGTGGCGTAGTTGGTAGCATGCTGAGCTTCTATGCCCAAGGTAACGGGTTCAAGCCCAGCCGAAGTCATCGAATTTTAAGAGAGTTAAAAATCCCTTTGTATGCCTTCTTTTGGAGGGGAAGTAAAGCCGGCGGGCCGATATCATAGATTTATGGCATGTAAAAGAACCTTCCACAAACTAAACTTGTGTGAAGCAAAATTTGTAGGTTAGGTTTGATTAAAGCTCTTAAGTTCCAATATTCGTCACCAGGCGCTGGTTGCGATGGCATCTAGTAGTATCCAAGTTCGCAGCTAGGTGTCGTGGCTGTAGTCGTCGGATTTTTAAGAGCGTTAAAATCCCTCAGTATGCCTTCCTTCGGAGGGGAAGTAAAGCCGGCGGTCCCATGTCATAGATTTATGGCATGGTAAAGAACCTTCCACTAATTACACCTGTGTGAAGCTAAATTGGATAGGTTAAGAATGTAAACAACGCTCTTAGGTTTCTACGTTCGTTGCCAAGAGCCGACTGCGGTGGCGTCTAGTAGCTAAGTTCTGAACTTGGCCTAGTAGTCGTTGATGGTGGAGCTTGGTGGCAAAAGTAGGAACTATTTGAAAAATTCTAAGTTGCAGTCTGAACTTGGATTAAAAAACAGATAACACACACTAATACATTCATCATAATTAACACCGGTTATCAGACAGATTCTACAGACACCCAATGTACACGGGGTTACATGACCGCGTTGTCGCAGCCCCTAAACTTAAGAACCAACCAACCGAACTAGGTGTCGTGGACGATAGCATTTGGTAGCGAAAGTAGGAACTACTTGAAATTATCGTCTGCAATCCTTACTTGAATTAAAAACAGATAACACACACTAATACATTCATCACAATTAACACCGGTTATCAGACAGATTCTACACACACCCCGAGTACACGAGGCTACATGACAGCATTGTCGCAACCCCTAAACTGAGGAACCTACCAACCAACTTCTCTTCAAACTGAGGATACCATCTACAGATGTTGCTATCACTTAGAGGATTACAATGGAACTTAATATGGAAAGCATGTTGCACTGTAACTACAGATTCAGTCCTTGCAAACTGTAAATACAAAAAGCATACCTCCCTTAATAGGCACGATGTCAAAACCATTTAAAATAGTCAATTTAACCATAAGTATTATAGACCTTTAAAAATTACCTTAACCTTTTGTATGAAAGAAATTTTGATATAACCCACACTTATGCCAAGGGAAGAGCAAAATATTTTTGGATTTCGATTATAAGAAGGCGTGGCTTCTCGTATGCTACTCATAATTGGCAAATTGAGTGAATCCGACATATTTTTCTTTGTCCGGCGTGCAGAGAGGGAATTTCAGCCTACTTTCAATTTTTGAAAATAATGAATGTAGACTTATGAGATCTACAGTGTCTGTTAGGTAGTCAGCCCGAAGGCTGGTTGGATCCTCAAAAAGTACCGCCGTTACGTTATGTGAGTAGATACCCACAAAAACCCAAGGCAGCACTATTTTGAGGCGTTCTAGGCAAGAAGAGGAGTGAGGTAGTTTGCCATTGCTTTCCTCACTGAGTCAGAACAGTAGTCCTAACCCTATGAGGTGAACCTTTCACAGCATTCACAGGCACTGACTGTGCCTCGAATGCCATTACTAAGCCCCACCCATACCTCAGTAGCTTCCATATAATCACAGCCATGAGTGAGACTGAGACATCGGTGAAAAGCCACCTTTTACTCTAGCCTGTGCCAACTGACAAATGCAAAAGTACTGTATTCATCAAGAGATGGCGATACACAGGGCCAAAAAATTGTGTGATTGTCTGTGTGTGTGTGTGAGTGTGTGTACTCTGCATGACTGTCCCCCTATCAATTCAAACACGTTGAAACCGAATTGAACGAAATTTGGTACAGATTACGACTAACCTAACGACTGTTAATTACTGAACAATTAGTTTTAAAATCCTAGAATATTACTTTAATTTTCCGGAACATCTACTGATATGAAACTCTCATATTTAAGGGCACTTTAATGCTAAACAAGCAACCTTAGCCACAGGAGGTGAGTGCCTCAGCCAGCTGGGCCATGTAGATAGTCACCTTACGGGCAGATGACCTCGTAGTTCCGCCCCTTAAAGCAATAATAATTAACTAGATAGTCACCTTGTAATGAAAAGGGCCATTTTACCAACGTCTAGAAGCACACCTATTGACTTCCGTAGCTCGGATCTATGACCAATACCATTAACGAGACTGTTGAATGGCATGGCAGGAAGACAAATCGGATGATTTATTAGACTGAGGTCATGCCGCTAACAAATCATAAATCACACTTGCTAATGACCTCACACACAGGTAATCAGATCACTAATTTTTCACACGACAACGATGGATAAAATTAATATTACCTGATGTTTGAAAAAGAGATATGGATACTATCGCTCTCCGATATCATTACAGTTAAACGTCAACACGTGCACTGTTACAACGATAAAAACGAAGGTGATATCGATTGACTAGAAACATACGAATGCAAAGTTGGACATATTAAAATATTGTTGTTCATGGTTCACCTTAATAATAACAGTTGCATACATTATTGGAGCCACCACAGAAAAACAGATTATCATACAATCTGAACACTCATCCAAGTACACAGGACTGATGACCAAGATGTCCCAAACCCCTGAAATTAATTAGGCTAAGGACAACGACTTGTACGTAGGTTGGATGTTAGTCTGTATGCCCGTTGCTCACGGTAAAATTTTCCTTCAAATTTATTGTACAATAATTTAATTTTATAAAATTTCTGTTGATCACGGTCAAATTCAAGTTTTATAAAACCTTTGATAAAACTTTCCATAAAATAGGACATGTTCTATTTCGTAAAATTAATTTTACGAAACGAACCAATCAGGGAAGCTGAAATGAAGATGATGATGGCGCCACGTGGTGAGAAGATTGTGAAGCTCGCTTGTAAACAAACACTTCGAAAATGGCAGGCTCCGGCTGGACTAAGGAAGCTATTAGTGTTTTACTGGACGAGTACCATAATTATCAGTGTTTGTATGAGGTTAAAACGCCCATATACCACAGTAGAAATGCAAGAAGGGGGGCAGAAATCTCAATCGCCGAATATGTTTCACAAATTCGACCGAAAACAAGCCAGGATGATGTGAAGGCGAAGATAAACGGGCTTCGAACTCACTTGCAGTCTCATTTCAGGAGAAATGGTTTGCCTCATGTTAGTGTCCTGTCGAATAATTTTGGGACCAATAAGATCTAGGAGTTTTTTAAAACTGCTTTCCTCCATTCTTAAAAAAATCCTATATGAATTCTGATCTTCTAACCTCAACTCATTTTCGACCAAGGACAGCATTCCTCTTGTATTCTCTTCTTTTTATCCATTCGCGAGTCCAGGACTTCCTAGCATTCCTTTTCTTCCTTTTTACAACTGTACGACATTGTAGCTAAAGCAGCATTTTTTTTCAATATTTGCTTTGTTTGATGGAGCCATACTCTCAAACCAATGTGTGTTGAACAGCTGAATCTTGGTTCAGAAGTTCATTGGTAGATGGCGATCCTGATACATCCACGGATTTTATAAAATAATTTTACCGTGAACCACACAGCTTGCTTTCGTCAAATTTTTATAAAATTAGTTGTAAAATAAATTTTAAGAAACATTTTACCGTGAGCAACGGGCTTAGTAGCCATCAAAGTAGCACAGGAGGCGGCTTCGGTGGCGTAGTTGGTAGCATGGGTTAAAAATCCCTCAGTATGCCTCGCTTCGGAGGAGAAGTAAAGCCGGCGCGGCGGTCCCATGACATAGATTTATGGCATGAAAAAGAACCTTCCACTAACTTCACTTGTGTAACCTAAAATTTGTAGGTTAGTTTAATAACGCTATATTAGTTCCAACGTTCGCTGCCAGGTGCTGAATGCAATGGCATTTATTAGCCACGTCCGCAGCTAGGTGTCGTGGACGGTAGCATTTGGTAGCAAAAGTTGGAACTACTTGAAAATATTAATCGTCTGCAGTCCTTCTACCTGAATCACAGATAACACACACTAATAATACAGCCATCACAATTAACATCGGTTATCAGACAAATTCTACACACACCCAAAGTACATGAGGCTATATGACGGCGTTGTCGCAACCCCTAAAATAAGGAACCACCCAACCAAAGTAACACAGGTTATCACACTAACTGATCATTCACCCAAGTACACGGAATTGATGACGAAGATGTTCCAAGCCCCTAAAATTAATTAGGCTAAGGGCAACGTCTTGTAGATAAGTGGATGTAAGTCTGTACGTAGCTGTAGTATTGGACCACATTGTTGTTGCAGCGGGTAGCATTCTGCATTCTTGGCTGTCAGCCTGGAAATCTGAGTTTGATTCCTGGCTCTTCCAAGAAACTTAATTCCGTTCTGAGGGCTGGATCGGGGTGCCCTTAGCCTCGTGAGGCAAAACTGACAAGAAGTGGGTTTGATTCCTACCTCGGTCATCCTGAAACTGGGTTTCTGGGGTTTCACACTTCTACTCCAGGTTCCTAACTTACGGCTATGACCGCCTCCTTCCTAATCCACCCTAAATTACAAATACACACTAATGCAGCCATCAAAGTAACACAGGTTATCAGAAAAAACTCTCCACACGGGGATAGAAATAAACACAGAGTCCAAGACCCTCAAAATGAAACAACAGCAACAGCAGTACTCTAGTAAAATGATAATGATCGTGTGGCCCCCGGAGAGGCCGAGTGCAGGTCTTGCTACTTGACGCCCGTGGACGACTTACGCGTTGTAATGAGGATGAAATGACAATGAAGATATCACATACACCCAGTCCCCGAGTCACGGGAAATAACCCCAGAAGATTAAAATCCCTGATGGCTCGGCCAGAAATCGAACCCCTGGCACATCGGGATGAAGCCTAGCGCGTTAACCATTTAGCCACGGAGCTGGACAATAACCTAATAGTAGTAGTAGCTTTTATTTTGCATTTTAATTTTCACTGCCGCCCATAACATAACGGCCAGATGACCTAGGTGTTACGCTCCTTAAAGCAAAAATCACTAACTAGACTGACGAGTATCTCGTTCAAAGCCACTAAAATGAAGCATTAACTATAATGTATACCCACGCAGAGATACCTGGGAATTATCCATACTGTTCAGAGTGGAGAAAAACCAGACTGTTATTATTGTAATGCGAGTATTTATCCTGTTAAAGCCCCACAGCTACACAAATAATTTACATTATATTATGCATTTAGATACAAACATTTTCATCACAGCCTGTTGTACATCCACCGTGCAATCCTCCGTGAGCGATGGAACTCCACGATGTGCCTTCGTCTGATTACAGGCCTCATATCTTATGGACATATCATTAGAATAATGAATGACATTAGAATTTAGTTACTTCATGTGTTGAAATACAGGGTGCTTTTAAGATTTTTTTTAGGAGGTTGGCCTTTGATATTGTTAGCTTAACCGAGTCACCAGAGAACAGATTCAAAAGTCGGTGATCTTGGACACTTGCCTTACAGTGCGTCGATTCCTAAATGAAAAATGGACTCTTGACATTAGTCCGTATTTTCAGTCATTGTACCATCGTAAAAATGAGGAATTAATAAATCTGTATAACAATTGGAAGAAGAAGAAGAAGTATTATCTTTAATTGCACCCAAATGGGCAGTTAAAGATTGATACAGATTTCCACATAACTTTTCAGTGACTTCTGACCACATAGTTCACATACACAATCTTCGTTGGGGTGATGCCGTCTTTTCTCTGTGCATACTGTAGCTTACTATAGAAACCATGGACAGCCAGTCGTGTTACTGCGTGGCACAGATCGAAGTTTGCATTTGTCCAGCTTAGATATCTAGCCTCCTTGACTTTCATAGCGTCCCAAGGAACGACAAAATTCGACATGCAAATTGCCCTCTCGGCGTCAAATTACAAAACTTGCACCTGACACCCGAGGCCATACGGTATTCTTCTTCTTCTTATTAGTATTATTTATTTATTTATTTATTTATTTGAAGCGAATTCTCCCAATACATAGAAGACGTTAAGCAAATTACTCAATCAACTTTTCTTTTGGTTCCTCTTGTTGTTCCAATAGACTTTCATTCTTTCCGAGAAGGCTTGTTTGCGTTGTTTCTACCACTTTGGTCCGTACTGTTTTTGTTGTGGTTGCTCTGATATAACTTCCCATTTTTTAACTTTGTGGCTGAAGGTATCTCTTTCTAAAATGTCAGGTGAACTTATGTTTGCGTTTTTGAGGTCCTTTCGAAGTTCCTTTAACCAAGGTGTTGAGTTCTTGAGTGTGGTCAAATAATCTATTATCCTTTTCGTCAATCGATTTTCTGGTAGTCTAGTGAGATGTCCAAAGAACTTCATTCGTCTTTTAATAATGTCAATTTCGATGTTTGAATAATTTTCTGTTGTGTTTATTGATTGTAGTCTGTAACCATCTTGCGTATATCTTGCTCCTAAAATTTTCCTATTATTATTATTATTAGTATTATTATTATTATTATAAGTGGCGTAAAAATACGCATGTCTATTATTTTCCTAGCACCATCTTCCAATAGGCCTACTCCTTTTATGCTTTCAGCTATTGACAAAAGTTTTCGTTTTAATTCCTCTAAAATAATATCTTCCTAGACAGCTCATATACCAGTCTATTGAGCGTGTAGTTAGAAACTGAGAGAACTTTCTTTAAATATATACCCTTTAACTCGTTCCAAGTCTACTAGCTGTTTTTCAGTTAAGTGCTCCCAAATGAGTTCCAGTCCATATGTAGTAAGTACATGGTGATACTTTTGCTTCAAAGAGTCGCATGGCTACTTCTAAGAATAATTTCCCGAGTGTCTGTCAACATAATAAAATAATAATGCTATAACAAAAGATGTATATCCATGAATGCAAAATATTCAAACATTATTGCACTGTCATCCGACCAGAAGCTTTATATGCAGCTGAATGTCTCGCCATGAACAAGAACGGGATGATGAGAAATTGGAAGCCAGAGAAAGGAAGATTATGAGGAATATCTTAGGTCCAATCAAAGATAATAGTGAGTTTAGAAGACGGCATAACCAGGATTAATACACACACTTGTCGAGAAAATTACTGACAGGATGCGCAAAATACGAATTACGTTTTAAGGGCACGTGAATCAAATGAAGTCAGCACGATTAACCAACTACAATTTTACTTTTCTGCAAGAGAAGAACTCAAAGGGAGCCTGGTTCAGTGAGATACGTGTGGAAGTTTGAAGCCAATCTTATTGCATTTTGCCTAAACAAATTGTCGTTTGCTACTTTTCAGTCGGTCAACGCGATTGTGCCCAATGAATTGGGCGGGGTACAATTTACAGTATAAATATGTAAACACACTCCTCGAAAAAGATACACGTATTAGTTAGTTAAGTATCATAAGTAGGGCTAGGATTTTTAGGTGCAAAAAATCGGGAAAATATTCATTTTTAGCCTATTTTCAATTTTGAAAAAAATAGGCTTATGAGATCACCTTTTGTCCGTGTGTGTGTGTGTGTGTGTGTGTGTGTGTGTGTGTGTGTGTGTCCCTAATAAAATCTAAACGGCTGGAGCGATTTCAATGAAACTCGGAAAGTTCATAGCACTAATCCCGGCGACCTTGACCGTGTCCTTCAAATTTTGTTACGACTCACCAATCCAACATGGCGACTGTGCGAAATATTTCACCAGCATTCAATATCTCCGAAACTATTACCGATATTACCCTGACATTTTCTATGGTGATAGAGGGAACTACTATAAGTTCACTTATGTGACTTTTGAAAACCTGGTAACAACAAAACCAACATGGCGGCCAAGCGAATTTGCGACTTTTAAATAGACGTTTCTCGCGATTTGACCAACCAAACGCAATGAAACTTGGTACAGTATATGTTTATATACATTGTAATGCACCGACATCTAACTTCGTTCAATTGTTTACATAATCACAAGATGGCGGATGTGCGAAATATTTCACCGGCATTCTATATTTCTGAAACTATTAGCGGTAAGCCCCTGAAATTTTGTACGGAGATAAAGGGCACTACTGGAAGTCCATCTATATGACTTTCAAAATCCGGTTAACTACAAAACGAACATGGCGGCCAAGCGAATTTGAAAATTTTAAATAGACCTTTCTCGCGATTTAATGTTCCAAGCGCACTGAAACCTGGCACAGGAAATATTTATACACATTGTAATCCACTGGTATCTAATTTAGTTTAATTGTTTGGAAGCAGGCTGTGGATTTTCATTTTCACTCGTACAACCTCAGGCACTGCGGCGTAAGTTACATTTTTTAAGTTAGAGCCATTGAGGTGATCTACTCTCCAGTTTTGACGTTCTGTTTAACATTCCCATCTGGTAAGAAAACTGGAACTCTGCAGGACGATCTGTGATTGAGATTTAGAGAACTTTATCCTATAATCACCAAATGTGATACGAGAGGCCTTTTACGAGCCTACTTCGTATGACTCAGGATGCCATGGATTTTTATCACCCTTAGAAATCCGACTGCCTAGGTCGGAAATCGAACCCAAGATCCTGGGATCTTCAGATGGACGCTGTTCCACCGATCCAGTTAGGAAGCTTTAAGATATTAATAATAATACTGTAAAAATAATAATAATAATAATAACTAGCGGACCCGTGCGAGAACTCTCGCACAATGGGTTGTGTGCACCCCATGTGTACAGACTACGCGCCCGGCTCTAGTGCTTTGCGGGCTGTAGGCGACACAGTTCTGCTAGGGGCTATCGTCTTGTTTATTTGTTTAAATGCACTTTATAAACAAATAAATATATGTCCGTTGACTTATCAAGAAATGCAAGATTTTTCCTGTACTATTGAGACGATTTGGAAGATTTTGGTACAAACCACACCTTCCAACTCCCTCTGGTTTAGGAGCTTGAGTTTTGTGAAACATACACCTTAGCGTATTGTATAATAAGATAATAATAATAATAATAATAGTCAAATGTTTGGACTTTGCAAATGACCTGCCAATTTTGTCCAACAATTTTAAGGTAGCGATTGAATCCATCGACCAAATCCTAAAAATTGCAGCAAAAACCGGACTCCAAATCTCATACCATAAAAACTCACTTCATGGGAGGACTTCGTCGATATATGGATAAACTGACCTTTGACAGGAATGGGGTACACTTAGCCTCGTGAAGCAAAACTGAGAGGAAGAGGGTTTGATTCCCATATCAGCCAACCTAGAAGTGATTTACCGTAGTTTCCTGACTTCTACTCAAGGCAAATGTGGGGATGGATCCTAGTTTAAGGCCACGGTCGCCTCCTTCCCAATCCTATCCCTAATTTACAATCACACACACTAGTACAGCCATCACAATAACTCAGGTTACCACACAAATTACACACACACAAACAGATAAACGGAGCTATATGACCATGATGTCGGAGGTTCTAAAATAAGCAATACTGTTAGGCTACGTCTTTAAAACTACACCCGAGCAATGGTGGGAAAATCAGCTAGTGGTTCATATTTAAAGAGGAAAATATTTTGCAAACAGTGGTTGTACTGTGAGGCTTCAGTCCCTTGACTCGTTTGATGTAGATCTCCATTCCTCCCTATCTTGAGCTAATCGTTTCATGTCTACATAGCTAGCACACCTTACATCCTAGGCAATCTATTTAACATTATTCTAACCTCACTCTACCCCTACCATTCTTGTCCTCGACTCTTCATTTCACAACTAAATTTGCTATTCCTGTGTGTCTTAGTAGGTGACTTACCAGGCTATATCTTCTCTTCATTAGCAGTTGCCAGAAACATCTCTCCTCTCCCACTCGTCTGATCTTCATCATTCTCCTGTAACACCACATTTCAAAAGAAAATTCTCCTCTTTTCTGCTGATCTAACAGTCCAAGTTTCACTTCCACACGCTCCAGACTGAGACTTTATAAATGACTGTCTAATACCTGAGTCTATATTCGATATCAAGAGATTCCTTTTCTGTAGGAAATGCTCTCTTTGCCTGAATCAACCAACTTTTTGTATCCACCTTGCTTCTTCCATCACTGGTTATTTTCCTTCCTATTGAACCCGAGGAGGTTATGCTGACTGGAATCGAACATGGTTCTCAGAGACTGTGATCTCAGTGTAAAGGTTCCACCAGGGAACGAACCAGAGATCTGTAGAGGGAGTTTCATGGTAAAAACCCCTCGAAAGAAGTGTATATTTAATCACTGGTGTGATTTTGGTGCAATGACATTATTTATTAAAATAATGCAGGGAAAAATGAGCAGATTACAGCATTATTAGACTACTTGGTGTAGGCTATACGAGGCTTGAAGCACGGAGAGGGCAGAGTTGACATTTTACAAATTAGCCCAGGATTGTGGGAGGGCCCCAGTGGAGCCATGTCCATCTCTGTGACCCCATTCTGTCGTCTGGAGCAGGGTGGAGGCCTGAATAATGACCCAGTTATTCCCCGACGGAGAATAGGTTTGAGTAGGGGGAGGAGAGATGCCCAGGAAAATCATTGATTACTCGTGATTGGAGTAACGAATTGAGATGAGAGTTGCCCACAGGTGAATCTTTTGGCAGGAGGCTAATTTTAGAGCCTTTTACCTGCGAAATTGACGCATATTTAATGATGTGCGGAAGGACTGTAAAACTGCCATTGTTCGCGGATAGATTTGAGAATGTTGCCGGGGAATACCCGTAAGATAGCGTCCCACGCTATGGAGAAAGGAATTAATATTAATTAATTGGACGAGCGATTCCTTTGCACGCAGATAGTTTTGGGATCTGTGAAGAGAGAGGAACCCGATGATCATGGTTTGGGGACCAGAATCATGCTGGGAGAGAAGCCAAGATTACGCGGGAAGATTTCGCCCTACTTTCCGTGGGAATCCGATATAAGGGAGTAGACCCTTGGAGGAGCGCCCAGTCAAGCTCAGTCTCAGCTCAGTCTCAGTTCAGTTCAAGCTCAGTCTACGCGCAGTTCACGTGAAAGTTACAGCCAGTTACAGCCCAAGTTGCTGTCTTACGCAGTCTTCACGACGTTAGAAGTTACCCAGTTGTAGCACAATTGCAGTAAGTTGCAGTCAATATGCAGCAGTACGAGACAGTATATAAGCAGTCTACAGCAGTCTTCAAGTAAGTTACGGGCAATCTTCAAGTGAATCTTCAGTCAGTTACAGCCAGTTTGAAGCAAGTTCGTCAAGGCAGAACGCATGGCGGTTCTACTCATATAGACGCCAAACAAAGACTGGTACATGTAAATGAAGCATTTAATAAGCTTGTATGAATAATAGTCGTGCTATAGGCATAATCAGCAGTACGAACTATGGCGTGTTCAGTTACGAAGCACCGTATAAGACTAATGGCAGAACTATTGTAAATAATTATTTGTGTAAAGTATTGGACAGTGTAGCGCAATGTGTAAAGTATTGACTGATCGTATATGTGTAATTACGATGGAATGCGCTAATGAAGCTCTACGAAGCGTTTGGTAATGTCATGAGAGTACCAGATGATAACACTCAGGACGGGAGCTAGCATATTTATGCAACGCAGGACGCTTACTGTAGGAGTAAGAATAATAAAAACTGTTGGTGAATTCCGAGAGCGGGTAAACCAGACTTTCAATCAGGAGTTGATAGGAGCACGGGAGATGCCGTCGACACCTGCAATTTCGATCTTTGCTAGGGAATTTCAGCATTGAAAAGTGTATAAAGTGACGTGTGTTAAGTGTACAGCATATGTAAAATATCCTTTAAAGTAGTGATTAGATAAGTGTTTCACATGTGTGAGAGCGATAGCTTCCTGAGAGTTATGCAACGTGCCGTGTTGTTAATGAAAATTATGTGTTATAAAATGTGTGTATTCAAGATAAATATGTCGCGTTAAACCTGCTAATGGCGGGCGACATGGAGAAATATGATTGGTCGGAGCCACCATAAGACGCCTATAGAGATGTAAGTACCCCACAAGTTATGATTATGTAGAAATATGGGCCACTGCATGTTGTGATTCCGTAAAGATGCCAGTAAAAATCAGTTTAGGAGGGAGATCCTCCATGTTTAATCATTATTGTGTTGATTTTTATAGAGTTGAAATGTTAATTTGCATCATTAAGTGGAGTAATTATTCCCACTATGAATTAAGAATGGCAATCAGTTATGTAAATGTGACGAGCACTATTGTTCGAGTTTTTAAGACGTTTAGCTATGTCGGATTTTTTTTGGTAAAGTTATGTAATGATTTTGGTCATTTATATCAGTGAGATTAATGGTAATAATAATAATGAATATTAAAAGTATGAATGAACACATCAGGAAACAAATAAATGTTGTAAGCGAGAATTAGTTACGCTAATTGCAAGACTTATCGATCTAAGCAGTAAGATGATACAGTAAGATTACATTACAGTAATTAAGGAAAGAAGTTTTATATCAGAATATTGCATATATTCAGTAATGATGCCAGGCATGAAAGAGCTTTTAGTGAATTGAATTTGCAGCTTATGTGAGAAGCTTATAGAGTAATTGATAGATTTCTCTTAATAATATAGGTCGGAGGTCGTAGCATTGAGTAAGGGGCCAGGTGGTCTATTCTACGTATGAAATCTCCTATGTCATGGGCATAAGTGGAGATATAATTTATGCCGGAGTTGTAGTGTGCACCCTAGCTCTGAGGAAGGATATGAAAGTGTTCCGGGTTGGAATCCTGTGATAGAGACGAGGAAAACGAGGACACCTCGATTCTCTATGGTCTCCCGAGAACTTACTGATGAGTTATTCCGCTCGTGGTAGCGAAACTCATGGCGACAGCTGCAGTGAGCGCCTATATTTTACTTGAGACATCGGTCACCCGTTAGACCAATGCATTACGAACCCCGAACCTTCATGTTGAATGGACCCGTGTGAGGCCAGTAATTATTATATCCTCTGCGTAGGAGTAATTATAAAAGCTCGTTCAATACCTGTTTGCATAATAGTCAATTAAGATCCTTTGGGATATGTGTGTCGGTCAGACAACAGTATTTGTCTTGAAAATGTTTACTGCTTAGAAAGGAAAGCATTCAAACCTTTAAGGAGGGTCGAGGTAATTGGTGGAACACCCATCCCACATTCTATTGTGTGCTGACTCCTCTAGCCGAGGGTCTGCAGGCGGGCACTCGAACCGTCAAGGCAAGTTGAAAGGAAAAGATTTTAGACCCTGGTAAATGACATATAATGAAAGATTGTTATGTTGAGTAATGTAGCCATGTGGTTTAGGAACACATGGATAATTATAGATTATCCTGATGGTTCATTATTTTAGCTATCTGACGAATAGTTAGACGATGTATTTGTACTGTCACTGAAACCAAGTTATGAAGTTGGTTACAAGATGCCAATCGCCACGAGAGCAAGGTAATCTAATTGTACCATCCGACACAAGCTATAACGTAACGTTTTATGTAGGAATCACATACAGCATGCAGTGGAACCATATAAATAGAGGAAGTGGAGGGGTAGCTTACATAATTATGGAGTTGCACGTTGATTGCGGTGCAACGTCCGAACAGGTAATGCATGAAAGCATTTGTTTGGTGAGAAGAGAAAAATCAAAACACGCACGGCACACATAATTGTTAAAACCAAGAGGTTTAAGGAATAATTAATTTGTGATATTAAAGAAGTCACATTGTATGACTGGTATGTTAATGTACAGTTTGTTTTGAAGTCGTAGGTGCATCAGCGCACTAGAATATCTTTATGTAGTTCACATAAGGGTACAGCTTTATGGTTTAATATGACTTTATTATGATTTCATTTTTGTTTGTTTGTGGATTGTGGAAGTAAATTTTTGTTTGCTTTGTTTTTATGGTTTTGGGATTGTTTTTGTGTTTGAAGCCATGATTTTATTTACTGAATTAAAGTTTTAGAATAGAGTTGTGCCTTATCATTGTAGGGTTGATACCTTATAGCCTCAAATCCAAATTATGCCCTGCTCAATTGGGGAGACGGTACACGCCTGAGACCTGATGCTAGCTGGAGGCAGATGCATATTCTCCATCGAGATTACTCACATGGGTACACTATATACAGTAAAACCTGCCTAAACCGGTCCCTCTATATGCCGGAAACCTGGACAACCGAAAACAAAATTCGGAACGGAGGTATTTCCTATGTAAAATGATATTGTAAACCAGAAAACTGCCTAACGCGGAAATGGAAAGAAACTCTGGAACAGTAGGCGTAAAATAATAACCTGACTTGGCCGAATTATCTTATCAATAATACAAAGCTATGTACTATAGTTTGAGCGCGACTGTACTTGCAACAAAATCCTGGGAATCATTAACACTCATTTTTCCTCAAGTACGCAGCAGGTGTGCTACATTTCACGACATCTGTACCATTACTTCCTCCAACCCTCTTGTAATACACACAGTTTCCTTCCGACAGATGAGAGTAGAAGTAGGAATAGAAGAAAACTTGAGTGATCTTTAAAGGTGTTTTCTTTACTGTGTACTGCATTTATTTGTAGTCGATTTACCCTGTAGGTTGGTGGCTCCCACGGACTCAGCGAGGTAACTCACCACTACCGCCGCTACGGGCAGTGTCCTGGAGCTTGGAACATTTGGTCGGGGTGGTTACCACTAGGGAGGTGTGATCAGCACCTCGTCCAGGCGGCATCACCTGCAAAGCGAACAGGGTCCACAAGAGGGATGGGAAGGGAGGGGAAGGGAAGGGAGGAGAAGATTGGGATGGATAGGCAAGGAAGATGGAAGGAGGCGGCCGTGGCCTTACAGTAGGTACCATCCCGGCATTTGCCCGAGGACAAAGTGGGAAACCACGGAAAACCACTCGAGGATGGCTGACGTGGGAATTGGAACCCCTTCTACTCATTTGGACCACCCAAGGCTGAGTAGACCCCGTTCCAGTCCTCATACTACTTTTCAAATTTCGTGGCAGAGCCGGGAATCGAACCCAGGACCTCCGGGGCGGCAGCTAACCATGCTGACCGCTACGCTACGGATGCGACCTGCATTTATTTACGTACTGTAATTCAGTGACAATGAGTTCTAAACATAAGACACACTGGAGGAGAAAATTAAGGTTATAGAAGAACACGATAAAAACAAACGTCCACCTAAGAATTAACTGTGTTGTTTAAAGTAGGAAAATCTCACATTATTTTATAGTAATCCTTATGCGGTAATATAGTATTTATTTGTACAGTATTTTGTCTTATTATAACTCAACACTTTGTAGAACGGAAACCTGCGAAAACGGAAAAATATATGCGGAACGATTGCGTTCCGCTTTAGGCAGGTTTTACTGTACCGGAAGTCTTCTACTTCATTTAGCTTTGACCTGTCAATTTGACTCCAATAGGGGTTTCTTATTTATTTCTACTGCATTCCATTATTTTGATTTATTAGCCTACTTTCGATTTTTGCAAAAAATAAAAGTAGACTTATGAGATCACTACAGGGCGAAAAAAAGTGTGTCTGTCTGTGTGTGTGTATGTGTGTGTGTGAGTCTGTGTGTGTGTGTGTGTGTGTGTGTGTGAGTGTGTGTACTCTGAATGGCTGTCCCCCCCTATCAATTCGATTACGGTGAGCACAAATTGAACGAAATTTGGTACAAAGGTAGCACTAGCAAAGGACACCTCAGTGTCATGTTTTATATCGCCGCCATGTTGACGGAAACGTAAAGGCGGCCACACAAATGTTCAAAGCTTAAATCAAATTACGACTAACCTAATCATCCGATCTCTACCAAATTTTGCAACAACATACCTTTATGGGGGCAGCATCCTTTGACCAAACTAATAGGTCATCAGCCTAATAGTTTGCGGATGGCGGCCATCTTTGTGTCAAAATCGATTGCCCCAATTAATTCGAACAAGGTGAAACCGAATGAAACGAAATTTGGTACAGAGATAGTACTAGCAAAGGGCACCCCAGTGTCATGTACCCCTATTAATTCGAACACGGTGAAACCGATTGGAATGAAATTTGGTACAGAGGTAGCACTAGCAAAGGGCACCCCAGTGTCATGTTTTATATCACCGCCATCTTGACGGAAACGTAATGTCGGCCACACAAATGTTCAAAGCTTAAATCAAATTACGACTAACCTAATCAACCGATCTCTACCTAATTTTGCAACAACATACCTTTATGGAGGGAGCATCCTTTGACAAATCTAATAGGTCATTAGCCTAATAGTTTGCGGATGGCGGCCATCTTTGTGTCAAAATCGATTACCCCTATTAATTCGAACACGGTGAAACCGATTGGAATGAAATTTGGTACAGAGGTAGCACTAGCAAAGGGCACCCCAGTGTCATGTTTTATATCACCGCCATCTTGACGGAAACGTAATGGTGGCCACACAAATGTTCAAAGCTTAAATCAAATTACGACTAACCTAATCATCCGATCTCTACCAAAGTTTGCATCAACATACCATTATGGAGGGAGCATCCTTTGACCAAACTAATAGGTCATTAGCCTAATATTTTGCGGATGGCGGCCATCTTTGTGTAAAAATTGATTCCCCCTATTAATTCGAACACGGTGAAACCGAATGGAACGAAATTTGGTACAGAGGTAGCACTAGAAAAGGCCACCTCAGTGTCATGTCTTATATCACCGCCATCTTGACGGAAACGTAATCGCGGCCACCCAAATGTTAAAGGCTAAAATGTAATTACGACCAACCTAATAATCTAGTCTCTACCAAATTTTGCAACAACATATCTTTATGTGGGAAGCATATTCTGACCAAACTGCTAGATCATCAGCCCAATAGTTTGCAGATGGTGGCCAAGTATGTGTGCAAATCGATTCCCCCTATCAAATCAAACACGGTGAAACCGAATTGAACGAAATTTGGTACAGAGGTAGCACTAGCAAAAGGCACCTCAGTGTCATGTTTTATATCGCCGCCATCTTGACGGAAACAGAATGACGGCCACCCAAATGTTAAAAGCTTAAATCAAATTTCGACCATCCTAATAATTTGATCTCTACCGGATTTTGCAACAACATGCCTTTTTGTGGAAAGCATCTTATGACTGACTACAAGGTCATCAGCCCAATAGTTTGCAAATAGCGGCCATGTATGTGTGCAAATCCATTCCCCAGATCAATTCAAACACGGTGAAACCGAATTGAACGATTTTTTTTACAGAGGTATCACTTTCAAAGGGCACCTCATATTCATGTTTAATATCCCTATAGCACATTGTATTTCAACAAGCTACTACAACCAACATTCAATTATACTCCTTGAAAAGGACAAAGAGTTATAACAATACCCATGCATTTAGGAGAAAGTAGGCTATATGTTCTTTACTGAACATCTTGTTTTTGTTGACTTTCATCAATTATATTATTTTAGCATTTTATATAGTAGGCCTATAGATCCCTCATGCGGCGCTCACAAGCGACCGATCGTGACAAATTAACATTCAAATGAAATAGAATAGACATTAGCAGTGACAAATTGCACTATAATTTCATAGACATCTATAAATTCTTAAAAAAAGACTTTTAAAAAATGTACGAAGTGTGCGATTTGCAAATACTGCTGCCGTAGTAATACTCTCCATAATTGCTCTCCACTTCACATTTTGGCCGCTGTGATGCCTGTTTAAAAAAATTTAACATTCTGAGGGCTTTTCTTTATCATTATGCATGGACTCAGCACACAAATGACATTAGCAGTGACGAATTGCATTCTAATTTCATAAATATAGATTTTTGTAAGAAGTGTGATTTGCATAAAACTGATGCTCTAACATGCTGCAATTATGAGTTGTCGTCTAAAACCTTAAAACTATTAAACGTTAATTCTTTTACATGTTTTTCTTCTGCCTTCTAATTTCATAACTATAGATTTTTGTAAGAAGTGTGTGATTTGCAAATACTGTTGCTGTAACATGCTGCAATTAGCCTATGAGTTGTCGTCTAAAACCTTAAAACTATCAACCTTTCTCCTTAAGTCCCTTATTATAAACCTATTGGGGAAAGTGTGGTTTATGATCATGCGAGATTTCTCGCACGGGTGCGCTAGTCATGATTTATTTCCTCAATATGGTATCCATACCATTTAAAAACTCATAATAATGGTTACGATCATTAAACTAATTTAATTTGTATCAATAGTGTTATCAATAAATCTAATCACTCGGGACACCACAGAGTCAGTGTAAATATTGAATACAGTACAGTACAATCATGTTATCTCTAGTAGGAGGTTCTATTTGCAGAACAAATTACATAAGTACGGTGTTTTGTATACAACTTCATTTCATGGTTGAGATGCTTGATTTATCCAGGTTTACAATTATGCATTTTCCGCTGGCTAAATTTGTGGTTGAATGGTGAGAAATGGTGGTGTTGTGAACACACATTCGTTACGATAATGACGATCATTTCTAACACCGCAATTAACACGCGCATTCTCTCTACTCCCGGGCGGTGATGACGTCAAGGCTCATGTGCTCCATGGTGGTCAAAACAAGTGAGAGGTCAGCAGGTCAGTGTGTCCACTTTCCCTATGTTCTCGCGGTAACGCTTAGATAATGACGTAATATTGTAATCAGAATTTAATGTTTTTCAGTCGGTCAAAACGATTGTACCCAATTGTAATGAGTGGTTCCCTAATCCAGAAAATGAAATTACATAAGATTAATAAATGCACTTGAATGACCAGTTTCGATCGTCAAGCGATCATCATCAGATCCTTTACACTTAGGCTATTAAATATATGTCTACAACTATGGGTTATGAGTAGGGCTCGGATGTTTAAGACCAAACAATAGTCCAAATATGCAAGCAAAATATACCTCAAAAATGGCAAAATATGACCTGAAAATGACTGATTTAAATATGGCCGCTATCTTAATCCAAGCGACAATCCTTAACTAAATTCTTTATTCTTATTTTCATATAAATTTTCTGAATATTCTGGTTGTTGTTTGAGTCTTCAGTTTTTGACTGGTTTGAAGAAGCCCTCCATCCCTCCCTGCCCTGAGCTAATAGTTTCATCTCTACATAGCTACCACACCCTACATCCGAGGCAATCTGTTTAACATATTCTAACCTTGGTCTACACCTACAGTTCTTGTCCTCGACCCTTCCTTCCATAACTAAGCTTGCTATTCCTGGGTGTCTTAATATGTGTCCTACCAGCCTATCTCTTCTCTTCATTAGTAGTCGCCAGAAACATCTCTCTTCTCCCACTCGTCTTTGTTACCCTATCTACCCATCTGATCTTCATCATTCTCCTGTAACACCACATTTCAAAGGCTTCAATTCTCCTCTTTCTGCTGCAGCAATAGTCCAAGTTTCACTTCTATAGAGCGACACGCTCCAGAAAAAGGCTGTCAAAAATGACTTCCTAATACCTAAATCTATATTCGATGTCAACAGATTCCTTTTCTGTAGAAATGCTTTCCTTGCTTGCGCTAACCTACTTGTTATATCCTCCCTACTTCGTCCATCACTGGTTATTTTGCTTCCTAAGTAACAGAAGTCTCATACTTCCCTTAGCTTTTCATCCGCCAATTTGATGTCCATAGAGGTTTCTGTTTTTTTTTTTTTTTTTCAATAGTTCGGTTTTAGATTTATAAATTTTCATCATGAATTCTCTCCTCAAGACGGAGTCCATACCATTCAAAAATTCATTCAAATCCTCAGGCGTGTCGGCCAATATGACGGTCATCAGCAAATCTTAGAATTGAAATTATTTCACCTTGAATCTTCACTCCCACTTAAAATTTTTCTCCAATATACATATCTATGTGGTTATTTACAGTCTATTTCTGTAAACACTAGTTCCCGTTCGGTAAGTTGAGGATGATCGCACACCTACAGCTGACGTCAAACTACCGAAATATGATGTTCTTACCAAAATATGTTCAAAATATGACCTAATGGTAAAAAATGTTCGAAATATGCATTTATATGACCGCTGTATTGTGAAGATAATCACTTGATATGCATCAGAAACCAATCGAGCATGATAATGAAGGCAAAGAAAGAAATATGAGTTTTCCTAAACATCCGAACCGTGGTTATGATGTTTACAATATATACACTTATTTAATTGCAGTACCGTAATGATTTAACTATCACAACTAGTCAAGATATATAACAAAAGAGAAACTGTTCCGCCTAGTCAATACATTTATTTAAAACAAGTTATAACCTTGCCATTGTATGGTACATGTTTCGGGGCCTCTAGTACTGGTCCCTTCTTCAGCCATAAATTAAGATGTAAAATGCAGCATAGTTAATGATATCACAAAATGGTGTTACATTTTACTGATGCAAGCTCATGTTACTTCTCATGGTTGATATGTTCTTTTTCACATCATTTCATCCATTCACTCATCATTTTATGTATTTCTTATGATATCTTTAATTATGCTGGATTTTACATCTTAATTTATGGCTGAAGAAGGGACCAGTACTAGAGACCCCAAAACATGTACTATATAATAACAAGTTTATAAATTGTTTTAAATAAATGTATTGACTACTGTCGACCAAAGTAGTATGTGTACTCGAGTTTGAAGGTTGTTTGTGACGTAACCAATAGACATACATAAAATCCAATAACATCATCATTTTCGTCGTTCTATTTTACGTGAGCTCATGTAGGTTTGGAATTTTTAGTTTATATTTTAATATTTTTTATCGCAGTTGGAACACAAAAAGTGCCCGTTTTTAAGCGTGTTTCGACCATGCGTCACATTTAAGAATTATTATCTCACAAACCCGTCATCAGATCGAATCCAAATTTTAACACAATATACATTAGAATGTTGTATAACTGGTTTATTAATTTCAAAATTTTGCGTGACCAAGAAACAAATTTGTTATCATTTGTGTAAGGTAACGTTTTCTCGGCTTGGGGTAGTTGGAATATGTAGTTCTTGGTCGCGTTGTAATTCTTATACATCAAAAAGTTATGCTGTATGACTTTAAAATACGTAAATTAATTCACTTATTTTATATCGGTTTATATTTGAACGGGGAAATACGACCTCGCCTCGCTCGGCAGTGATGGGCTCCATCTCAGCAACGCTGTACAGCTTACCCTGGAGCGGCTGGCTGGTGAATCATGCCTTATTTCCACGAACAAATACAAACCGATATAAAATAAGTAAATTAATTTACGTATTTCACAGTCATACAGCATAACTTCTTGATGTATAAGGATTACAACGCGACCAAGAGCTATATTTTCCAACCACCCCGACCCGAGAAAAAGTTTCCTTACAAAAATGATAACAACTTTGTTTCTTGGACACACAAAATTTTGAAATTAATAAACCAGTTATACAACATTCTAATGTATATTGTGTTAAAATTTGCATTCGATCTGATGGCGGGGTTTTGAGATAATAATTCTTAAATGTGACGCATGGTTGAAACACGCTTAAAAACGGGCACATTTTGTGTTCCAACTGCGATAAAAAATACTACAATATAAATTAAAAATTCCAAACCTATATGAACTAACGTAAAATAGAACGTCGAAAATGATGATGTTATTGGATTTTATGTACGTCTATTGGTTACTTCACAAACAACCTTAAAACTCGAGTGCACATAATACTTTGGTCGACAGTAGGCGGCACAGTTTCTCTTTTGTTATATAGTGAATATGTCAATACGGAAAATGAACTTCTTTCACAGCACAATTTAATCTAGACTAGCGGACCCGTGCGAGAAATCTCGCATGTTCATAAACCACTCTTTCCCCAATAGGTTTATAATGAGACACTTAAGGAGAAAGGTTATGTTTTTATTTCAACCAAATGATTATAGAACACTATTTACATTTCAGGATAAAGGAAAGACCTCCGATAGTTAATATGACATGAAACAGGCGTCACAGCGGCCCTTGGACAGCAATTATGGAGCGTATTTTCCTACATCAACGGTGTTTGCAAATCGCACACTTCGTACAATTTTTTAAAAGTCATTTTTTAAGAAATTATAGATATTTATGAAATTATAGTGCAATCAGTCACTGCTAATGTCTATTCTCTTTCATTTGAATGCTCATTTGTCACGATCGGTCGCTTGTGAGCGCCGCAGGAGGGATGCATACTACTGAAATAATATATATGATATGTGAACTCAGTGAAGGCAGCTGGTGACGACAGATGCACAGAAACTCAAAGAGTAGCATGCTGAGCTTCTATGCCCAAGGTCGCGGGTTCAAACCCGGCTGAAGTCATTGTTTTTTTTAAGAGAGTTAAAAATCCTTCAGTGAGCCTACCTTCGGAGGGGATGTAAAGCCAGCAGGCCCATGTCATAGATTTATGGCATGCAAAAGACCCTACCACTACAATTGGTAGTGTGTGGCTAAATTTGTAGATTATTTGGCTTGAAACGCTCAATGAACTTCCAACTTTCATCGCTGGGTGTCAGCGACGTCCGGAAGCCAAAGTTGCAACTACTTCAAATTGAACTTGCTCATTCATCTTCATTCATTTCATCTCATACACACGCGGCGGCACTTGTAGCTCACCCCATGGGTGTCCGCATAGAAGTGGCTACAATGTCTGGCGAACCGAACGTTTCCTCGGACACTCCCGCTACTAAAAGCCATACGCCAGATGAATAATAAATAAAATCACAAGTAGTTTTTTTTTTCATGATAACTGGACCACCCCTTACAATTGGGTACAATCGTGTTGACCGACTGAAATACATAACGTTTCGATTACTAAAGCAAAATTGAACAAGAAGTTCCGTGACGAACTAAAGAGCCTACTTTTCTTAAAATTTAAGATTCATTCCAATGATTAATCTATATGGATCCATCTGGAATAATGACGACAATAAGTTGGTAATATCGAAATTTCTAATTAGTTCGAAATACTGTATACCTGGCATAATGTAGTCTAATAGAGAACTACAGTTGGCAACGCTGATGACTGAATATATTCTTAGTTCCATCTCTTAAGGTACAGAATACAAAATTTGGTTGAAGTCCAATGGATAGCATGGACGTTACATGCAGTTAATTATTGGATCTAATAGCGCGCGTAAAATCACGTTGGCAACAATGACATACATGTATTGGACAAAAATAATCTGAAATAATACGATCTATTGTTGTGCCAATTTTGAATGAAATCTATTAGTTAGCATAGAAGTTACATGCATTTTAAAATTGGACCTATCAGCAGGCTTAGAATCATGTTGGCAGCACTGGCGTAGGCCTATATTAGTTACTCCAAAGTAATTTAGAATGCCAGGTACTATACGTGTGCAAAGTTTAGAGCTATTGGCTTGCATACTTTCTGATATATTGATATTAGGGTAACAAATATAGAGACAGTATTTATGAACAGTTGGCAGCCCTGGTTACTCTTAAGAATCGGCATAGTCATATCTGTTATGGTACACATAGCACACACGAAGTTTGGTTGAAATCCAAATGATAGTATAGAAGTTACATGTATTTAAATTTGGACCTCTCAGCAGGCTTAGAATCATGTTGGTAGCACTGGCGTATATAAGTTACTCCAAATTAATATAGAATGTCAGGTACTATATGTGTGCATAGTTTAAAGCTGTCGGCTTGCATACTTTCTGATATATGGGTATTCGGATAAAATAAAATTGAGAGCATTTATTAACAGTTCGCAGCCCTGGTGGCTCTTAAGAATACGCTCAGTCATATCTGTTTATGTACACATAGCACATACGAAATTTGTTTGAATTCCAATTGATAGTGTAGAAGTTATATGCATTTAAATTTGGACCTATCAGCAGGCTTATAATCATTTCGACAACGCTGCCACGTATGGCCTCCTGGAAATTAAACTGCAATATTATTATCTATACGTGTGCCAATTTTGAAATAGATCCCATTCATACCTTCCATGATATCCAACATGTAGCTCAAATTTCAATTGCGATTTTTCAGCAGTTGGTAGCACTGACATCATTTTCAAATATGGCCATGAGATATTCAGGTATAGATCTTTACTCCTACCAAATTTTGTTTCGATTGCTCCAGCCGTTTAGGAGTTGATAGGGGGGGGGGGGGGAGGGGCACACACACAGCCATACAGACAGACACACATTTGCCAGATCTCATAAGTCTACTTTTTCCTCATTTTTGCAAAATGTGAAAAGTAGGCTAAAAATGGCTTCTAACACGATAATGTAATACGATTGTATGATTATTTATTTATCTTTATATAGAATGCGATTACATTTGCCATTGTTAGCAAATTACCAAGAAAGAGGTTTTAAACAATAATACAGTACATTACCATTAACGTTACGGTATATGAAGAATTTACCGTTCATACCATACTTTTAATAAATGAAATGAGATACAGTATATACAATAAGATCTATAGGCCTACGTAACCAAACTTTGTTCACTGCATTCCGAAGAATTTATATTCCAAATTTAATTACACGTGACGCATCCATATTCATCCGTATTCACTGTTTAAATTCCAAATTGCCTCTCAACTATACAACACGATTGCCAACTGACGATAACCACAGGCTACTTTAAAAGAAAATTCAAAAGATGAACTAACCGGTTGGTACCTGAAAGCAAAATATTACACACTATATTTCGAAAGAAGATTTAATTTTACTCATTTTCAGGAAACTCAGTTAATATTCGGCAATTGTTATTTCTAAATTATTTAATTATATATTTGAATTTTTAGAATTTTAATGTAAAGCTCAATTTATTTACGTTCATTCATTTCCCCTTGTTATTAAAAATTGCGTATTTTTCTACCTATATTTTTGAAAATATTTAATGTGAAACCCAATATTATAGTTTATTTACATTTAATTACATTGTAAGGATATTCATTGTATTATTTTATTTTATTATTTTAATTATAATTTATCATATAACTTTCATTAACAAACAATCAACATTAGACTTAAGCACGCCGTCGGATTTTTTAAGAGCGTTAAAAATCCCTCATTATGCCTTCATTCGGAGGGGAAGTAAAGCCGGCGGTCCCATGTCATAGATTTATGGCATGTTAAATAATTTCCTCTAATTACACCTGTGTGAAACTAAATTGTATAGGTTAAGAATGTAAACAACGTTCTTAGGTTGCTACGTTCGTTGCCAAGAGCCGACTGCAGTGGCGTCTAGTAGCTAAGTTCTGAAGTAGGTCTAGTAGTCGTTGACGGTGGCGTTTGGCGGCAAAACTAGGAACTATTTGAAAAATTAAAAGTTGCAGTCCTTACTTGAATTTAAAAAAAACCGATACACACACTAATACAGTCATCACAATTAATACCGGTCGGTTATCAGACAGATTCTACACACACCCAAAGTACACGGGGCTACATGACCGTGTTGTCGCAGCCCCTAAACTAAGGAACCAACCAACCAACCAACCAGACTTAAGCACATCATTTAATAATCAGCAATTCTTCTAGGTTTGTGCCGTGTCTTGTGTGGGGTTTCGCCTAGGACACCAAGCTGGCTCATCGGCGGGCTCTTGGTGTCCTCGCCTGGACCCCCACGCTTTTATCATATGTTATTTTCTATAAGACGATAGACACAAGACACGGCACAAACCTAGAAGAATTGCTGAGTTTTGTTCGTTTCTTCCTCTATTGTCCGTCCAGAGTTAACAGTGCACTACGGGCTCTTATGGGCTTTACATTTAGTGAATTCCCCCAGAATTTGATGACTTTGAAGTCATTGAAAACTGTATTTCCCCTGCCTTATATAACACCGACAGCGGTGGCTACGCACGCCAAAGCGCAGAGTTAGGTCACGGGGCCAAGCTCTCTGCTGACTTGGTAGACGCGTGGGATCGAACCCCACCGTTCGCTTCTTTGAAATGGTTTTCTGTGGTTATCCATTTTCAGCACCAGGCCAATGCTGAGTCGGTATCTTCTTACAGGCCACGGCCACTTCCTTCCCTATCCTTGCCCAGTTTCATTCACCTTCATCCTTTCGATCTCTCATCCCGACGTGCGGGTAGCCCACGGTCATCGACAAGAAAGACCTGCACTCGGCCTCTCAGGAGGCCACACGACAAAAACGGAAGGCGGGTTAGTTACAGACAGCGGCGGAGTAGCCAATACTACATCATTTCCAGATCTACAGAGGTGGCCAAATGATTATGGCAAAGCTGAATAGAACTAAATTCTTTATTGCAAATTAACATACGATACATTACAATGGGGAATTTCTTTCTGTTGCAGGAAATTTCTTTGTTGTATTATGTCATGCATTTACCAAATGTGTTACAAGATATCCTTTACGAACCAACATCGTATGCATTTACGCATACTTTTCAAATTTGGCAAAAATGAAGAAAAAGTAGACTTATGAGATCGATCCGGGAAAATGTGTGTCTGTCTGGCTGTGTGTGTGCCCCCCCCCCCCCCTATCGACTCCTAAACGGCTCCAGCAATCGAAACCAAATTCAGTATGAGTAAAGATGTATACCGGAATATCTCACGTCTATATTTGAAAATAATGTCAGTGCTACCAACTGCCAAAAAAACGCACTAGAAATTTGAGCTTCATGTTGGATATCTTGGAAGGTATGTATGGGAGCTATTCCAAAATTGGCACACATGTAGATAATACTATTTCATTTTAATTTCCAGGAGGCCATACATGACAGTGTTGCCAAAATAATTTTAAGCCTTCTGATAGATCCAATTTTTAAATGCATATAACGTCTACACTATCAATTGGATTTCAACCTAATTTTGTATGTAATATGTGCACATAAAGAGATATGACTGAGCGTATTCTTAAGAGCCACCAGGGCTGCCAACTGTTAATAATGGCTCTCTATCTATTTTTTAAAATCCAAATACCAATCTATGAGAAAGTATGCATGCCGACAGCTTTTAAACTATTCACACGTATAGTACATGACATTTTAGATTAATTTGGAGTAACTTATATACGTCAGTTCTACCAGCATGATTATATGCTTGCTGATTGAACCAATTTTAAATACATGTAACTTCTATACTATCAGTTGGATTTCAACCAAATTTCGTATGTGCTATGTGTAACATAACATATATGACTATAAGTATTGTTAAGAGCAATCAGAGCTGCCAACTGTTAATAAATGCTGTCTATATACTTTTACCCTAATATCAATATATCAGAAAGTATGCAAGCCAACAGCTCTATACTTTGCACACGTATAGCACCTGACATTTTAGATTAATTTGGAGTAATTAATATAAGTCAGTGCTGCCAACTTGATTCTATGCTTCCTGATAGGTCCAATTTTAAAATACATGTAACTTCTATACTAACAAATGGATTTCATCCAAAATTGGCACAACAGGATATCATAATATTTCAGATTATTTCTAACTAGCACACGCATGACATTGTTGCCAACATGCTTTTACGCGTGCTGATAGATCCAATGTCTAACTGCTTGTAACGTCCATTGGGCTTCAACCACATTTTTTATTCTGTACCTTAAGAGATGGAACTAAGAATATATTCAGTCAACTGGACTGCCAACTGTAGTGCTCTATTAGGCTACATTATACCAGGAATATTTCGAACTAATTAGACATTTCGATATTACCAACTTAATTTCGTCATTATTCTAGATAGGTTCATATACTGTAGATTAATCATTGGTATGAAAAGTAGGCTCTTTAGTTCGTCACGGAACTTCTTGATCTTTACTAGTTTACCTTTAAAATGCTCTTATCATATGTTATTTTCTATAAGACGATAGACATTAAAAGACCAATCATTAAGAAAGCAAAACTGTGTGGTGTGGGAACTTACCCTTTCCTAACACCAAATGTCACCGTTTCTTCTTTTGTTACAAGTAAAGAATGGCATGCGAATAGCATACGTTGGCTAGAAGGCATTATTTCACAGCATATCATCGACTGAAAATGATTAATTTTATTGGTTTCCTGTCACGTCGGCTCAATTGACGGCCAAGACTGATCTGGTTAGGATGTTATAAAAACATAATCTCTTCATGAGGATAGAGGAAATGTGTACATTGTTTAAGGTTCTATGAACCAAGTACAAGTAAGTAATTTGGTTCTTTTCAGCTACACTATAATAATTTGGCCACCTGTGTATTTTGAATCATTACAGAAGCTATTTATGGCTAATTTCAGTAGTTTAGAACATCTTATCGTGGGTTCCCGTTTCCTTCACTGTTATTGACTTTGATCACTACGTCACAGACACTTTCCTTCGCCGATCTCACGAGTTCATAACCTGTCAGTTGTGTACACGGACAGAATGCGGGATATATATTACATATACAATAAATAAAACATTCCGTTTATTTGAATATTAGTGCTATTTCATATCTCATGCCTTGCGTGCAAGATGTCGAGGGGAGTAGAGGAAGGAAGGAGAGAAAATAAAATAAAATAAGAGAAGAAATAAGGAACAACAAAGAAAGAGGAGATGCACAACTTTGCTAGCAAAAATGTCTTGCGACAGACGGGACGGAACCTGCCTCGCTCGCAAAATAAAGGCTTGAATGACGTGCACGTAAGATAAGTCAGGAATGAGTTTACCAAGGTATATCAGGTTACACAACACTTGTTTGATATTGCAAGTAGAAAATGGAAACTAAACTCGTATTTTATATTATACGTGGTAGGTTAACCTACAGTAGCTCTGAGTGTATTTATATCGTAGTTATGCGCGGTTATAATCAGTCCATACCGTTAACTTTTCGCCTTTTTTTTCACTATCGTTTTACCCTCCAAGCTTGGCTTTCCCACGGACTAAGCGAGGATCCCACCTCTACCGCCACTGAGGGTAGTGTCCTGGAGCTTGAGACTCTAAATCGGGGATACAACTGTGGTGTGTGACTAGCGCTACGCCCAGGCGATCTCACTGTAATGCGAACAAGGGCCTGATGAAGGGATGGGAAGAGTGGGAGGGTTAGGCAAGGAAGTGGGAAGGAGCCGGCCGTGGCCTTACGGTAGGTGCCATCCCGGCATTTGCCCGAAGACGAAGTGGGAAGCCACGGAAGAACACTTCGAGGATGGCTGAGGTGGGAATCGAACCCCCTCTACTCATTCGGACCATCCGAGGCTGAGTAGACCCCGGTCCAGTACTCATACCACTATTCAAATTTCGTGGTAGAGCCGGAAATCGAACCACGGACCTCCAGGGTGGCAACTAATCTTGCTGACCACTACGCAACGGAGGCGACTCATACCATAAACTAGTGCTAATAATTCCCTTTCCTTTGACTTCCCCTCCTTTTCTTTTATTTTCATTCATTTCGTTCCCATTTCTTTCCTTTCCCTTCTTTTCCTTTCTTTCCCGTCCTACCTTTCTTATCCTTTCCTTTACTTCCATTTATTTCCTTACCTTTCCTATTTTTTCCCACTCCTTTCCATTATTTCCCATTATACCCTTACCTTTCCCTATTCTTTCATTTTCTGTCATTTCCTTCCCTTTCCATCTCTGTGTTTCATTTTCTTTTATATAACTTTCTTCTCATCCCATTCCTTTCATTTGGTTTGATTACCTGTCCCATTCTTTCTTTTCCTATCAGGGGCGTGGTGGCATAACGGTCAGAATGTGGGTCTATTACCAAGGTGGACTGGGTTTCATTCCCGGTCAATGCATGTGAGATTTTTGAGGTGCAATGCCATGTCCTGTGGTTAGGATTCCACGTAAAAAGGAGGTCCCGTGGTTCATGATCGCATGAATAACGATCACGTTAAGCTAAGAGCTTCCTTTCCTTCTTTTCCTGCTATTTATTTTAATTTCCATTCCTCTTTTCTCTGCCTTTTAATTCCTTTATTTCCATACCTTTCCTTTCAATTCCTTTGAATTCATTTCATTTTCTTTCATTCCATTCCCTCCTTCTCTTCATTTGCATCCATTTCCTATCCTTTACTTTCTTTTCCTCTCATTTGTATTCATTTTCTTCCCTTTTATATTCTTTTGTTTTGCCATTCCTATTCTTTTATTGCCTTTCCTATTCTTGTTTTGCCTTTCTTTTCCTTTAAATCCTTAGCTTTCATTCCCTTTACTTATATATCTTTTCATTTCCTTCCATTTTCTTTTATATAATTTTCCTACCTTCCCATTCCCTTCCCGGGGCTATACGACCGCGTTGTCGCTGCCCCTAAACTAAGGAACCAACCATTACTTTCCTTTATTTTCCTTTTATTTCATGTCATATCTTTTTTTCCTTTTACTTTCTTTTAATTTACCTTCATTACCTTTCCTTCAATTCCTTTGCTTTTATTTTATATCCTTCACTTTCGTTTCATTTCCTTCCCTTTTCTTTTATATAATTTTCTTTCCGTCCATTTCATTTCATTTATTTTCATGTTCTTTCTTATCCTTTTATTTCATTAAATCCCCCCCCCCCCCCCTTACTGTTCCTTCCATTCCCTTCCTTTAATTTCACTTTATATAATTTTCTTATACAGTACTGTATTTCATTATTTTGATATTAACTTTGTGGTCCATTCTTCTGTAAAGAGCGATGTCTGAATGGTTTGTAGGCTTCCTTAAATTTGCAACAACCAATAGCACATGAAAAGTGATTTATAAGCAAAAGAAATTTCCTTTAACCACAAATCCATATTGTCCTAACACGTAGCTCTCCAGCTAAACTGCTCATCGACCAGCTCCAGGCAGCTAACCTGTAATTAAAATATAAAAACATATCCCAATAATTCTTCTCAAGCATTATTACGGGAGCAGTTAAAGTAAACAACTTACAACATGGTTTCAGTTTTACAAAAATCCAACTGCGAGAAGCTCATAAATTTAATACTGAAACACCAGTTCACTACGTACAGTATGGGGGAGAAAAGCATAAAATTTATATATTTTGAAAAAACTTCTTATATTTCAAAAAGTAGTAGATCGAATGTACAGTGTTTCCCGGTCTGATTCAGAAAGATACGAGCTGCGTTTAGTTTTATCTCATGTAGTTCAGTACAGTAGGTGTAACAGGCTTTGAGGATCTCCGAACATACGAGTACAAAGGTATTACGTATATTGAAGAAGAAATGCATACGAAAGTCATCCTGACAGTAAGAGACACAAACCAGTTTATAACACGGGCAACAATGCCCAATTGCATTCGTAGAAAACTCTACCTGCTGTTATTCTAGATGGAAAATTGGGTGGGAAGTTATTAATTGTGCTGCGAAAAGTGGAGGTTCTCTGCCTCCAACGATTCTGTCTCGTGTCAGGCATCTAGCAAGCACAGTGGGGAATGTTTAACGTCGTTTTTGAGTAGTCGACCAATAAGTATTCCTTTTATTTCATTTTCCAATATTCTGATAACTTTTTCAAAATCGAGATTGTAGAGATAGGAACGTAATCATATCTGAAAGATTCCTTATTGATAATTAAATTAAAATCAATAATCAATCAATCAATCAATAATCAATAATTATAATTTATATAAAGTTAATTAATCAGTACTAATTTCAGCCACACTGTGGCTTTCTTCAACTATGTGTGGATCTTAACAAATTAAATAATAATAATAATAATAATGTTATTGGTTTTACGTCCCTTTTAACTACACTGGCTTTTAGAGACGCCAGGGTGCCGGAATTTTGCCCCGGAGGGGATCTTTAACGTGCCAGTAAATCTACTGACACGGCTCCCTCGCATTTGCTCACCCTCAAATGCCAGCTGACTGCGCCAGGTTTCGAACCTGCAACTAACAATTTAAACCAAATGCAAGCATGTAATAATACAATTTATTCCAATAAATTGTTCTCAAATAAATTGGAAATAAATCTTAAGAGTAATATGTTTATAAAGATATGGATACTAGACAATATAACAAACACAGAAAACAGCCTTTAATATTCTTGCTGTACAAAATGTTCAATGAATGTTGCGTCAGATCCACCGGGCTAGCGAGACGGAGGACGGAGTTTCTCGGGCCGCGCCCCTCTTGTTGGTCGCGGGGCAGTGCTCACTAAGAAAATACCTCTTTGAATCACGCAAGGCCATTTACGCGCCGAGTGTCACTGGATTGTTCGGTTTCTGGAAAGGACTGCAGTGACTGTCAACGGTAAACAGCCAGTGACAAGTGAATGTCGATTACGGTTTTGAACAATGTGTACAGTGGAGTTGAAAGTTGAGTCAAAGTTGAGTGAGTGTTTGTGCTAAAGAAGCAGTGTGTGAGGGTAGTAGTGAGATAGCGCGAAGGCCCTGGATTCGACGCGGCACGTGTACAGACACTGGGCTACGAAGTGGGACTCTGGCGTAAACATCACAGTGGAGCACCACGAAGTAGAGGAGAACTGTGAACTATGAACTCCGCAGCCTGCTGCGTGAGAATTGAAGATTGTATATAAATAATTGTATACAATAGCCGTAATAAATGTAGTGGTTAGGAACGCACGCTACCAGCTGTGTTGTGATTTAGTAGAGTGTAACCCTATTCCTGTCACAAAATATACATATGAGTGAAAATTCAGGCAAATCTCTCAATTAGTTACAGAGATATTAACTACTTAATGAGATGGGTGCTATCTAGTGTATGGAGCTCCTTGCAAGCATCTACAGGGTGTAATTGATATACATGCACCCCGTTACACTGGTGATAGAAGAGACTATTCCAAACACGCTAGGTGAAATAATTATCATATATCACAGTCAGCTGTGTTGCGTGGGGAATCCAGCCTATTTATTTTCCAAAACATTGACCGACGATTTTGTGATTTAATTTCACCTACACTAATTAATGATACGACTAAATTTCGTGAATATATTAGCTTAGAATACCATCTTATATCGCCAGTTAAAAGGGGTACATGCAGGGGTGGCTCCTAACTAAAGGTTTTGGGTGGGCCAGATGATATTACTTTTGTTTCATATTAAATACAGTATTGTTTTATACTTGCCATTCATTGTTGCCAATATTGCCTTTATTATCATTCCACACCGCTACATTTGAAACAAGTTTTAATAAATAGTTCATGCATTAAAAACTCTACTCACATGCCTCCTTATTTGTAAATATACAGTATTCTCTCCTGTGCTTGGTTGAAGCAAATTTATCTATCAGCTTGGTTCATGAGGTCCTATTTGGTTAATTTCTAACTTAGTGTTCAGAAGTACAGAAGAAAATGGATGTGTTAATAAAAATTCCACTTTCATTCTCCTATTTCGCACACTTACCGTATAACCCAAGTTAAAAACACACCAATTTATAGAAATTAATTTCATCCGCAGAACTCACTAAGACACTTGTATTGTACTTGGAACATCGGACAACTGAAAATGTATAAATATATTTTTGTCTAATGTAGGCAAGCTGTGAACAAAGGCTGAATACCTGTTTCAGGGCGTGGGGTGGGGTGGACCCTTCTTCTTTTACAGACAGTTGCAGGATGTGAAAATGGAGAGATCTTCTATTTCGCTTCGAAGCAATGCTATTGGCCCATTCCCCAGGTCCTTGAAGAGGAAGTAAAATCCCTTCATAGCTCAGAAGAATTTGCGTGCAAGACAGTGCTATGTCCACTGTTTTCCCACGCGGCCCATCAAGCCATATACTTTGCATAGGACTTTCTGTAGAGTGGCCCTCGCTATGACAATACACCGTACGGGACTGGCAGGAACTTGGTCTAGGGATACGTTATGTGTACTCAATTCTTTTCAGAAATTCCAGAAGGGAAAACACTTATTTTAAGTAGAATATCTCTAATTTAAAGTAATTTTTAAAGACATTAATTAAACAAATCATTGTGCAATACGGCTTAATGGCCCTGGGTGGGCAGGGCCCTTTTGGCCCTTAATGACGCACCGTCCCTGGGTACATGAAGGCTATAACAATATTACACTCTGTATTTCCAGTCTATACTTACCATTGATACTATTCCAATTCTTTTACACGTCTGGCTGCGTGGCTCAGGGGTAACGTTCTCGCTTACTGAGCCCAAGGTTGCAGGTTCGAAACCTGGCGCAGTCAGCTGGCATTTGAGGGTGCGCAAATGCGAGGGAGCCGTGTCAGTAGATTTACTGGCACGTTAAAGATCCTCTTCGGGGCAAAATTCCGGCACCCCGGCGTCTCTAAAAGCCAGTGTAGTTGAAAGGGACGTAAAACCAATAACATTATTATTATTAAATCTTTTACACAATAAATGGAACAGGAAGATAGAAGTAAGTGTCAGATGAGACTGTTATACACTGAGTGACACTCAAGCCCAAGGCGCCAATCTTGCTTGTAATAATGCTGCATCGTATTGCGGCGACAGCGTTACGTATGTATATAAAATTAAATTAATTCCGAATGACAGAATGAATGTATTCTTGTCTGCAGTGGGAAAGGTTTCACTATAATTGTGTATATCCCTCGTCATGTTAACGCGCAGCGCACGGGAGCTGGAGATATTCTGTCATAACGTTTTCATGAGCTGTCACGGTTCTAGAAATATGGGGCGAGTACGAGGAGAATAATATTGTGAATTCCGGCCGAGCATCTCGCTATGCATGTAGCCTGGTGGATTTGGCTACCTGAGCCACAGTTATCAAAGACATTCTCTTGTCTACTCTCGGAATTTATATTCAAACCGTGTATTTGTGTGTACGGTCACACGTAGTTATTGGTCGCACAGTTCGTGCCATCGGACCTTAGCAGGTAATTTTACGGAACATTATTTATACACTGCTGAACCCGGAAATCGCTACACCTATAAGAAGCCATTCACGTGCATTGAAATGCAAACAAACGTGTCATCTAAGATGATGATGATGATAATTGTTGTTTTAAGGGGCCTAACATCGTGGTTATCGGGCCCTCATGGCTTAGATGATCGTGAAAAGGTATATGAAACTATAACTAAAACTAACTTCATACTTACAAACTAGACGAGGAAATAAAAAACAAAAAGAAGAGTAAAAGAAACAAAAGACAGGAGGAATAAGAATGAGAATTAAGGGACTTGGAAGAAAGGAGAGCCATGCACGGTAGAGAGGAAAGAGAAACAGGAGAAAGGAAAGGAAGTTTGTAGATTTACGTGACCGTTAATCTCGCGATCATGAGCCATGGGACCTCCGTTTTAGGTGGAATCCGAACCACAGGACATGGCATTTCACTTTGAAAATCTCACATGTATTGACCGGGAATCGCACCTGGTCCGCCGTGGTGAGAGGGCAAAAGGTTATTTGCTGCGCCACCACGCCCCTTAGAAAGAGGAGAAGGAGAGGCAATGCAAGAAGGAGAAAAACCGGACCTAGCTCAGGAATCCCTCGGGGTTGCCAACTCCCGAACTCAACAGACGCGAGTCCTTGAGGGTTTAAGGCAATCCAGGGTGCACCGTAATTGGTGGGGCTACACCAACACACTCACTGCCTCCTTGAAGGTGTAACACAATCCAGGGTGCACCATAAGTGGTGGGACTACACACACCCTGCAACCTTGAAAGTGTAACACAATCCAAGGTGCACTATAAGTGGTGGGGCTACACCTACACACTCCCTGCCTCCTTGAAGGTGTAACACAATCCAGAGTGCACCATAAGTGGTGGGGCTACACACACCCTGCAACCTTGAAGGTTTGACACAATCCAAGGTGCACTATAAGTGTTGGGCCACTCCTACACACTCCCTGCCTCCTTGAAGGTGTAACACAATCCAGGGTGCACCATAAGTGGTGGGGCTACACACACCCTGCCTCCTTGAAGGTGTAACACAATCCAGGGTGCACCATAAGTGGTGGGGCTAAACACACCCTGCATCCTTGAAGGTGTAACACAAGCCATGGTGCACCATAAGTGGTGGGCTACACACTCCCTGCCTCCTTGAAGGTGTAACACAATCCAGCGTGCACTATAAGTGGTGGGGCTAAACACACCCTGCCTCCCTGAGGGTCTAACACAAGCCAGGGTGCACCATAAGTGGTGGGGCCGCACACACCCTGCCTCCCTGAGGGTGTAACACAAGCCAGGGTGCACCATAAGTGGTCGGGCTACACACACCCTGCCTCCCTTGAAGGTGTATCACAATCCAGGGTGCACTATAAGTGGTGGGGCTACGCCTACACACTCCCTGCCTCCTTGAAGGTGTAACACAATCCTAGGTGCACCATACTTGGTGGGGCTACACACACCCTGCCTCCCTGTAAGGTGTAACACAATCCAGGGTGCACTATAAGTGGTGGGGCTAAACACTCCCTGCCTCCCTGAGGGTATAACACAAGCCAGGGTGCTCCATAAGTGGTGGGGCTACACATACCCTGCCTCCCTGAGGGTGTAACACAAGCCAGGGTGCACCATAAGTGGTGGGGCTACACACACCCTGCCTCCTTGAAGGTGTAACACAAGTCATGGTGCACCAATAGTGGAGGGGCTAAACACACCCTACCTCCCTGAGGGTGTAACACAAGCCAGGGTGCACCATAAGTGGTGGGGCTACGCCTACACACTCCCTGCCTCCTTGAAGGTGTAACACAATCCAGGGTGCACCATAAGTGGTCGGGCTACACACACCCTGCCTCCCTTGTAGGTGTAACACAATCCAGGGTGCACCATAAGTGGTGGGGCTACACACACCCTGCCTCCCTTGAAGGTGTAACACAATCCAGGGTGCACCATAAGTGGTGGGGCTAAACACACCCTGCATCCTTGAAGGTGTAACACAAGCCATGGTGCACCATAAGTGGTGGGCTACACACTCCCTGCCTCCTTGAAGGTGTAACACAATTCAGGGTGCACTCTAAGTGGTGGGGCTAAACACACCCTGCCTCCCTGAGGGTGTAACACAAGCCAGGGTGCACCGTAAGTGGTGGGGCCGCACACACCCTGCCTCCCTGAGGGTGTAACACAATCCAGGGTGCACCATAAGTGGTGGGGCCGCACACACCCTGCCTTCTTGAAGGTGTAACACAATCCAGGGTGCACCATAAGTGGTAGGGCTACACATACCCTGCCTCCTTGAAGGTGTAATACAATCCAGGGTGCACTATACGTGGTAGGGCTACACACTCCCTGCCTCCTTGAAGGTGTAACACAATCCAGGGTGCACTAAAAGTGGTGGGGCTACACACATCCTGCCTCCTTGAAGGTGTAACACAATCCAGGGTGCACCATAAGTGGTGGGGCTGCACACACTCTGCTCCCTTGAGAGTGTAACACAATCCAGGGTTCACCATAAGTGGGGGGCTAAGCACACCCTGCCTCCTTGAAGGTGTAACATAATCCACGGTGAACCATAAGTAGTGGGGCTACACTCACCCGGCCTCCTTAAGGGTGTAGCACAATCCAGGGTGCACCACAAGTGGTGGGGCTACATACACCCTGCCTCCTTTAGGGCCTTGAACAGAAGGCAGGAGATACAATGAAAAGAAAACAAGAGGTTTGATCCTTCAAAGAATGAGGGATCAGGAAAGATGAGACAAGGGCCAATTAGGCGGGAAAGTAGAAGTCTCCCTAGGCCTTGGACACCCTAATACCGTCGGGGTCGGAAAAGAACAAGAGCTGACCAAGGGAGGTCGTTAGGAAAGAGACGATCTCGGCACAAGGAAGTGGAAGGAATGCCAAACTCAGCTGGGGTCCCATGGTCACCAACCCACGTCCCACAAGGTATGACATCTAAGAGATGTCCTATACAGGACATCGCACATAGATTTAGGTATTAGGAAGTCATTTCTGAAGGCCTTTATCTGGGGCGTGGCGATATATAGTAGTGAAACTTGGACTGTTGAAGCAGCAGAAAAGAGGAGAATTGAAGCGTTTGAAATGTGGTGTTACAGGAGAATGATGAAGATCAGATGGGTAGATACGGTTACAATTGAAGAAGTATTAAGACGAGTGGGAGAGGAGAGATTATTCGGGCTACTGCTAATGAAGAGAAGAGATAGGTTGATAGGACACATACTAAGACACCCAGGAATAGCAAACTTAGTTATAGAAGGAAGGGTCGAGGATAAGAACTGTAGGGGTACACCAAGGTTAGAATATGTTAAATAGATTGTCTCAGATGTAGGGTGTGGTAACTATGTAGATAGGAAATGATTAGCTCAGGACAGGGAAGCATGGAGAACTGCATCAAACCAATCGAAAGACTGAACACTCAAACAACAACAACAACATACAGGGTGGGTAAGGTGAAGGCAGTTGTATCCGCCTTCGTCTGGTGGATATATTTATTTACTTTATGGATGATAATGAATACTACTACTACTGAACAGTCACATCAATAGAAGAAATCATTTTTAAAATATAACGTTTCGTGGCGGTGACAAGTGGTATAATGGACGTAACATCCAAGTAATTTTCTCCAGTTATAATGATAATAATGGACACGGAAACGGCTAATTACTTACTACTGACACCTGTAATTTACTAACGAATTGAAAAATCTGATTAGACAGATGAGTAAGTGAAATAGAAGACGCTGCCTATCTCTTATTGTCTGTTAGAAAAGTAGAAAGCTGAAGTGTTATTTTTCGCCACAGCGCTGTTCGATATTTCGTCCATGTGCCAAATGGCCTAAATCTAGGGAATGGGTGGTGTTAACCGCAGTGTAGAGAAAGGTAAGTTCTTGAAATCTGGTTCAAGTCAGTGAAACGGTGTAGATTCGTGCCAAAGGCCAAAAATCCAATGATTAGAGAGGGCTGTCCGAAATTTAAAGTAGATAGTGATACCCGCAGAGTTCTAAAAGATAAGTACATAACATTTGGTTCAGATCGGTGAAACGGTGTCGCTTTGTATGAATAACAGACAAAGAAACAAACCAAAATTCAGCTTTATATATAGAGATTGTTGTCAACAACAGTAGCCTATGTAACAATCAATGAGTTTCATAACATAATTTATGTTCGACGACGTCGAAATGTTAACATTATATCTCAGAAAACTGTATCATAATGAAGCTCGTTATATCACTATTTTTCATTATGAAACAGTTTCTCCCGCCAATCAGAGCTCAAGAAACAGTTGTGTGAGCAATTAGGTAAGGATACCTTCGCGCATGAGCTCAAAATCCAACATATTTCTGTATTGGCAAGCAAGTGAATGGTCTCTGTTCTCGGAGTGCCTTGGCCCACGCATGCGCTCTGTTCAGTCAGCAAAGCCACGCCTTGTTCACTAACTGAATCCCACAGATATTTATGAATATTTATGTTAAAACATATAATGAAGTTATAATTATCGTCGAACATAAACAGTCGTATACAACTCGTCTATAATAGAAATTAAGACACTCGTATGTAAATTATAAAACTCGCATACGCTCGTTTTATAAACATACTCGTGTCTTAATTATTGCCATTATAGCCTCGTTGCATAATGTACTATTGTGTACAGTCTCTCTCTCTCTTTCAGTAGATCTGTCCGCAGACAGGTTTCAATTGGGCGTCCTCCATTTCTCTCTGTCTTAAGCATCTTTTCTCATTTGCTTGTAGCCTAATTGAAGGGCTCGGAGCAAGATAGTGCTATGCCACACTTTTGTCTTTCTGAGAAAAATGCATCTTAAAGTTTGAAAAAATTCTATAAATCAGATTTTGGTATTTTCTTTTAAGTTAATTTACTTAAGTTGGTTTATGTCAGTTATTACACGTTTTCAGTTTGTAAAATAGCATGCATATCTTAAGTACATTACGTAAATTGCAATTAAATGAAGGCATGCATGAATAATAGTGGCTTAGCACTTTCTTGCCTCAGAACTTGGCGCAATATGTCAGTGAAAATCCACAGCCTGCTTCCAGTCTCCGACCGGGTCAGGAATGGAATGAATGAAGCCCCCATCTAGCGGCGAGGATATGAACTGTGCCGGCTGCCGAGGCCTGGCGCACTCCACTGAGGCAATGATTAAATGAATGACAGATGAAATGAAATGATAGTGGAGAGTGTTGCTGGAATGAAATTTTTGACAGGGAAAACCGGAGTACCCGGAGAAAAACCTGTCTTCCTCCGTTTTGTCCAGCACAGATCTCACATGGAGTGACCGGGATTTGAACCGCGGATCCAGCGGTGAGAGGCCAGCGTGCTGCCGCCTAAGCCACGGAGGCTTAACAATATGTCAGTAATGAATGATATTTATTATTCATCTATTACATACTAAATATTTGGCAATATCTATTAAAAGTGTGTTCTAATGTGATGAAAATATTCTTTCATAATGATAAGCACAGATTGTTCAGTCAACTTTAAGAGGGCAGTAATAATCATCATCACTTTCTACACCCCCATCTCATTGCACTTAATGCTATTATAAAACGAATGGTGCACGGGCGAGATGATCTGGAGCAGATCGTGCAAATTCATGAACTTCTTTGAGTCAACAGTAATTGGTTCCCTATACTTCTGAGTGAGCTGGACCTCCGCTGGCCGTCCTTGATTTTCTGTTAATACCCAGCACTACGTTTTGCATTTACAGTTAGGTCCCAGCTCCTTGGCTGCGTAACTCTTTTTTGTACTGTCACTGACGTAGGGAGAACCTTTGTTTCTTCTTACTCGCCTCTTCATTTTTTGGGTACTATTTTGATGTCTATTTCTCCAACGAGCTTTTTCATCTTCATAGGTGTCGTGATGGTTGGTCTAAAGGAAGTTTCATCCTTTTCCTGAAACTGAACATCACCATCATCTATAAAAAGGCCACCAAAAATATAGGTTAAATGGTTCAGAATAGCAGTTTAATTTTTTTATATCTCATGAAGATATTGTGTCATTTTACGTATTAAGTAAAAAGGAATATCAACAATCTGCTTGTAATTATTATTGTTGCATAGCAATTAAACCTTTACTTTGAGAAAATATAAATACAAGTACATTGGACAAAATTTCGGCAGGATAGTGCTATGCCCTTTGCAGAATACTATGCTACTTATTCAAGAGTTATAAGCTATATGTTTAATCTAGCATACTGTCTAAGCTTAATATACAAATATGCACAGCATAACATACTAAATATATTACCTACACGTACCAGAAAGATCAGATAAATTATTTTGGTTATAGCACACAATGCAATATTAACTGGGCAAATTTTTCAGCAATACAGTGTTATTCCATAATATCAAAGAAATTGTAATACGTACCCCAGATGGCTCTTTCTCAGAAGATTCTTCTTCAGATGTGCGAAGAATATATTCCTCTTCAGAATCTGAAAGAACAGCTTCCGAATCGCTGGATGTTCCTGAAAAATAAAGCCTTTCCCGAACTGATGTATTTCCACTGCTACAATCAGGCGACGCCATCTTGTGAAACTTGGTGGCTTAGGATCTTGCTGAAATATTCAGTGTCATATCTCTGAGGCAATAAGAAACTTGAGTACCTCTGCTGCTATCTGTAGCGTAATATGTGTAACTAACATAGCTATTGGATAGTGCAGCAATTAGCCATAATGAGGAAACTACCAGCTCAGTTAAGATGAAAATGTGGCATAGCACTATCTTGCTCCGAGCCCTTCAATTGTGTACAGTACTCTCCAATAATATGCATCATCAATACAATAAGTGATTGTTTCCTAGTTGTTGTATAAGAGTGTTGTTAAGATTCAACTTTAAATAAATATTTTCAGTTAAAATGTGAGTTTGAACGTTTACCCCCTGCACCCTACAAATTCTAGCATCAATGTGCATTGAGGGGGCTTCGATGGCGTAGTTGGTAGCATGCTGAGCTTCTATGCCCGAGATCGCGGGTTCAAACACGGCCGAAGTCGTCGGATTTTTTAAGAGCGTTAAAAATCCCTCAGTATGCCTTCCTACGGAGGGGAAGTAAAGCCTGCGGTCCCATGTCATAGATTTATGGCACTTGTGGAAGCTATAATTTGTAGGTTAGTTTGATAACGCTATATTAGTTCCAACGTTCACCTCCAGGTGCTGACTGCAATGACATGTTGTAGCCACGTCCGCAGCTAGGTGTCGTGGACGGTAGCATTTGGTAGCAAACGTAGGAACTACTTGAAGAAATTAATCGTCTGCAGTCCTTCTACCTGAATCACACATAACACACACTAGGCTCATACAGCCATCACAACACCGATTATCAGACAAATTGTACACACACACAAAGTGCACGGGGCTCATGCCCACGTTTCTGCAGCCCCCAAACTAAGGAACCAACCAACCAATGTGCTTTGAACCATTAGATGAGATTCACGCTCCTATCGTGGTGTCAGCACCCACTATCGTACTTGCTAAGTAGCGACCAATCACACTTGATCAGAAACCACTCATCCGAGAATGTTTCAGTAAAATCTGGGACCTCTGGATCAGATAAGCTTCCTGTATTATTTTCTCTCAGCATTGAAATGACGTGCAACATCTGTGGGAAATGTAAGCGGAGCATATGTACTGCCCTTCAGCCAACTTTACACACCATTACCACTGAATAACATTATGAGACAGGTGGTGGCTTCCCATGAGCAGACATGTTAGACGCAGTTTTAATAATAGAATATTATAATGTGTGGGGAATCGGATGACATATCCGATATGATTATATTAGCATTGGACAGCCCCCTGCCAGGGCTGTGGTCAAGGGCAATCCTTCTAGTTTACTCTAGGACTTTAAAAGAATATCAGATTTAAACTCTATAGTTTATTGTTGAATTTAGAGTTAACTCCTTGTTCATTGAGAGTTATAACGCATATAGATTCCATAATTCATCTTTTAAACTGCATGAGATACACATTCCCATGTAAATATTGTAACCGCCCCGGTTACAAAGGAATCGAACCCTTACTCTGGTGAGTTACAATTTTATTAATGTGATGTGTATATTTTTATTTTATGTCTTTTTATGTCTTATAATTATCTATCAGAATGTATATAATGAAGTGCTTGATTTACAAGTAACTTGTTTAGCGTATACATATTGTAATTTTAGCAGGATCCAAATCTAGGGAAGTTGAAATATTTTAACATTGAGATAATGTATAAAGTTTGAAGCTGCAAGTGTGCACAAACGAGGAAACACGCGTTGTTGTTCAGACCCGGGGGTAAATCCGAGCGCATGGGGAGGATGACTCAGGGGTGAAACTTGGCATCTATGTACGAGCGAGGACGATGGACTCTTTCCATATTTGGTAATGTTGAGAATCGGGCAATGTGATTGTTGGGAGTCGTGGTTGAACCCAGGTAAACCAGTGATTGTGGAAGGGGATGATGACGATTACTTAGATTTTGTGGAGGCAAGTGGAAGAGACTCAACTTTAGGATCCCGTGGGGATTAGACTCAATTTTGGAACCACGGGGCGGTGTAGTCTCAGTTTTCAGACCGCGTGTAAGCGGAAAGTATTCTACGGTACTCCATGGGAGTAGGACTTGTCTTTTTGGTTTTGTGTGTTGAGGAAGAGGTATTACAGTATAACACTAGTCGTGTTCTTGATACAATAACCAAGTTGCTGGCTATAAGTTCTTGATTGAATGATGTAGTCTTAAGTATATTGCCATGATTACTTATTTCGAACAGCACGAATTATTGTGATCAGATATCTGTACATCTACATTTCATCTATAGCGGCAAATTATTCGTCCAGGAATGCTAGTTACATATGCTATGCATTATTAAATTCACGAGCGGAGTTAATGCGACGATCAAAAATGGATTCCATGCATTTGTATGGTACTAGATCCACGACGCAAATTAAATCGTTGGATGCTGGTTACAAAAGTAACAAATATAAGTCATCATAAAAGTAGAAATGGCGTGTCAATCAAAATTAATTGTGCTACGAGTAAATAGGACTAATTCTTTGGGAGCACTAACCCCAGAATTAGTAGAGTTAGGTCACCACTACTGAAGCCAACATCTGTAAGTACCAGTCAACTTTATTCCTGAGGGTCATCTATATCATGTCATATGTGTATCTGTGTAAATACGATAGGGAGTGCAATTATTCTGTACAAGGAGGATCCTGCGAAATGTGTGTTTTATGTCTAGTAAAACAATATATTATAGATTTTACTAGAATCTGAAGGGTTTTATTTATTAGGTCACTTAGGAGTAGTTATGTCTATTGCTGTTGGTATTATCGTACAGGTGTTTAACCCCCACGCACCCCGTACTTATAAAAGTAGTGAGAGGCTGGCATATTACAATATGGGTATGGTTTTGGAATTAGTGTGGACAGTTATGATTATGAGTCACCTATTTTTGAGGAATAATTGCAGTATAGTTATTCGAGTTTAGATGTCAATAAAAAGTTTACCAGCAGGCCTTAAAATATTTCCTTATTATCAGGGGCGGATCTAGGGGGGGAGGCGAGGAGGGCGACCGCCCAGGGCCCCGCGGTACGGGGGGCCCGCACCATGGATTGTTTAAAATGTAATTGATTAATTAATTATACTTTTCGAACTCATTTATAATTCATATTCTTTTTTTAGTGCAGCTCTGACTTCCGTGACCGTTTAGCAAGTTTAGCTTTCAGTGAAATGCTAGAAGACTTCAGCCGGGAAAAAAGTCGCAAAGTAATATTTTAATATTTCTTAGTTTACATAATCTTCTTCAACGGGACTTAACTTAAAGGTTTCTTTCATATTATTAAAAAAATGTACTGTAGTGTATTCAAGATATTGTAACTATTCTTTTTTTTAGGTAGATTTCATTAGAAAGCTAACTATTGCAATGGGTCCCATGTTTCGACTTCCGGAAAAGTTCGACATATCTTCGCGTTTCACATCCCCCAGACCCCAAAACCACCGTCAGTTCAAAAGTTTATATATAATTTATGTATATATATATATATATATATATATATATATATATATATATATATATAAGTATATCAGTTTCTTGTGGACACGATAACTGCCGTAATTTTGTACCAATCACTTTGAATTTTTTACCGAATATGTATACCTATAAAATCTCGGCCAAGTTCGTTACTGGGCTAAATCGGTCGAACGGGGTGTAAAAGGGGGGCTTTTTTCGAAAAAGTGAAATATTGCTATAACTCTCTTAATATGTGAAATATCGAATCCGTTCAACGTTCATACTATGTGTCGGATAAAGCCCAAAAATGTATGTTTGAAGAGTTTTTTTTATAGCACCAACCATTGACCAAAGGGGTGGGAAAAAGTGGGTTTTTCGGGAAACATTATTCATATCTCTCTTAATAGGCACAATATCAAAACCGTACAAAGTGGACAATATTCCCCTTATAATTACCTAAAACTTTTGTCTGAAAGAATTTTTGATATGACCCACCATTACGCCAAGGGACGAGAAAAATGATTTCGGAATTATAAGAAAATGCCAAGAGCTATCAGTGGTTGCCATGGCAACACTACTAAATTGATGAGGCATGAGCCATCAGACGTTGCCAAGATAACGCACTTGCACGAGATCAGATTCAGTATTTCCATCTGACTAAGCGGTTGGTTGGTTCTTAAGTTTAGGGGCTGCGACAACGCGGTCATGTAGCCCCGTGTACTTTGGGTGTGTGTAGAATCTGTCTGATAACCGGTGTTAATTGTGATGACTGTATTAGTGTGTGTTATCTGTTTGTTAATTTAAGTACTGCAACTAACAATTTTTCAGATAGTTCCTACTTTTGCCGCCAAGCGCCACTGTCAACGACTACGAGGCCAAGTTCAGAACTGAGCTACTAGACGCCGCCGCAGTCGGCTCTTGGCAACGAACATAGAAACCTAAGAGCGTTGTATACATTCTTAACCTATCCAATTTAGCTTCACACAGGTGCGATTAGTGGAAGGATATTTAAGATGCCATAAATCTATGACATGGGACCGCCGGCTTTACTTCCCCTCCGAAGGAAGGCATACTGAGGGATTTTTAAAGCTCTTAAAAAATCCGACGGCTTCGGCCGGGTTTGAACCCGTTATCTTGGGCATAGAAGCTCAGCATGCTACCGACTACGCCACCGAAGCTGCCTGACAAAGTGGGAAGCGGCTTCGGTGACGTAACTGGTAGCATGCTGAATGTCTATGCCCAAGGTCGCGGTTTCAAAGCCGGCCGAAGTCGTCGGATTTTCTAAGAGCGCTCGAATCCCTCAGTATGCTTTCCTTTGGAGGGGAAGTTCCAACGTTCGTTGCGAGTTGCTGGTTGGGGTGGCATCTAGTAGCCAAGTTCACAGCTAGGTGTCGATGACGGTAGTACCTGGTAGGAACATTAGGAACTACTGCTTGAAATTGACCTCTGCAGTCATCATCATCATCATCATCATCAATGTCCCACTCCAGTCGCCCGGGTGTGGTTAACAAGCCTCTTCCACTCGTTTCTGTCCTTCCACTTTTCCTGCTCCATTACTTCCTCCACATCCAATCCAGCTTCTCCGATGTCCTTCCGAATCTGATCCATCCATCTTCTTCTTGGTCTTCCAACTGATCGCTTACCCTTAAGCTCTCTTTCCAACTCCCTTCTTGCCGCTCGTTCCTTTCCCATTCTCTTCACATGTCCGAACCATCTCAGTCTTGCTTTCCGTATCTTCTGTACTAACGGTTCCACATTTAGCTCTTCTCTGATTTTAACATTTTGAATTCTATCTCTTCTTGTCTTTTTTACAGATGTTCTTAAAAATTTCATTTCTGCTGCTTGGATCTTACTATCTTGTCTCTTGCTAGTTACCAGCGTTTCCAGTCCGTATGTTACAATTGGTATGAAGTACTGTTTATATAGTGTTAATTTCGTTCTCCTGGGCACTTTGTCATCCCATAAAAGCTCTCTGACTTGATGATAGAATGTTGTGCTTTTACTTAGTCTGTTGTTAATTTCAGGGTTGATTTCATTACCTCCGTTAACAATGCTACCCAGATATGGGAACTGTTCCACATTCTCTAACCATTCTCCATCTATGTTCACTTGGCTTCTCTTTTCCTCTTTTCCACAGTGCAGGACTACAGTTTTCTTTTTACTAATTACCATTCCAAACTCCTTCAGCTTTTCATTCCAAATGTCCAATCTCCTTTGTACTTCCTTTTCTCCCTCTCCCCAAATCACCACATCATCTGCAAATACCAAGGCCTTCACTTCATCACTACTGATACTCTGTTTTACACGTTTTATGATTTCATCCATCAATATAACAAATAATAATGGTGACAGTGCACTTCCTTGCTTGAGGCCTTTTTTTGTATAGAATGTTTCAGAATCACCACTACCCACTTGTACACTGCTCTTACTCTCATAATACAACATTTTTATCTTGTTAATTAGTGATTTTGGTACATTCCTTTTCAGTAGGCATTCCCATACATATTTTCTTTTAACTGTATCATAGGCTTTTTCCACATCAAAAAAATATAAAGATAATTTCTTTGTTCATTTCTAGATGCTTTTCCATTATCATTCGCACTGCAAATATCAAGTCTATTGTTGATCTATTCGGTCTAAAGCCATACTGTTCTTCCTCTAACTGAGGTTCTATTATATCCCTCAGTCTCTTGCCTATGACTTTCTCCATTATTTTTAGCCCATGTGATAACAATGTTATACCTCTATAATTTTCACATTTCTTCCTATTTCCTTTCTTGAACAGTGGTACAATGCTTCCTTGTTGCCAATCTTCAGGTATCCTTTCATCCTTCCATATGGCATTGAGGGTTCGGTATAGCCACTGTAGTTCAATGCTTCCTGCTACCTTAATCATATCAGCATTGAATTCGTCTTTTCCACTTGCTTTACGTTTGCTCGTTGCTTTCACTGTCCTTTCAAGTTCCAACCATGTTATCGGGTTCTCTTCTTTTTCTCCATCTATTTCCATTTTCTTATCTCGTTCTTCCTCTGGGAAGTCATCCCCATTATAAAGCTTTTCAAAATACTTAGACATCACCTTCTGAAGACCTTTTTCATCATGTACTATGGAACCATCTTCTCTCTCTAATGCCTTGATTTTTTCTTGGTCTGCTCTTTTCGATTTTATTACTCTATACAGTAGTTTCTGATTTCCTCTACTATCTTGCTCAATTTTGTTGGTAAACTCTCCCCAGCATTTCTCTTTTTCTTTCTTGATACTCCTTTTTACTTGTAGTTTTAATCTTTTGTATTCCACATGTAACCTTTCTATCTTATCCTCATCTTTCTGATACGTTTTTTGCTTTTCCTTATCCATTTCTTTCTTCACCTTGTTCCTTTCTTTTATTTCTTGCTTTATTTTGTCTGTCCACCACCGGGTCTCCTTTTCCTTTACCTTTGCTTTGTTTTCCCACATACCTCAACTGCTGCTTCAACAAATGTCTGTCTGAAATTGTTCCACTCTTTTTCTCCACTTTGTGTTTCTGTGTTAGGCAGCTTCATTTTTATCCTATCTTGGAATGCTATCCTTTTGTCCTCCTCCTCCAATTCCCAAATCCTGATCTTTGGTTTTTTCTTAAGTACAATTTTAGGGATTTTTACTCGTTTTAAATCCACTATTAATAACCTGTGATCACCTCCCATACTTTCACTGGGGATTATCTTCGCATCCATGACGTATCTTCCCCATTCTCGGTCTGTTATCACAAAATCGATGAGAGTACCATACTGTCCATCCCAACTATACCGGCTGATCTCTTCTTGAACCACGTGTTCTTTATTATCAGGTTATTTCTGACACAAAAATCCAACAGTTTCTCTCCATCTTCATTTCGATCGCCATACCCATGTGGACCCAAAACATTCTCATATCCCATTCTATCAGTTCCTACATGAGCATTTAGATCTCCCATTATCATGATCCCATCTCCAACAATATGTGATTCCAGTTCACTGAGGAAATCTTCTTTTTCTTCCAAGCTACATCCTGTCTGTGGAGCATACACCTGTATTATCTTCAGTAGTTCCTTGTTTACGTGTATTTGCATTATTATAATTCTTTCATTTACATACTCAACTTCAGCTATTGGTCCAACATTTTGACTCACTATAAAGCCCACTCCATTTCTTTTCTCTTTACGGTTACCCATCCAGTACAAGGTGTACCCCTTACTTAGTTTCTTCATTCCTTTTCCCTTCCGTTTCACTCCACTTAATCCCAGGATGTCGAGTTTTCGTGTCTCCATTAGGTCAATCAATTCATTTTCCTTGTCATTCAGTGTTAAAATATTTATTGTTCCAAATCGGGTTTTGTTCTCTGATCTAACACTTGCACAAACATCAGCATTACCATCATACGCTGCAACTGTAGTCAGAGTCATGTCAATTCCGTTTTTCTTCGATCCGAGGCTTGTATTATAATTGAAAGCAACTACAAATTTACTCGTCTGCTGGCTTGCTAAGCCTAACGCATCTGAGGATTTTCTTTTGGGGTTTACTCCCTTAGCCTTTGAAGATCCCTCTTCTCCACAAGGCAGTGGTTTCCTCTTCTAATTTCCCCCAGAGAGGATGGGTTGCCTCATCCACCATCTTCGCCATTCTGAAGGTCTCCTTCTCTGCCTAAGATGCTGTTAAGGTCTTCACCCGTACCCTGGGCATGGGTTTCACGTTATTCCCCGTGAGACTGGGTCCCTGTCTGAACTTAGCTCTCCTTCACACCGGCCTACTGATGTGGAGGATACCCACCCCCGCAGCGTGGATGCGCCAAACAAGAATTACTCAAGTGGAGGATAGGGAAGGTGACCCTATCTCCCTTGAGCCGGGTTAATGGTTGCGTATGATGCCACAACCAAGGGCAGTCCTTACCTGAATTAAGACTAATACAGCCATTACAATTCACACCGTGTATCAGACAGATTCTACACTCACCCAAAGTACACGGGGTTAGATGACCGCGTTGTCGCAGCCCCTAAACTGAGGAACCAACCAGAGGTAGATTTCATTAGAAAGCTAACTATTGCAATGGGTACCATGTTTCGACTTCCGGAAAATTTCGACATATCTTCGCGTTTCACATCCCCCAGACCCCAAAACCACCGTCAGTTCAAAAGTTATATATAAATTATGTATGTATATGTATATATATATAGCCAAGTTCACAGCTAGGTGTCGTTGACGGTAGTACCTGGTAGCAACAATAGGAACTACTGCTTGAAATTGACCGTCTGCAGTCCTTACCCGAATTACAGACTAATACAGCCATCCCTAAGTACACGGGGTTACATGACCGCGTTGTCGCAGCCCCTAAACTGAGGAACCAACCAAAATCTCTGCGGGAGATATAATTTTGCGTGAAGAAGTAACAGACCGTTACATAGTTACACATCAGTGTCGAAACCTTGCATAAGGACAGTGTGACCACAAGTATAAAAATGGACCCCAAATGACAAAAAGGTTACCGTTCGCATAAGACAATAAAATGTTTAAAATATGCATAAAATGACGAAAAACAAAGTTAATTAAGCTCCAATTATAAAATACCTTCTCGCAATAAATGAGGTCTGATCCTTCTACGAAAATCTGCATATTCTGCCTATTTTCGCCTATCCCCAAGTTTGTCCGGTGAAATCTACCTCCGCCTTCCGGCGTGCCGAGAGGACTTTTTATTATTACAAAACTATTTTCCATTTGATTTGATATTTTTTAAATTTCCTATTGTTTTGGGCCCCACCATCATATCGCCCAGGGCCCCGCAAGGCCTGGATCCGCCACTGCTTATTTTATTCTGCGTTTACTTATATAACGTTTTAAGATGGCTTTGAAGCAATTTTTTTTAAGTGTTGCAATATTGACAATTGATATTATGACTTTCAGACGGTCAAGAAAATAATTCCAATAACTGGAATATGGGACAGATGACCTCGTATTTCCACCCCTTAAAACAACAATAACTACTAACTTACTGGATATACGAAAAATATAGCCTGAAAAGAAATTACATGAGATTATATTTTATGGACTTTAAAAGAGGGAGAAAACTAAGGAATGACATGTTTCGCTCGTCAAGCGAGCATCTTCAGATCGAAATATAAAGAAGAAAATAGCTGTACAGAACACTACCAAACCTACAAACTTTTATGCAAATCAATAAATGCCAAACAAAAATATTGGAATGCTGCTGAAAGAAATCGGAAAAACCTATTGACGTCAAATTGACAGGTAAAATGCTAAAGGAACTAAGGATACTTCTGATGATTAGGAAGCAAAATAACCAGTGATGGATGAAGCAAAGAGGCTATAAATAATAGGTTGACTCAGGTAAGGAAAGCATTACTACAGAGAATAAATGTATTGACATCGAATATAGATTCAGGTATTAGAAAGTCATTTTTGAAAGTCTTTGTCTGGAGTGTGGCGCTCTATGGAAGTGAAATTTGGACTGTTGGCGCAGCAGAAAAGAGAAGAATAGCAGTTTTTTTAAATATGGTGTTACAGGAGAATGATGATCAGATGGGTAGATAGAGTAACAAATGATGAGGTATCAAGATGAGTGGGCAAGGAGATATGTTTCTGGTGACTGCTAATGAAGAGAAGTGATAGGTGGGTATGACACATAAGCTACTAAGACATCCAGGAATAGCAAACTTAGTTATGGAAGGAAGGGTCAAGGACAAGAACTGTAGGGGTAGACCAACGTTAGAATATGTTGAACAGATTGCCTCAGATGTAAGGCGTGGTAGCTATGTAGAGATGAAACGATTAGCCCAGGACAGCGCTGCATCAAACCAGTACACAGATGACTCAAATACACACGCGTTAATAACGCTGAAGTTAACCATAATATGGTTGAAACTGGCACGTTTGAGTAATTAGCGCATATTAATTGTATTATTATTATTATTATTTTTACATTCATTTCACCACATAAGTGGGACATATTAACATGTTTGCAAGACGGTATGGCTAAATCTCTTAAGGTGGCGCATTGAGAAACGAGCGAACAATGGAACAGGTCTCCAAGATGACGGCCTTCTGCATGGTGATATGTAGACCAGGATGTATTCCCAATATTTGTAGATTGCGAGCCAATGATTTGGGGATGATGCCGGAAGAAGAAATTACTATGGGCAGAACCACTACACTTTCCTGTCTCCACATTTGCCGTATTTCCTCAGCCAAGGGCAGATATTTGGTGATCTTATCACAGCAGGTTTGTTGCAGATTATGGGAATTGGGCACTGCAATATCAATTAGGAAGGTTCTCTTCTGCCGGTTTGCTGGTATGGTTTTATCAGTAATAGCTGATCGGTCCCATATTATTATTATTATTATTATTATTATTGAATAAGGAGGAATAAATCGATTACATACCATGTGGTTTTCACTTGATTCAATCATTATTATGGAAAGGTATTGGATATGATTCAGTTCTTATTGTTACGTATCTAAACGCGAGTATCTATACTTTTATCTACGACACAAGTTACCATGGTAACAGGTGCAAGCGCCCTTAGTTCCCACTCGTTGAAGAGTGCACGGTCATGTTAAAAAAGTTGAAGGCGATATTAATCTCTACATAGTATAACACTAAGTCCCCGATTCTTGGATGTAGCGGGTAATCTCGAGAACCACTGGATGGATTTCGGTGCTATTTTCACCATTTTGTAAAGGATTTCTCGAGTAAAGTTTCTGTAGGGAAATAATCATTTATGGCCAAAGAAAGCCGAGCAGTAAAGATTTCAGTGAATCGAATCGAAGGAAAACCTTCTGTCCTCACCTTTTAAGCTTACGCTGGGTAGACCGTTAAACATATCTACATAGGCCTACTATGATTGTAAGAATTGTTCAGCATGAAAAGTTTTACAAACAATTCCATGACAGCATATCTGTATCTTTAATACATCGACCACTATAAGTGTTTTCACATTTTAAGTTCTTCCAACAATCTCCATTCAGTGGGAATTTAAATTACTAGCTTCGGAGCTAGTTTACGTGCTTGCGGGCGAACCTATCAGCACAGCTTCGACTAGCATCAATCTGTCGAGTCGTGTCGAGTTAAGACTTCAGAGAAGAGTGTGATTGGAGTGTCGCTGTTCGCCTTGGCTTTTCTGAATTCCGTCTGGAATCTGCCGTCCGTGCGCCTTTTAAGTTTATGCAGCGTTAATCGTTAAAGATACCTGGCGAAGCTGGGGCGGGTTGCTAGGTTATAGTAAACGAAAAACACATATTCATGATTCCCTGTTTAGGCACTGCATATCCAAAACCATTTTAAGTTGTTCTCTTTTAATGTAAAGCACTATTAGTCATGCGGCAGCTTCGCTCACTAAGGCAAGGACAATGGTCATAACTACGTCAAAGTTCGCTAACAAGTGGCTTCTACTCTCACCTTCGGTCACCCTTGATTTTTTTTCCGTGGTTTCCCACTTCCACTCCAGGCAAATGCCGGGAAGGTTTACTAACTTAAAGCCTCAGCCATCTCGTATTCGAATCCTAGCCCCAATTATAAATACGCACACTAGCATAGCCATTGCAATGTCACAGTTTATCAGACAGTTAGTTATAGTTATTGTTCTTTTAAGGGGCGTGTTCGCCCTTGCGAATAATTAGTTTGTTAAGTTTTTCAAGTTTCTGAAAGTGCTAAAGTCACACCAGAATTTAATTTTCATAACCTCATTTTCGTCACCATGTGCTCGTGACAGTTCATTTTGTATTTTGCTTCCTCATTTAAACCAAGCATGTTTAAAGTGATTTAATTACTTACTTGTTGGGTTATAGCCATAGCTTGCCTATAAGACATTTTTCTAAGTGTTAAAAGGTTGTTCTTCACTCTTTGAAACCTCGTGGCGAACTGGAATTCATAAGTTACGCTCATTGGCCGCCGCCATGACGTGGCCTCGTTCCAGCCAATCACCGCGCTTCTTCTTCACAACGTGGTCTGGATTCTCCAATTTCCAGCCATCGAAGCTACGGGAACAACGGCTGTTCAACTATATAAGGGGCTTGCTTTGCCATCCCCTGTGTGCTTTCATCGTCAGCGGTCATGCTGATCACCCGTCTTGCTACCGGACGATAAACTTCAAATATTCAACTTCTCATCTTTAATTTCTGCGCAAAGAAGTATTCATAATACCTTCGCCAAGTCTTCAAGACATTTTCAAAATGATCTAACCTAGATCACATATTGCGTGTTCCTGCAACATGTCAACGAAATGTACATTATGATGTAAACCTTACATCTCTAGTGCCAAGGAAAACTATTCCGTGTGCATCTACTACTACGTAAATAGGTCATTACCTATTTAGGTCTTCAAAGGCTTACTATAAGCTCTACGTTTGTGAACTCAACCACAACTTGACATAACCTTTGTCATCTTCTTCTTACTCAAGGATTCTATGAACATATGGGTTGCTACCCATACTTCGCCATTAAGCTAAGTATTTTGTCCTATGTATTATGTAATGTACTTTCTGCTTTATCATGTTAGTTTCATACAAGCCTACCTCAGAAGCCTCCTCAATTTTAATATATCGGCTGGCTCCGCCCAGTTGGTATAACATATCGGCTTGCTTTAGCTATTTTTCCTTTGGGAATAATCTCTTTAATTCTTACGCATACATGCGTCGGCCATTGCACTTTTTCTTGTGTACTTTTCTTGTAAGAACATTTCATGTTTCACTTTCAAGTTTTTTTTTTTTCGTGTAGCCTCCCGAGAGGCCGAGTGCAGGTCTTTCTAGTCGACGCCCGTGGGCGACCTGCGCGTCGGGATGAGAGATGGAAAGGATGAAGATGAATGAAACTGGGTAAGGATGTGGAAGGAAGGTCTACTTTCTACGTGCTTCTGTTATCTCAATTTCATTGGAAATCTTTCATGGTCAACATTCATGCAGTTCACCTTTAATTGTGTCTGCCATTGCATTTTCTTCGGAAATATTTAGTTGCATCTTGGCAACTCCTCATGTATTTCTTCTTCATAGGGTACTGCAGGATTAAGCCCCTGTCAGCCATTAGCTACCTTCAAAGGCTATGTCTTTCTTGTTAACTTCTATAGTTTCCCCTACTTTCTCTCCTAAGGTATGGCAGGATTTGCTCCCTGTCAGCCATCAGCTACATTCATAAGCTGCGTTACTAATTTTTCTCCTTCAAGAAACAATTTAATTAAGTTGTGCTCAAAGGCACTTACCTTGTCTTAATGTTCAAAGACAGATGCAATTATTATTTTGTTAAGAAAACATTGTTCTTTCAAATTATGTTAACCTGTAAAGATATGAAAATGAATGTGCATATTTCTTGAATATATATGTTAAAGCTACCTGCTCTCTCTATTCTCTTTTCTTGTGTTATATTCTCAAGCCCATGTTCCTTAACGCTCAAACTTTTTTCTATTTTGAACTCACTCAAAATACGTCTGATAATGGAGAATTTTAATTGGTCTATCCAATGGTTAGTGATAATTCATCACACCAGGGCGGATTTCACATATAAGTGCACGGGATAACATGAATTTGTAGGGCAGTATGACTTTTAATTCGAAAATTTATTCAAATAGCCCAGGGTTAATCACTGAGGCTCCTTTGTAAGAAGGAAACATCTTTTAAACTTAAACTGTTGATTTTCGGCTTGCAGCTGTGAGGGTTTCTGTTTCTGGATGTCTGATATTCTGGATAAGCGTATTGCTACCCATACAATCAGTGTTCTAACAGCCACATCTAGCCTGATGTCTGGAGAGGAGATTCTTCTTATGTAATCAAGTAAAATAATGGAGAATAGCTACCTACGCAGATTAAACCTCATGAAAGCATGTTAGAGAATTTCCACTTTAAGACTTTCAAGCGGAGTTTTACGATTGTTTTACGGCCTTACGACAGCGCAGCTTCTAAGGCTTTAGTGAATACTGTCGTAATTAACAGCATCTAGACAACAATACCTCCACATGATATTACTGGCTATAGAAGAGCATCGGGATTTAAAGGGGATGATAGTGCAGCGCTCAAGTTGTTTGCCTCTCATCAAGAAGAGCAGGATTGGATTCCTGAATAATTATTATTATTTAATGAAAGTGCACAATGTGCTCATTGACATATAAATTATTCTTGTCCTAGTCTAATTATTTAGATTGTCCTTTTTTTTTCCATTTTGAACATGATATCTCTCACAGTGTTTGTCGCACAGTTTGCACACGCAGTCTTCCTCCGGTTGATGAAATCTTTAGTCACGGCAAAATTTTTGGTGAAAACCGTGTGATGCATACATATCTTGTCATTATATGTCGGAGTTCGTAATTTGGCTGCTTCCATTCTTATGTTGTAATAGCGTCTGTCGTGTAGAATTCGGGCCAATGGCCTTTTTTTTCTCATTTAGTAGGTGTAGAGTCTTTTCATAAGCCTTTGTATTTGGTAGCCGGAATTGTAATTTCATGTCCTCATTGAAAATTAAGAATGTTTCTTTTGTTAGTACATAATTATGTTAACACCCTGATAGTGCTGCCTTTCCAACTCCAAGAATCTGTTTTAGGTAGCAGGCTGTAACTTATTCAATTGTTGACAGGTTGGTGATCGTAAGTTTGTCCCAGAGAATATTGATCCCGTAGGTTGCAATTGGTGTCATGGCCGTTGTAGACAGTGTTATTGTGGTGATTAGTGAAATTTGTTGCGGCTGTTGAATGTTATGAATATTCCTGATTAATGAATATCATACAAGGCCAAAATCCGACACTATAACTCAGTCATAAAACCAGAAGGATTGTACGCTTCAGAGTGTCTAATTTTAAATAGAAAAGGGGAGCTGTAAGAACTCGAGAAAAAGGAAAGGAAGATTCTGAGGAAAATTCTGGGACCTGAAGACTTCTGATGGAATTTGGAAGAAGAGGAAAAACGAGGAGCTCTACAAGTGTTCTGAGAAGATCACGGACACAATGCGGAAAAGAAGGCTGAAATTCTATGGACACCTGGTAAGATTGGACGAGAACCGACTAACCAAAAAGATCTTCAAATACATCATGGGACTGAAGGCCACCTCTAAGTGGGTAGAAGAGGTCAAGAGGGATACAGCAGAAGTTGCAATTACTCCAGAGTTGATCCGCGATAGAAGTGAGTTTAGAAGAAAGGTAGACAGTTTAAAATCTTTTGCAGAGAAACCAATTACAAAGAGACCCATGCGGATCATTTCCGAGGAAGAGAGAAAGATAAGGAGCGAAAGAATGAAGAGGTTCTGGGAAGAAAAGAGAAGGAAGGCCAAGAAGCCTTAAGTTCTTTGCGGTCCATAGTTGGCCAAATTCGGAAGAAGAGGATGATGAATGTGAAATTCTCAAGATGAAATATCACATTTGGTGGATTGTATCCCACGTAAAGAGGAGGTCTCGAGGCTTATAAACACGAGATTAAGTCTCGGAAGACTACAAGTTTCCTTTCTTTCCCTCCTTCCTTCTTTAGCATGAAGCTTCTGCTGTATATAAATAAATAAAAGAGCGACGGCGATTAATATTCTTTGCTTCGGTCCATTGTTATCCTGTTTTCATTGATATTAGACTGGCTGCGTGGCACAGTCAGGTGACATTTGAGGGTGCGCAAATGCGAGGGAGGCGTGTCAGTATATTTATTGGCACGTTAAATATCCCCTTCGGGGAAAAATTCCGGCACCACATCTCTAAAAGACGCAGTAGTCAAAGGGGACGAAAAACCAATTACATTATTATTATTACTTTATTGATATTACTAATTTATATTATTAATAATTTCTATATGTTTATGTCACCATTATGTTCCGTTCTTGAAGATGGAGCAGTGGCCAACCCGCTTGCCTTCCACCAAGGAAATACAAGTGAACAAAAACTTTTCTTTTCTTTGATATTTATTTGTCGCTATATGTCTTAAGTTAATGTGTTTATTATTTCCATGTACTAAACTCTGCCTGCTATAAAGGAACAATAAAATGCAGATTTACTAGTTCTCACATCTTGTACTGATTTCTTTAATATGTGGCTTATTAAAAACGTGATGTGATACAGGAACATAGAAGACATTTCCGTAATTCAGACTTTCTATTTACAAAATCAGTTATTGAATCCAAAAAAAGGTCACAAAAATTTTAATTTTGTAGACCTGTGTAATCAATAAATAGGGTTAAGGAATAGAAGTGCAAGAACAAGTTACTGTATGGAATCAGGAGATAGAGAAATATGGAATGAAAATAAGTGTGGAGAAGAGTAAGACTGTAGTGATGACAAGAAACAAGAGAGAAGGAAGACAGAATATTCAAGTGAATGGAAATCCATTGGAAATGGTAAAAAGCTTTAAGTATTTGGGGAGCATACTCACAGAAGATGGTACAATAAATGAAGAAATTGGAAAGAGAATCCAACAAGCTAATGGGTTTTACCAGTGTATGAGAGGTTTAATATGGAACCAGGAAGTCCCAGAGAAATGCAAGATAGTTCTAATCTCAATGTATTACACACCAATTTTGACATATGCAGCAGGTACTTGGACCTCAACAAAACGCGATGAAAGCCGAATCCAAGCAGCCGAGATGAAGTTCCTTAGAGGAATATTGGGAAGACACGGGGGGATAAAATCAGAAATGTGGACATTAGGGATAGAACTGGGTTCCCAAAACTGCAAGACAAGATATAAACTAATAAGCTGAAGTGGTACGGACATAAATGATGAGAATGGAAGAATATAGAGTACCAAAACGAACATGTATGGAGAAAATATCAGGAAGAAGACCACGAGGAAGGCCCAGAAAGAGGTGGATAGATATGGTGAAGGGAAGCATAGAGAAAAGAGGAGTGAAAGAAAAATAAGTATTGAAAGAAGGAAATGGATGGTGGAGGTCCTTGATTCGCAACCCGACCCAGGGAACTGGAAACGGGAAATGAGGAAGAAGAAGAAGAAGGAACTGAAGGAAACACAGGCACATAATTTTTTCAATTTGTCGTGGAGTGGCTCTTTATTGCAGTTTCCACCTAGGACCAGAGGAGTTAGCGTGCCTGCTCTCCAGCAGCCCTCTTGTCCGTGTCACGTTCCATATTACTCTCCTACGTACGTACTCTCCTTATTGATTCCCGGCCCTTGAGATAAAGCCGGTGGCTCGGCGGACCATATCAGTGATACGTGATAGCATCCTGGTCGCTCAGGAGGACCGAATCCCCCGGGCAATGGCATTGCAGCCACGTTTGGATGTAAGAGCACTATTTCGTTGCTGGTACACCACATCGGCCACCTATTACACTGATTGCTTTATATGGGAAAACGTTGAAAGCTTGAGGAAGGCTTTAGCTTATAGGACAGAGTTCTCAGTAAAATATTCTGTTGATATTAGGGTCTACAAGAAAAGATTGTTGTTTTGCCATCGGCTTTTGATGATGAGGATGATTAATAATAAATGACTGATGACTTTCAGTTGGTCAACATCGAATTATGACCGAATTTTAGGACAAATGTATTACATTGGAAATAGGCTATGAGATTCTATCTAAAATACCTACAAGTTTCGACAGATTACAAGAGGGGGGTCGTCAGGATGATATGTTTCCTTTATCAAGTGATCATCATCATATTAAAGGTAATCAATTAATCATACGAGGATCATCCAAAAATTAAGTTTTCCGATTTCTTAAATGAAAAAATAAAAAACATTGCTACAATAAAGTACTTTTGAATTGAGACAGGTGTCAAATCCAAGCGCAGTGAAACTTGGTACAGTGTATGCTTATACAAATTTTGACCCACTGGCATCTAATTTATTTCAATTGTTTTCATAACCACAATATGGCGAAATTTTAAAATATCGTTTTTATTTCTTGTGTCCTAATCAAGCGATTGAAGTTTGAATAACACACTAAACCATAATCTTCATGTAATAGTACATAACTCTAAGGCCTACGTGTATAAAAATCCAACAGGGTGACCATTCGAAATAATTAGACGGTTGTCAATATCTACGAATCTATTACAGCAATCAAACTGACATTTTGTATGTTGATAGAAGCATTTAACATAATTGGGATATTACCAATCTAAACTGGAACCAATCTGCAGTCATGAGAATAGATCAAGACCAATCAGAGCAAGTGCAAATACGCCGAGGTGTTAGGCATGGATGTATATTATCTCCGATACTCTTTAACCTTTATTCTGAACGTATATTCAAAGAAGCCGTATTTGACGTGGATGAAGGGATCTCTACGAATGGTGTCAAACTCAACAATTTGTGTTACGCAGATGACACTATTGTGTTTGCGGATACATCGGAAGGGCTGCAGAAGCTGATGAACAAAATTTCTGATACAAGCAAACGATATGGCGTAGATATCAATATAAATAAAACACTCTTATGATAATTAGCAAAACGTATATAAGAAGAGTAAATTTGTACATTAATGATAATAGCATAGAGCGAGTTTCCTAATGGTAATGGGTACCATCATTACCGAATCGTGGGAGAGTTCTCAAGAGATAAAATGAGCTCAATTTTCAAAAGCCACGATCTTACCATGAACACTAAACTACGGCTCCTCAGGTGCTATGTGTTCTCTTTTCTCGTGTATGGTGTAGAAACATGGACCCTTACAAAGGCTACCACTGTTAGACTGGAAGCCTTTGAACTATGGCTTTGCTGAACAATACTGGGAATATCATGGATTCATTAAGTTTCAAATCAGGAAGTTCTACGCAGAGTTGAAAAAAGACCAGAACTGATCAACATCATTAAGTGTCGTAAACTACAGTATTTTGGTCACATTATGAGGAATCAAAAAAGGTATGAGCTGCTTCAACTTATACTACAATGAACATGAAGTTCCGTGACGAACTAAAGAGCCTACTTTCCTCGAAATGTAGGATTCATTCCAATGATTAATCTATATGGACGTAATTAGAATAATGACGAAATTGAGTTGGTAATATCGAAATTTCTAATTAGTTCGAAATATAACTGGCATAATTTAGCCTAATAGAGCACTACAGTTGGCAGCCCTAGTGACTGAATATATTCTTAGTTGCATCTCTTAAGGTACAGAATACAAAATTTGGTTGAAGTCCAATGGATAGCATGGACGTTTCATGTAGTAAGGCATTGGACCTATCAGCGCGCGTAAAATCATGTTGGCAACAATGTCATGCATGTGTTGGTCAGAAATAATCTGAACTACTATGATCTATTGTTGTGCCAATTTTGAATGAAATCGATTTTTTTTATAGGAGTTACATGTATTTTAAAATTGGACCAATCAGCAGGCTTAGAATCATGTTGGTAGTACTGAGGTCCATTAGTTACTCCAAATTAATCTAGAATGTCAGGTACTATACGTGTGCATAGTTTAAAGCTGCCCGCTTGCATACTTTCTGATATATTGGTATTGGGATAAAAACAATAGAGAGTGCATTTACTAACAGTTGGCAGCCCTGGTGGCTCTTAAGAATTTGTTCAGTCATATCTATCTACACATAGTACATACCAAATTTGGCTGACATCCAATTGATAGTGTACAAGTTATATGCATTTGAAAATTGGACCTATCAGCAGGCTTAGAATCATTTTGGCAACACTGTGATGTATGGCCCCGTGGAAATTAAACTGAAATATTGTTATCTAAATGTGTGCCAATTTTGGTATAGCTCCCATGCACACCTTCCAAGATATAGAACATGGAGCTGAAATTTCAATTGCGATTTGTCAGCAGTTGGTAGCACTGACGTCATCATTTTCAAATACGGCGTTGAGATATTCAGATAGAGATCTTGACTCATACCAAAGTTGGGTTCGATTGCTACAGCCGTTTAGGAGTTGATAGGGGGGGGGGGCGCTACACACACACGCCAGGCAGACAGAAGGACAGACAGACAGACAGGCAGACAGACCGACAGAAGGACAGATAGACAGACATATATTTTCCCGGATCGATCTCATAAGTGTACTTTTTCCTCATTTTTACAAAATGCGAAAAGTAGGCTAAAAATAGAAGGAAAGAGATCGCCCGGAAGAAGGAGAATTTCCAGGCTCGACAATCTTAAAACCTGGTTCAACAAAAGCTCTGAAGAATTGTTCCGAATTGCCACAGATAAAGCCAGAATAGCCATATTGATCGCTAGCGTCCGAAACGAACAGGCACGCTAAGAAGCAGAAAGAGAAGAAGAAGAATGGGTATATGAAAATAGGCTGTTCAATTCTTTACGGAACTACTTGTTTTTTGTTAATGAAAAAAAAACATAGTTAAATGAAACACTTTCTTGAAACCAGATACAGTAATGTTTGAATTGTTCTTCGATATAATCACCGCCATTATTTAGGCACCTGTCATATTATGGGATCAACTTTTGTATTCCTGTGCCGTAGAAGTCTGCGCCCGGGAATGGATCCAGAGTGTGATACTCATCTTCAGCTCTTCGTCGGCGTGACAATGCTGACCGGAGGACAGGAACTTCTTGAGGTGCAAGAAAATATGGAAATAGCTTCGACCACATACAGCTCGGCGCACAGCAACTCTTCAGAAGGAGTTCGGCTGGGAACTATTTGGTCATCTACCGTGCAGTTCTGATCTTGATCCCAGCGATTTCCTTCTTTTCTTGCACCTGAACAGATTCCTGTCCTTCGGTCACTATTCTCACACTGATGAAGAGCTGAAGACAAATGTCGCACGTTGGTTCCATTCCCAGGCGCAGACTTCTACGACACAGGAATACAAAAGTTGATCCCATGATAAGACAGGTGTCTCAAATATGATGGTGATTATGTCGAAAAACAATTCAAATATTACTGAATCTGGTGTCAAGGAAATTATTCATTTTACTATGTTTTCTCTTTATTAACAAAAAACAAACTCTTCCGTGAAGAACTAATCAGCCTACTTTTAGCTCATTTTCATTTTATGAAAAAAAAAAGAAAGGCTGATGAGATCACCTTTTGCCCGTGTTTGTGTGTGTCTAATAAATTCCAAACGGCTGGAGCGAGTTCAATGATACTCGGTAAGGTCATAGCAACATTTCGGCCGACCCCGACTGTGCCCTTCAAATTTTATTACGTCTCACCAATCCAACAAGGCGGCTGTGCGAAATATGTCACCAGAATTCAATATCTCCGAAAGTATCTCCCATATCACACTGAAATTTTGTACGGTGATAAAGGGCACTACTAGAAACTCACCTATGAGACTTTCAAAAACCTGGTAATTACAAAACCAGCATGGCGGCCAAGCGAATTTGAGACTTTTAAATAGACTTTAAATAGACGCGATTTAACCATCCAAACCTAATGAAACTTGGTACAGCAAATGTTTATACACATTGTAATGCACTGGCATCTAATTTAGTTCAATTGTTAACATACCCTCAAAATGGCGGCTGTGCGAAATTATTCACTGGCATTTTATATCTCCGAAACTATTACTGATCCGTGAAGAATTAAACAGCCTATTTTCAAGTATCCCTTCTTCTTCTTCTTCTTCTTCTTCTTCTTCTTCTTCTTCTTCTTCTTCTTTATACGGTGATAAAGGGCCCTTCTACACGTTTATCTATGCAACATTCGAAAACCTGTAAAGTACAAAATGTACACGGCGGACATGCGAATTTGAAACATTTTAATAGACTTTTCTCACGATTTAACCATCTGAGCGTAGTTAAATGTGGTACAGTAAATGATTACACACTTTAATGCACTGGCATCTAATTTAGTTCAATTGTTTACATAACCTCAAGATGGCGGCTGTGCGAAATTTTAAAGATAAGTTTTTATTTTTTGTATCGTAATCATGCGATCGAAGTGAAAGTTTGAATAATGAACCTACGTAATAATTTTTCTTTAATGGTACATAACTCTATGGTCTATACATATAACAATCCAAAATGGCGACCATCCAAAATATGTATACAGTTCTCATTATCTACGAATCTTTTAGAGCAATCAAACTGATTTTTTGTTCACCTATTCGACCTTCAGTAAACTGGTGAGCACAAATCCAACATGGCGGCGACGCGAAGTATAAATATTTAAATGTACGTTTCTCGCGATTTAACCATCCGAGTGCAGTGAAACTTCATACGTTAAATGCTTATACAAATGTTAATCCACTGGCATCTAATTTATTTCAATTTTTTTATAACCACAAGATGGCAGCTGTGCGAAACTTTAAAATCCCATTTTTACTTCTTTTGTCCTAATGATGCGTTTGAGTAGGATATATGAAAATAGGCTGTATAGTTCTTCACGGAACTACTTGTTAGCCTATATATCCTACTTCTGTTAATTGCCACTATCAACATACACAATCTCAGTTTGATTGCTGTAATAGCTTCGTAGATATTGAGAACCATCTAGTGTAAATATTTAAATGGTTGCCATGTTGGATTTTTCTAGGCCTTAGAGATATGTACTATTACATGAAGATTATTGTGTAGGTGTATTATTCAAACATCGATCGCATTATTAGGACACAAGAATTGCAAACGATATTTTAAAATCTCGCTCAGCCGCCTTCTTGTGGTTGTGAAAATAATTTAAATGAATTAGATGCCAGTAGAAAAAGAAGAAATAATTGGATAGGCCACCTACTCTGGCATTCACCATGGTGCATCACACTGCTTGAAGGGAAAATGGAAGGCAAGGCAGGAAGAGAACGACCAAGAGCAGAGTTCTTTGATGACATCGGAGGAAGATGTCCTTACCACCTGATCAAACAGCGGGCTCAGGATAGAAGACCTTCGGACGAAGACATTCATGCTACCCACCAACCGCCAGGTTCAGGAGAACAAGAAGAAGAAGAAGAAGAAGAAGAAGAAGAAGAAGAAGAAAAAGATTAAAATGTATCTAAGCATATGAAATGAAATTCCACAGCCTTCTTCCAGTCTCCCACAGGGTCAGGAATGGAATGAATGAAGCCGCCATCTAGCGGCGAGGATATGAACTGTACCGGCTGCCGAGGCCTGACGCACTCCTCTGGGGCAATGATTAATGAATGACAGATGAAATGAAATGATAGTGGAGAGTGTTGCTGGAATGAAATTTTGACAGGGAAAACCGGAGTACCCGGAGAAAACCTGTCTGCCTCCGTTTTGTCCAGCACAGATCTCACATGGAGTGACCGAGATTTGAACCACGGGCCCAGCGGTGAGAGGCCGGCGTGCTGCCGCCTAAGCCACGGAGGCTTTATATAAGCATATACCGTACCAAATTTCACTGCGCACGGATAGTTAAATCGCGAGAAACTTTCATTTGAATATTTAAATTTCTCGTCACCGCCATGTTGGATTTGTGCTCACCAGGTTATTGAACGTCCCATAGGTGAATTTACTTTTATAGCTTTTATCAACATACAAACTTTCAGTTTGATTGCTGTCATGGATTAATAGGTATTGAGAACTGTCTAAGTATTTCAATTGGTCGCCATGTTGGATTTTAATACAGTATATGTAGCCCATAGATTTAAGTACTATTAGATGAGGATGATTGCGTAGGTTCATTATTCAAACGTCGACTTCTATCGCATGATTAGGACACGAGAAATATAAACTTAATTTTGAAATTTTCACAGCCGCTATCTTGTATAAACAATTGAACTAAATTAGGCACGGTCGGGGTTGGCCAAAATAGTACTATGACTTCACCGAGTTTCATTGAAATCGCTCTAGCCGTTTAGATTTTTCTTAGGGGACACACACACACAGGGACGCACACGCACACACATGGACAAAAGGTGATCTCATAAACCTATTTTATCATAAATGAAAATAGGCTGATTAAACTTAATTCCTTGACAAGCCTGATAAAGGCACAATGTAACAAAATTGCTCCATCAACCTCTATTAAAGCCTACAATTTTAATCACAAATAACCGTGCCCTTCTAACATTACTCCACGAAGACGCAGTAAAATCTTAATAAAATGTGGCCAGCACTGCAGTGGCATACATAGGCCTAATACAATAAGTATTCTTATTCCTCTCGGTACTCTCTCTATATTGGGCAGACCCCGTGGTGTTGAGTAGCGCGCCTGCATCTCACCTGGAGGCCCCCGTTATATTCCCGGCTCCGTAAGGGATTTTAGAAACTGACTTGAGGGCTGTAACGGGATGCGCTCAGCCTCGTGCGGACAATTGAGTAGCTGTCTGGCAGTAAAGGGACCCGATGCACTGACCACGCGTCACTCCAATATCTGCAGACCAAATGACTGGGTAGTGGTTGCTTGGTAAGCCTAGGCTCTTCCTGGGCAATAGTAGCCTACCAGGGGTTATATACACTCGCAATATTGCAGAGCCTGCTTGTTAGCACATCTTTCGCCATTTCATACGATAAGTGGCATCTTCGGGGGGTGGCGTTAATATCCTCAGTGTCCTCTCTAATGCTTTCTATCTACCGTTTCTTTGGTCTACTGTAGGGTCGTTGGGGCTTCGGTGGCGTAGTTGGTAGTATGCTGAGCTTCTAAGCTCAAGATCGCGGGTTCAAACCCGGCCGAAGTCTCAGATTTTTTTAAGAGCATTAAAAATCCCTCAATATGCCTTCCTTCGGGGGGGGGGGGCGGAAGTAAAGCAGGCGGTCCCATGTCATAGATTTATGGCATGAAAAAGAACCTTTCACTAACTACACTTGTGGAAGCTAAAATTTGTAGGTTAGTTTGATAACGCCATATTAGTTACAACGTTTGCCGCCAGGTGCTGACTGCGATGGCATTTAGTAGCCACGTCAACAGCTAGGTGTCATGGACGGTAGCATTTGGTAGCAAAAGTAGGAACTACTGTACTTGAAAGAATTAATCGTCTGCAGTCCTTCTACCTGAATCACAGATAACACACACTAATACAGCCATCTCAATTAACACCGGCTATCAGAAAAATTCTACACACACCCAAAGTACATGGGGATATATGACTGCGTTGTCACAGCCCCTAAACTAAGGAACCAACCAACCAGGGTCGTCAACCATCAGAGTCCAGACGCTTGGCTGTCTTCGCCACTCAGTCTACTTTCCTCAACGCAACTTGCCAATACCACCTAAGCCTTCCTTCACAGAGTTTTTCAGTGATAAGTGCGACTCCTAGTTGTTGTCCAATGTCGTTATTCATAGCGTAGTCGAATCGCGTTACTCCAAGGCACCATCGGAGCATTCGCATTTCTGACATACTTTAACGATAAACCCCCGAAATAGAACTATTTATTTTATTGTAAACAAGATAAATGGATTGTTAAAGGTAACCACGCTGTCAGCCACAAAAAGTGGTTGCTAACATGCTAAAGTACTGCTCGGGTCCAAGCTCTGTGAACTTGCAGTGTGAGCGGAAAGAGCAGGGAAGGGTCAGGCGAGAAGAGAAGGGTCTGTCAACAGCCCTCCTTTCTATTCCAATACTGCTAACATAGGGCCATTGCTCAAACCACTGTGGTGTTACGAATGAGTGAGTGAGTCACCGAACAATGTATTCGGTTCTGTACTATGCACGGACCGAGAAACCTCATCACTCATCAACACCACTTCTCATAGTTCGCGATGCACATTGCTCTCAGGTTCACGCAGCTTAGACTCGAGCAGTACAGCTACTACTGCCATTAATACTTTAGCCCAGGGGCGGTGCGTCATTAAGGGCCGAAAGGGCCCTGCCCACCCTGGGCCATTAGGCCGTACTGCACAAAATTTGTATTATTAATGACTTATAAAATTAGTTTAAATTTCAGATATTCTACTTAAGTATATGTGGTAATGGGCCGGGTGACCAAACAGTGGACATAGCACTGTTTTGCACGCGAATTATTGTGGGCTATGAAAGGCTTTTCGTGTCTTCTCGAGGGCCTGGAGAATTGGCCCATAACATTGCTCTAGAATAAAATAGAAGATATCTCTATTTCTGTCAGCTTCTGTCTCTGTTTGAAACCGGCTTAAGGGGATAGTGGGAATATTGGCAACAATAAATGGCATATATAAAAAAATGTTTAAAATAAAAAACCAACAATAATATCATCTGGGCCACTCTAAAATTTTAGTCAGGAGCCGCCCCTGCTTTTGCCCCCAATTCTAGAATAGATTATAAAGATAATTAAGCACTAATTGTCTACGAATCTCTCTCTCTCTCTACTAGCGTTTATCCCGCTGCTTTGCTACATCTCCTCCATTTCAGTCTGTCGTTGGCATCTTCCGGTTTTAAGCCATCATCTTGCATGTCGAACTAGCTTGATATTGTCGGTCTACCGCTTTGCTAGTCTTCCACGCGGTCGCAGTGGATCAATTCAAAAAGTTGTTTTAGTGACAGAATTATCTCGCCTTCTCATTACGTGACCATACCAGTGAGCCGGGCTTCCCTCACATTCTCCCGGTGCGACGCCTAATCTTCGTCGAACATCTGTATTTCCTACGTGGTCACATCGAGTCAGTCGTAGGGCTCATCGGAGCATCGTCATTTACATTGTATGCAGGGTATGGTCTTGCTTATTAGCCTATTTCCATCATCATCACCATCATCATGAACCGGCTCCAGTTTCCCAGGTGCGGTGAATGAGCGCTCTCCATTTAGTTCTCTCCAAAAATGTATCCCCTTCCATGGCCTTCTGCAAATCCTGACATCTCCCTGCAAAATCATTTCTAACCTGGTCGATCCATCACTTCCTTGGTCGACCTCTTGGTCTCTTGCCAATCAGTTCTTTCTCAAACCACACTCTAGCTGTTCCTTGTATGTCCATTCTTTTGAGATGACCGAACCATTTCAGCCTGGCTTCAACACAGATCTCATTAAGAGATTGTTCTACTTCAACAAGATGGTGTATCTCATCACTTTAGCCTATTTTCATTTATGAAAAAAAAAATAGGCTTATGAGATCACCTTATGTCCATGTGTGTGAGATGGTGCGTGTGTGTGTGTGTGTGTGTGTCCCCTAATAACTTCTAAACGGCTGGTGTGATTTCAATGAAACTCGGTAAGTCCATAGCACTATTCCGGACGACCCCGACCGAGCCATTCAAATTTTGTTACGTCTCACCAATCCTACATGGCGGTTGTGCGAAATATTTCACTAACATTCAATATCTCCGAAACTATTAACGATATCTACCTGGAGTGTTTTAGGGTGATAAGGGGGACTACTAGAAGTTCCCCTATGTGACTTTTGAAAACCTCGTAACTTCAAAACCAACATGGCGGCCAAGCGAAGTTGTGTCTTTTAAATAGACGTTTCTCGCGATTTAACCAACCAAAAGCAATAAAACTTTGTACAGTATATGTTTATGCACATTGTAATGCACTGACATCTAACTTCGTTCAATTGTTTACATAACCTCAAAATGGGGGCTGTGCGAAATATTTCACCGGCATTCTATATCTCTGAAACTATTAGCAGTATCACCCTGAAATTTTGTATGGAGATAAAGGGAATTAAGTTTTTATTTCTTGTGTTCTAATCATGCGATCGAAATCAACAATTGCATAATGAACGTACACAATAATGATCATCTAATAGTACATAACTCTATGGCCTACATATATTAACATCCAACATGGCAACCATCTGAAATATTTAGACAGTTCTCAACACAGATCTCATTAAGAGATTGTTCTACTTGAACAATATGGCGTATCTCATCACTTTAGCCTATTTTCATTTATGAAAAAAAAAATAGGCTTATGAGATCACCTTATGTCCTAGTGTGTGAGATGGTGTGTGTGTGTGTGTCCCCTAATAACTTCTAAACGGCTGGTGTGATTACAATGAAACTCGGTAAGTCCATAGCACTATTCCGGACGACCCCGACCGAGCCATTCAAATTTTGTTACGTCTCACCAATCCAACATGGCGGTTGTGCGAAATATTTCACTAGCATTCAATATCTCCGAAACTATTACCGATATCTACCTGGAGTGTTTTAGGGTGATAAGGGAAACTACTAGAAGTTCCCCTATGTGACTTTTGAAAACCTCGTAACTTCAAAACCAACATGGCGGCCAAGCGAAGTTGTGACTTTTAAATAGACGTTTCTCGCGATTTAACCAACCAAAAGCAATAAAACTTTGTACAGTATATGTTTATACACATTGTAATGCACTGACATCTAACTTCGTTCAATTGTTTACATAACCTCAAAATGGGGGCTGTGCGAAATATTTCACCGGCATTCTATATCTCTGAAACTATTAGCAGTATCACCCTGACATTTTGTATGGAGATAAAGGGAATTAAGTTTTTATTTCTTGTGTTCTAATCATGCGATCGAAATCAACAATTGCATAATGAACGTACACAATAATGATCATCTAATAGTACATAACTCTATGGCCTACATATATTAAAATCCAACATGGCAACCATCTGAAATATGTAGACAGTTCTCAATATCTATTAATCTACTACAGCAATCAAACTGAAATTTTGTAAGTGTATAGAGGCTATAAGCAAGTTCACCTATGGGACGTTCAATAACCTGGCGAGCACAAATCCAACATGGCGGTGACGCGAAGCATAAATATGCACATGGACGTTTCTCGCAATTTAACCATCCGAGTGCAGTGAAACTTGGTACAGTAAATGCTTATACAAATGGTAATCCACTGGCATCTAATTAATTTCCATTGTTTCCATAACCACAAGATGGCAGCTTTGCGAAGTTTTAAAATCTCCTTTTTACTTCTTGTGTCCTAATCATGCGATTGAAGTTTGAATGCTACACGTACACAATAATCTTTATGTAACAGTAGGGGAGAGGCTTGTACCTTAGACAGTATTTTTTCAGATAGCCATATTTTCTGGTTGTGGTAGCTATTTGTAAGTATTATTTCATCATAACGCAAGCTTACCTATTGCCTACCTTGTGAAAGAATTTGAAAACTCAGCATCTGCAACTTAACCTATAATATTTATAATTACTTTCACGGTTCATGGTACAAGACGGAATTTATGTCTCGTACCTTGGACCGGGTGGTAATGTACCATGGTCCAACAGTGTGTATGCCATGAATGAGTAGGATAATGTTTAAATTCTTTTATTGTAGTGATTGATTAGGAGGAACACATTAAATTACATTCTTAAATAGGCAAATACAAATCATAAACAAACAATTTACTAAATTAAACCATAAAACTAAAACAGAAATCACTCTTTATTAGGCTTTGCATTGTTCTTTTTTAATTATTCTACGTTGAAACCTTGAAACCAGTCCTCTCCAAATGAGAACAACTGGCGCCTTCTTTCAGATCCCCCAACGGTTACAGGTTTTGGCAGCTTCGTGATTATATTTTCTTGCTCTATTTCATAAACTTCATCCTTGTTTTTCAGAAAGTTGTTCGTCTTATTCACTCTTTTCAAATATTTCACTTCAACAACATCTCCTTCAATCCCTGTCACTTCTGCGATATAATAGTGCTTGCTTTTCTTTCCCATCATTGACGTTAGCAAAAAATCACCAACATTTGTTCCTACTTCTGCTTCAAAATCGGAGACAGTTTCGTTGGAAACATTAGATAGCTCATCATCTGATTCTGGGATTGAAAAGTCTGATGATGATGATGAAGATGATGAAGAAGAATCTCTGGAAACGAGTCTTTTCTTGCTAGGTCTTGCTTTTGTGTTCCGTGCCTTCATAGCTGCTTGCTGCTCTAGTTCAGCCTTTTCAGGAGTGTCAGTCAGAATGCGACACCTACCTCGCCTGCGCCCTCTGTTTGAAGTGGATCTTGGTGCAGCACGAGGATGAGGACGGATCATGTCTGGAGAAATATGGGAGGTGCCTATAGATTTCGATGGTGTAGTCGGGCAGCTTTCAGGAGTAGAGGTAACCTCTTCTGAACTCGGTGGCACAGATGGGGCTGGTCTGTCTGTCACTGCAGATGGTATGAATTCATCATCGGTGAAGATGTTTTTATTTAATGGCCAGATACCTGTAGCTTTGAAGCCTGACTGAATGTTCACTGGGTTGAACGCCCTAGGGTAAGCTTTGCCAGATATTTCGGCCACGTCATAAATTGAAATTGGAACTCCGGGATGTGCCAGCATCCACTCTCTACAGGCTGTGTTGTAAAATGTTTTGTATGGACCAAAACAACTGCGGTCCAGTGGTTGTAACTTGTGGCTTGTGTGAGGTGGTAAAGTTAGTAATACAATTCCATTTTCCTTGGCTAGCCTCACAGCTTCGATAGAGCAATGACTCTCGTGGTTGTCTAGAATGACCAAGACTGGGTTGGTTGTAGAGGGTTTGGTGTATTCAATGAAATGCTTCAAATATTGTAAAAAAAAATTGATGAGTTTGACCAACCACTAGGATGTGCAGTGCCAACAGAGTTAGTTGGACAACCCTTTAGCATATGAGGTTTAAAGTTTACTCTGGGAAAGATAAACATAGGTGGAATACTATTTCCTAATGCACTGATACACGCAATGATGGTTATGTTAGCACCTCTCTCCCCGGAAGTGATACTGCCCACTTGTTTCATTCCCTTGCATGCAATGAGCTTGTCAGGCATATGGACAGTGTTATTTGCAGATTCATCTAGGTTGTAAATTTTATCAGCACTGAATTTAAATTTGTCCATGACTGCATACAGCCTATCAAAAAACAGAGAAACATTGTGTTTGTTGAAACTTGTTGCACGTGCTAGACTTGTTGCTTCAGGTATACGCAAACTCAAATTACTGTGGCGCCTCATAAACCCATAGTACCATTGTTTGCCAGCCATCTTGGTTTGTTCCCAGATTTCTGGAATTTTTTTCCTGTTTGAAACTGCAAACTCATAGGCAAGCTTCATTAATTCCCGTCGTGACAGTCCATAATTCATTTTAGATGCGATCTGAATGTATTCAACAAGCTCAGATTCTTCATTCTCACTGAACACTTTCTTTACTGCACAATTATCAAACGATTTGTAGATATTTGCATTATTTACAGCTCTTCGTAGTGTTGAACGCGCTATCTGGTAAGTTGTACTTGCGGGTCTTAAATGCATTCCTTTCGTTACCTGTTCCACTGCATCTTTTATTCTATGGAGTTTCTCTTCGCTGAATTTGGGCCTCTTCACCCCAGATTTACTTCTTGGCATCTGAAATTCAAAATTCATACTTCAGCCTAACAACACAATCTCTTAATTTTAGTTTGTAAGTGATATATTGGAAAAGATCTTGTACCTTGGACCGGCTTGTACCATGGACCGGTTCGTGGTCCAAGGTACATGACACGTAGTTGCAAATCAAAACTGTGCAAGGATTCATTATGTGAAGTGAGGTTAGGAATACGACCATCTTAAAAGAATTGTTATATTACATAGATGATATATGCATTATATTACAATTAATAACCGCCAATAATGTACACAAATTACACAACAATAAAAGGATAATTACTTACTCTACGCGGCAACAAACTCTCCTTGCTTCAGACCAACACAATGCGGTTTCCCGAACAAAACAAATGATGACCAAGGAGAAGAGAGCTTGCTGGCCAACATTCCTTGACAAGTCCAAAGAGTATACTCTGCATCTCTAGGAGAAACATACTAAGGTTCATGGTACAAGCCGGTTCAAGGTACAAGACTCTCCCCTACATACCTCTAGGACCTATATATATAGAAATCCAACATGGCGATCATCCGAAATATTTAGTCGGTTTTCAATATCTACGAATCTATTACAGCAATCAAACTGAAATTTTGTATGTTGATAGTGGCAATTAACACAAGTAGGTTATATGAAAATAAGCTATATAGTACTTCACGGAATTTCTTGTTTATTTTGTCCCTCCTTGTCTTCTGAATCATAATTCTTAAAAACTTCATCTCCACCGCCTGTAGTTTGCTGGTATTTCTCTTGGATTGGGTACAAGTTTCTAAGCTATATGTAGTAACAGGTACAAAGAAGCTCTTGTAGTGTATTAGTTTTGATCTTAAAGGAACTTGCTTATCCCAAAGAAACCCTCTCACGAGATGATAAAATTGTGCCCCATATTGAACTCTACTAGTGAATTCTGAAGATGGTTAGTTATCTGTGGACACTACACTACCAAGGTAACAGAACTGATGTACTTGTTCTAACTTTGTACCATTCAGTGTGATGTTAGTAGAGATGTAATGTCAACTAACGGGCATCACTACCGTTTTGGACTGGGTTATATTCAGATCAAATTGCTTGAATATAACATTCCAATCATTCAGCTTCTGTTGTATTGCAGCTTCATTTTCACCCCATATTACAACATCAGCTGCAAACGCTATAGCTTTAAACTCAGAGGTCGTATTGAGTCTCTTAACACTTTTCAATATTTCACTTATGAAAATGTAGGCTTATGACATCATCTTTTGTCCGTATGTGAGTGTCCCCACCCCCCTAATAAAATCTAAACGGCTAGAGCGATTTCAATGAATCTTGGTAAGGTCATAGTACTATTTTGTCCGACCATGCCCATGCCCCTTAAATTCTAATACGTCTCACTAACCCAACATAGTGGCTGCGCAAAATAATTCACCAGCATTATATATCACCGAAACTACCAAGATATCACCCTCAAATTTTGTAAGGTGATAAAAGGCACTACTAGAAGTTCAACTATGTGACTTTCAGAAACCTGTTTAGTACAAAACGAACATGGCGGCCAAGCAAATTTGAAACACTTAAATAGACTATTCTCACGATTTAACCATCCGAGCGCAGTGAGACTTGGTACAGCAAATGTTTATACACATAGCAATAGTTCAATTGTGTTCATAACCTTCATATGGTGGTTGTGCGAAATTTTAAAATTAAGATTTTATTTTTTGTGTCTTAATCATGCGATCAGAGTCAATGTTTAAACAACGGACCTACGCAATAATAATCATCTAACAGTACGTAACTTTATGGCCTACATATATAAAAATCCAATATGGTGACCATCCGAAATAATATTAGGGGCAGCTAACTCACCTTGTAATTGTATGGCCTCAGTTCCGTGACTTTCGTAATATCTTACAATGACAAAAACCTCTCCTCTTTAGTAGAATAATGAATTATATCGTGGGGAATTAGCTTCAGTTCTCGACCTCCATTCAGTATTTCTGAATTCTTCACTTGAGAAATAAACAGTCTTAAGCCTCACTTGTAATAACTTGTAGGTTAATTACTCATTCTGGGGTTTCATATTCTACATAATGTTTGAATACTGCTTCTAATACAGCTCACGTAATATTCACACGGCTTGGTTTCCCAGTTCAAATTGCACGTTTCAACTGTAATGCTTTTGTCATTGTGCTGGGGGAGCTTTAACCGTGCAGTCATGAGGTGAACATGCCGGAAGTCAAGGCGAGGCAAACTTGTCGCGCATAGCAAGTACTTGAGATTGGAAACCTTGCCAACGACACCTGAGTGTGTAGGTGTGGGTGGGTGGGTATTTGGCGCTGCCTCGGTCTCCATTCGTGATTTCACGCTTAATGCTAAGAGCTGCGTTCGGTATAATTAAGAACGCAACCTTTAAAATAGCTCTTAGGTGTTTATAGGAGTGCTTATTAACAGAGTCACGTGACTAGAATATTAATAAAGACCTGTATTGAGAAATAACGCGTTACTGGTAATTGCTACTTTTGGCCAAAGAGGATCTATAACGAGCAGTATTTCTACTGACATGGCTCTCTCGCATTTAATCATCAACAATTGCCAACTGACTGCCCCACGATTCGATCCTGCATCCTTGGGCACAGTGGGCGAGAACGTTACCGCTGCCCCACGCAGTACTACTACTACAGTAAAACCTGTCTAAAGCGGACCCTTTATATAGCGGAAACCTGGACAAACGGAAAACAAAATTCGGAACGGAGGTTTTTCCCACAGGGTCTTTATATTTGCTTGGCAAGGACATTCTCGCTCACGCGCTCCGCCAGTGACAGATCAGTTACCGGCTGCCACGCGCGCATGTGTACGGCAGAATACGGTGCTTAAAATCAGTATCATGCATTTTTACCCATCGTGTTTACAGTAGATGCTGAAAATGTTCCACATCCACGGCCAAACATAATCGGCATCTCCCTATGAAGTTTCCGGTTACTCCGGTTAATTTAGCTTCAGTAAGGAAATAACGACCTTTTCGTCTATTTTCAGGCTATTTTCAATTTTGAAACAAACAAGATGTTCAGTAAAGAACATACAGCCTACTTTCTCCTAAATGCATGGGTATTGTTATAACTCTTTGTCCTTTTCAAGGAGTATGATTGAATGTTGGTTGTAGTAGCTTGTTGAAATACAACGTGCTATAGGGATATTAAACATGAATATGAGGTGCCCTTTGCTAGTGCTACCTCTGTACCAAATTTCGTTCAATTCGGTTTCACCGTGTTTGAATTGATAGGGGCAATCGATTTGCACACATACTTGGCCACCATCTGCAAACTGTTGGGCTGATGTTCTTGCAGTTTGGTCAGAATATGTTTCCCACATAAAGATATGGTGTTGCAAAATTTGGTAGAGACTAGATTATTAGGTTGGTCGTAGTTACATTTTAGCTTTTAACATTTGGGTGGCCACGATTACGTTTCCGTCAAGATAGCGGTGATATAAAACATGACACTGAGGTGCCCTTTGCTAGTGCTACCTCTGTACCAAATTTCGTTCATTCGGTTCCACCGTGTTCGAATTAATAGGGGAATCAATTTTGACATAAAGATGGCCGCCATCCGCAAACTATTAGGCTAATGACCTATTAGATTGGTCAAAGGATGCTCCCTCCATAAAGATATGTTGTTGCAAAGTTTGGTAGAGATCGGATGGTTATGTTAGTCGTAATTTGATTTAAGCTTTAAACATTCGTGTGGCCGCCATTACGTTTCTGTCAATATGGCGGCGATATTAATCATGACACTGAGATGCCCTTTGCTAGTGCTATCTCTGTACTAAATTTCGTTCAATTCGGTTTCACCATGTTTGAATTAATAGGGGGAATCGATACTGACACAAAGATGGCCGCCATCCACAAACTATTAGGCGAATGACCTATTGGATTGGTCAAAGGATGCTCCCTCCATAAAGGTGTGTAGTTGCTAAATTTGGAAGAGATCGGATGATTAGGTTAATCGTAATTTGATTTAAGCTTTGAACATTCGTGTGGCCGCCATTACGTTTCAGTCAAGATGGCGGCGATATAAAACATGACACTGAGGTGCCCTTTGCTAGTGCTACCTCTGTACCAAATTTCGTTTCATTCGGTTCCACCGTGTTCGAATTAATAGGGGGAATCAATTTTGACATAAAGATGGCCGCCATCCGCAAACTATTAGGCTAATAACCTATTCATTTGGTCAAAGGATGCTTCCTCTATAAGGGTATGTTGTTGCAAAATTTGGTAGAGATCGGATGATTAGGTTAGTCGTAATTTGATTTAAGCTTTGAACATTTGTGTGGCCGCCATTACGTTTCCGTCAAGATGGCGGCGATATAAAACATGACACTGAGGTGCCTTTTTTTAGTACTACCTCTGTACCAAATTTCGTTCCATTCGGTTGCACCGTGTTCGAATTAATAGGGGGAATCGATTTTCACACAAAGATGGCCGCCATCCGCAAACTATTACGTTGATGACCTATTGGTTTGGTCAAAGGATGCTCCCCCCATAAAGGTATGTTGTTGCAAAATTTGGTGGAGATCGGATGATTAGGTTAGTCGTAATTTGATTTAAGCTTTGAACATTTGTGTGGCCGCCATTACGTTTCCGTCAAGATGGCGGCGATATAAAACATGACACTGAGGTGTCCTTTGCTAGTGCTACCTTTGTACCAAATTTCGTTCAATTCGCATTCACCGTGTTCGAATTGATAGGGGGGGACAGACATTCAGAGTACACACACTCACACACACAGACACACACACACACAGACACACACACAGACTCACACACACACACATACACACACACAGACAGACACACTTTTTTCGCCCTGTGTTGATCTCATAAGTCTACTTTCATTTTTTGCAAAAATCGAAAGTAGGCTAAAAATAGGCTTATGAGATCACCTTTTGTCCGTGTGTGTGTGCGTGTGTGTGTGTGTTGTCCCCCCCCCTAATAAAATCTAAATGGCTGGAGCGATTTCAATGAAACTCGGTAAGTTCATAGCACTATTCCGGGTGACCCCGACCGTGCCCTTGGAATTGGGTTGCGTCCTAGCAATCCAACATGGCGGCTGTGCGAAATATTTCACCAGGATTCAATATCTCCGAAACTATTCCCGATATCACCCTGGAATATTTTACGGTGATAAATGGAACTACTAGAAGTTCACCTATGTGATTTTTGAAAAACTGATAACTACAAAACCAACATGTCGGCCACGCGAATTTGCGACTTTTAAATAGACGTTTCTCGCGATTTAACCCACCAAACGCAATAAAATTTGGTACAGTACATGTTTATACACATTGTAATGCACCGACATCTAACTTCGTTCAATTGTTTACATAACCACAAGATGGGGGATGTGCGAAATATTTCACCGACATTCTATATCTCTGAAACTATTAGCGGTATCGCCCTGAAATTTTGTACGGAGATAAAGGGCACTACTGAAAGTTTATCTATAAGACTTTCAAAAACCGGTTAACCACAAAACGAACATGGCGGCCAAGCGAATTTGAAAATTTTAAATTGACCTTTCTCGCGATGTAATGTTTTAAACGCAATTAAATCTGGTACAGGAAATGTTTATACATATTTTAATACACTGGTATCTAATTTAGTTCAATTGTTTACATTACCTCAAGATGGCGGCTGTGCGAATTTTAAAATTAAGTTTTTATTTCTTGTGTCGTAATCATGCGATCAAAGTGTAAGTTTGAATAATGAACCTACGCAATAATTTTCCTTTAATGGTACATGACTCTATGGCCTATACATATAACAATCCAACATGGCGACCATCCGAAATATTTAGATGGATCTCAATATCTACGAATCTATTACAGCAATCAAACTGAATGTTTTAATGTTCATAGGGGCTCTGCACATAAGTTCACTTATAGGACTTTCAATAACCTGGTGATCACAAATCCAACATGGCGGCGACGCGAAGTATAAATATTCACATGGTCGTTTCTTGCAAATTAACCATCCGAGTGCAGTAACTATTGGTACAGTAAATCCTTATACAAAAGTTAAGCCACTGGCATCTACTGTTTTCAATTGTTTCCATAGCCACAAGATGGCAGCTGTGCGAAATTTTAAAATCTCTTTTTTTTTTTATTTCTTGTGTCCTAATCATGCGATTGAAGTTTGAATATTACATGTACACAATAATCTTCATGTAACAGTACATAAGTCTAAGACCTACATATATACAAATTCAACATGGCGACCATCCGCAATACTTAGTCGGTTCTCTATATCTACGAATCTATTACAGCAATCAAACTGAAATTTTGTTTGTTGATAGATGCAATTACCATAAGTAGAATATATGAAAATAGGCTGTATAGTTCTTCACGGTACTACTTGTTATTGTTTACTGAACTTGTACGTTTGAATCTCTTTTAGTCAGTTGTTTTATTGTCTGATTTATATGAATGGGTCTCCCTGGAAATTTCACTCGAAACTTTTGTCTTGTTCTAGCGCACAATTTCCTACACTTTATGTACGTATTGTGCACAAGCCTCCGTGGCTTAGGCGGCAGCACGCCGGCCTCTCACCGCTGGGTCCGCGGTTCAAATCCCGGTCACTCCATGTGAGATCTGTGCTGGACAAAACGGAGGCAGACAGGTTTTTCTCCGGGTACTCCGGTTTTCCCTGTCAAAATTTCATTCCAGCAACTATCATTTCATTTCATTTGTCATTCATTTAATCATTGCCCCAGAGGAGTGCGTCAGGCCTCGGCAGCTGGCACAGTCCATATCCTCGCCGCTAGATGGGGGCTTCATTCATTCCATTCATGACCCGGTCGGAGACTGGAAGCAGGCTGTGGATTTTAATTTTCATGTACGTATTGTGCAGATATACACGTTCACGCAACGAATATTTCACATAGGCATTACAGCACTATACACAATCAAATTAAACCACTATACAATACGATATACAGTGCACAGTAGTTTTATAAAACACCTAATTAGCTCGGAGCTCACACGTCTACCGCAGCAAGAGCGTGGGAATACGGCCGGAGACCGCGCGCGCCAACCTGTAACAGCCGGCTATTGGCCGGGGACCAGCGGCCAAAGTCGAGCGGAATCACCGCGCCAAGCTAAAATAAAGGCCCTGTATGTAAAATGACTCTGTAAACCAGAAAACTGCCCAATGCGGAAACTGAAAGAAATTCCGGAACTGTAGGCGTAAATAACCTGACTAAGACGGATTATCTTATCCATAATACACAGCTATGTACAGTACTAGATTTTGAGCGCGACTGTACTCGCACCAAAGTTCTAGGAAACATTAACGACTGAAAGAGTGCAGTTAATATAGCAGCCGAAAACAGCAGGTCGGAAGTCATTGAAGAAATGGACAACGATGACGATGAAGGCATTTAAAGGGAGCTAAAAATACACACTTTTGGAGAAGCACTATCTCTTTTGAGCGACCTTCAGGAATTTGCAGCTTCCAAGAATGTTCCTGAACTCCTGGAGTTAATGCAGGATACAAAGGAGATCATACAACGTTCTCTTGTAAATAAGTCGCGACAGTACATGTTGAATGACATGTGGAAACAAAGAAACGAGCAGAGAAAGTGAAATTTGTGTAGGTAAGTTGAAAATACAGTGTAATACATGTGAATATATTTCTTTAAATTTACAGACCTATAAATTTAATTATTATTTCATTGTAATCCTATGCAGTAATACTGTATATCTTTGTAGTGTATTTTGTACTATTAAAACTCAACCCCTTGTAAAACGGAAACCTGTGAAAACGGAAAAGTAAATCCGGAACGATTGCGCTTTAGGCAGGTTTTACTGCTACTATCTTTTTAGGTGAAGAAATGCATTTATGCACATAGTGTCAGGCTCTCAAGTGGCAGACTGCTGACTAAAACTCCCCCAGTTACTTCTGAACACTAACCTGGAATCGTTTATCACATTACTTTAGAATACAGCCATATTATCTTTGTTCGTAGGGCACTCTTCCGTACTGAATGATCTTCAATGGAGATCCAGATCTGTCTTCTTCATTCAGAGGATATTTTCAACAAAACTTGCTACCAGCTTCCAATATCCTTCATTTTGAAGCATCACCGCAACAAAATTGTCTGGAGATATCTCTACCTCAACGTGCTCTGGAAAATACTGTCTATTTATGACCCACCGACCACAAGAGAAGAAGGTGTGATTAGCATTATCTAGTCTATTGATACAATAAATGCAATCTAGTGAATCCACCTTCCCCATCTTCTTAAGAAGATTTAAATGGACATTTCTCACGATTTAACCATCCGAGCGCAGTTAAATATGATACGGTTAATGCTTATACAAATTTTAATCTACAGACATCTAATTATTGCAATTGTTTTCATATTCTCAAGATGGCGGCAGTGCAAAATTTTGAAATCTCGTTTTTATTTCCTTAATCCTATTTATGCGATTGAAGTATCAATAATACACTTACGCAATACGCTTCATGTAATAGTACATAACTCTATGGCATACATACACACATCAAAAAAAGTTTTGCATCACCTCGGTTCCCAGATCTCCGGCATATAGACGTTGACTGTGTATATTGTATCAAAGATACAGTCCCTTTGACTGTTCATAGATGTCACTAAAACTGCTCAAAGATGTAAACAACCATGCATGAGCAGGGCCTATTAGACGGAGGGGGTACGACAGCCGATCAGTTCCAGTCATTCCACCAGGACGAAGGTACGCTGCTCATGTTGTCTGTAGTTCTACCATGCCTAGAAGGTCAATACCGCAGTTCGATCGCGTCCGCATTGTTACTTTGTGTCAAGAAGGGCTCTCAACAAGGGAAGTTTCCAGGCGTCTCAGAGTGAACCAAAGCGATGTTGTTCGGACATGGAGGAGGTACAGAGATACAGGAACTGTCGATGACAGGCCTCGCTCAGGCCGCCCAAGGGCTACTACTGTAGTGGATGACCGCTACTTACGGATTGCCGCTCGGAGGAACCCTGACAGCAATGCCACCATGTTGAATAATGCGTTTCGTTCAGCCACAGGACGTCGTGTTTCAACTCAAACTGTGCGCAATAGGCTGCATGATGCGCAACTTCACTCCCGACGTCCATGGCGAGGTCCAGCTTTGCAACCCTGACACCATGCAGCGCGGTACAGATGGGCCCAACAACATGCTGAATGGACCCCACAGAATTGGCATCACGTTCTCTTCACCGATGAGTGTCGCATATGCCTTCAACCAGACAATCGTCGGAGACGTGTTTGGAGGCACCCTGGTCAGGCTGAACGTCTTAGACACACTGTCCAGCGAGTGCAGCAAGGTGGTGGTTCCCTGATGTTTTGGGGTGGCATTATGTGGGGCCGACGTACGCCACTGGTGGTCATGGAAGGCTCCGAAACGGCTTTACGATACCTGAATGACATCCTCCGACCCATAGTGCAACCATATCGGCAGAATATTGGAGAGGCATTTGTCTTCATGGACGACAATTCTCGACCTCATCGTGCACATCTTGTGAATGCGTTCCTTCAAGATAACGACATCGCTCGACTACAGTGGCCAGCATGTTCTCCAGACATGAACCCTATCGAACATGCCTGGGATATGTTGAAAAGGGCTGTTTATGGACGTCTTGACCCACCAACCACTCTGAGAGATTTACGCCGAATTGTCGTTGAGGAGTGGGACAATTTGGACCAACAGTGTCTTGATGAACTTGTGGATAGTATGCCACGACGAATACAGGCATGCATCAATGCAAGAGGACGTGCTACTGGGTATTAGAGGTAGTGGTGTGTACTGCAATCTGGACCACAAATGCTGCAAGTCTAGCTGTATGCTGGTACAACATGCAATGTGTGGGTCTCATGAGCAATAAAACGAGCTGAAATGTTGTTTGTGTTGATCTCTATTCCCTTTGTATTTAAAGGTTCCGGAACTCTTGGAACCGAGGTGATGCAAAACTTTTTTTGATGTGTGTATATAAAAATCCGACATGTCGACAATCCGAAATATTTCGACTGTTCTCAATATATACGAATCTATTACAGCAGTCGAAGTGACATTTTGTATGTGATAGAGGCAATTAAGTAGGATATTTGAATATAGGCTGTATAGTTCTTCACGGAACTACTTGTTTATAATCTGTATATTTGCCAGATAATGATCTGAGAATGAAATAACAGAATAATAATAATAATAATATTAATGATAATAATGATAAAGTGATGGCACCTTTTGACGATGGGTAGAATCATTGTATTCAAGCTGAGGTTCTGTTTTGTGCACTCTTGATGTGTTAATGGTCCGGAGTAAATATTGCTGCTTCTCTTCAGCAAATCTTTATAGGCATGCTTCATGGTCTAATTAATGTTGCTACGTGCCATCAGCATGCGGTGTGGAATCGTCACGTCAAAGAGTTCTAATTTAAAAACTCTAACGTTTTTTTTTTATATTTTCCCTCAGTTACGAGGGGAGGACCTGTCCGACACCATCTGCACTCCATATATCATTGAAGGTTGACAGGAGACGCTTCCACCTCGAACCTACAGTGATTTTGATCCCTATTAATTTTGCAACGCATCCCATGAATTTCATCGAACACAACTTAATTTTCTTGTGACTAGTAGGTTCTATGCCTACCATCAGCCCTCCTTGAAATGGTTTTCCATGGTTTATGATTTTCAACTCGAGGAAATGCAGGGAAGGTACCCTTAATTCGGCCACGCTCTCTACCTGCCACCTTCTCGCCCAGTTTCATTCAATTAAACCTTATAGTGCCAGGGGTCCGATGTATTGGATGAGGGAACTTCAGTTAAAAGTGCCATGGGCCGATCTATCGGTCCCGATTTTATAAAACTTGTATTTTTATTTCCAGCCACTCAGTGCTATCACTGTTTTAACAAATACAATACGGAATTCATTGTCTTTTTGGATATATGCATGTGTTTACAACGCGACAAGTTCATCTGAAGCCCCGGAAACATGCGAACTACTAGGCTTCCCCTTCCTCTCTAAAGTCCGTTCGCCGAGTCAAGATAGTGGAAGTAAACACAGTTGTACACATGATTGCAGGGCTGCCCGCAAGGGGTGCTTAGAGCTGTGCCTGTTGAACGTACGCCAACTTCAGTGCTGTGTATAGCCTACACGTGAAGCGGGCTGACTTATCGGTTACATGCTACAGCACGGTTTATTTATTGTTCGCTTATGTATTTAATTAATTAATTAATTAGTTCCTAACTGCTTATGACAGGCAACAGTATACAGTGCAGGACAGCACTAAGTGCAGCAAGTCTTGTCTTTTCTAGGGCTACGGCATGACCAGGGGCGTATATAGAAAAACATTTCGGGGAGGGAGGGGGGGGGGGGGGCTGACTATCCTAGAAAATTGTGAGTATTCTCAGGGGATTGTCACCGCAAAATACCCAGAAATATCAACCAACACCTTAGAGCATATAACTTTGTGTAATTATTTTAGATAAGATTCAAAGTTTATATCGCCTACAATTATTACTGGCAATACAAAGAAGCTGTAAAATACAACACAACACACAAATAAAATGTTATACTTAATGAACTCTCTATTATGATCTGTGGAGTATGAATGGAAAATATCTAAATATTTGTCAATTTATTAAGCAGAAAGGTAAACAGATTTTTTTACATGTATTTCTCAAAAAAACGTACTGTGGAATTCTCAGCTTTACCTCACAAGGCTGAGTGCACCCCGTTCCAGCCCTCAGACTAGAATAAAAATTTCTTGGCAGAGTTGCGAATCGAATTCGGATCTCCGGGGCGGCAGCGAAGAATGCTACCCACTACACCACGAGTTAGTATAATTTCAATTTTAATATTGTTTATAACTTACCCGATAATTGTGGTGTTTGAAGCCATATTTTCAGTGTTGCCTTAGTAAACAAGTGTTTAGTGCTTTTCAGTCGGTCAACACGAATGTACCCAAAAGAGATGGGTTATGCCCTAATCCTGAAATAAATTACATGAGATTAAATATTAATATTTATTAATCTCATGTAATTTATTTCAGGATTAGGGCATAACCCATCTCTTTTGGGTACATTCGTGTTGACCGACTGAAAAGCACTAAACACTTGCTTACCCGATAAGTTAAGATCAGGGTACAACCAAATTTACAATTATTTTATGCTCTTACCGAAGCAGCACTTTCTTAATTTTTATTGGCTTTTTTGTGGGGGGGTGGGGGCTGGGGCTGGATCCCCCTCAGAACCCCCCTTATATACGCCCCTGGGCAAGACTAATGATCTCGGAGTTTCTTGGCTACCCCTGTCCGGCAGAGCAGATGACGTGAACTGGGCATGTTTCCCTGTCCGGGTAGCCAGGGCACTGTCTCGACTCGGCGAATAGACTTCAGTCATCATGCTACAGGATTTACTATTATTTGCTGCCGCAGAAGACGTGGCTTATACAGATACGTCATCAGAAATCAATAAGAAGAGTGTTCAAATGTTTCATTATTGTCATTCAGTCGCCAGCTACCGCAGGGTGAAATTCATAAAGCAAGCATTGTGGCATTAACGCAGGCAGATTTGTCGTAATAGCTGAAGGTTTCACAACAGTGTACACACTGGCCCTGGCTTGCACGCACGTGGGGATGACTTCCCAGCGGTGTCTGTCTGTTGCACTGACTTTCTTTCCTTACAAACTTCTGAGACTGTTTAGGAGTAGGTTGTCACTCATTTCCACTTCACAGGATTATATTTTATGAACAATTAGAAACCCGGCCCGGCTTCGCCCGGGAACAGTTATGATATCATTTCGTGATAAGCGCATTTCTTCGATGTCAACGAACTACGACCTATATCCGTTTTACGTCTCGGCATGATGGAGTAAAATCACTGACTGCACTATTAATTATATTATCATGGAGATGCATGTGCAAAGCATTCTTGTCAGACGTAATTTAAGAATGACGAGGTGCATGAAACACAAATTCCCCTTCCGTCCAATCTTAACATGACTGTGTATTTTGCGGAACGAAAAGCTTACAGGTGAAATGAAGAAATGCCGAGTTGCACTTCCAGGGAAACTCTAAATACAGCCACTCTTCTCTGAAGTCTTAGCTCAACACGACTCGACAGTTTTCTTTAGGCTGTATCTGGGGTAATAGGCTCGCCCGCTGGCTAGGCAGTAACTGGCGAGATAGGCTCGCCCCTAGCTAGCTCGTAAACTGTCGCTCAGTAATTGAATGGAGATTGTTGGAAGAAAGGAACACGTAAAAACACTTATAGTGGGCGATGTATTGACGATAGAGATTTGCTCTCCCGAACTTTTTTTGTAGAACTTTTCATGCTGAACAATTCTTAACGGTTTGCCCAGCGTAAGCACAAAAAGTGGACGCACCCCAGGTTTTCTTTCTACTTTTTCACTGAAATCGTTACTGCTTGGCTTCCTTTGATCAGAAATAAATTATTTTAAACAGTAACCTTCCTCGAGATATCCTTTACAGAATGGTGAAAAGCGCATCAATATCCATCCAGTTGTTCTCGAGATTACACGTGACATCCATGAATCGGGGACTTTGTTTTATACTAATAAACAATATTTTCTTTTAATGAAGGTTGTGAAGGCTTCCAAAAAGATGGTATATTGGCTTTCACGGCCAGTGAAATAAAACTCAGCAATTTTTCTAGGTTTATGCCGTGTCTTGTGTGGGGTTTTGCCTAGGAAGCCTTCATAGGGAGGTTAAGGCGGCTTGAACTTTTAGTTCTCGCAGTAACACAGCCCAGGTGCTATTCATAAAAAGGGAGGTAGCGTATAGTTCGCTACTCCTGTGGAGGTCCGGGTGCGAACACCCAGAGCCCGCTGATGAGCCAGCTTGGTGTCCTAGGCAAAACCCAACACAAGGCACGGCATAAACATAGAAAGTTGCTAAGTTTTATTTACTGTATGTTTTTATTATTATATTTATTTATTATATTATGTTATGTTCGACGATGTCGAAATGTAAACATTATGTGTCAGAAAACTGTATCATAATGAGGCTCATTATAACACTATTTTTAGCCTATTTTCAATTTTGAAAAAATAGGCTTATGAGATCACCTTTTGTCCGTGTGTGTGTGCGTGTGTGTGTGTGATTCGTGTGTGTGTCCCCCCCTAATAAAATCTAAACGGCAGGAGCGATTTCAATGAAACTCGGAAAGTTCATAGCACTATTCCCGGTGACCTCGACCGTGCCCTTCAAATTTTGTTACGACTCACCAATCCAACATGGCGGCTGTGCGAAATATTTCACCAGCATTCAATATCTCCGAAACTATTACCGATATTACTCTGACATTTTCTATGGTGGTAGAAGGAACTACTATAAGTTCACTTATGTGACTTTTGAAAACCTGGTAACTACAAAACCAACATGGCGGCCAAGCGAATTTGCGACTTTTAAATAGACGTTTCTCGCGATTTGACCAACCAAACGCAATGAAACTTGGTACAGTATATGTTTATATACATTGTAATGCACCGACAGCTAACTTCGTTCAATTGTTTACATAATCACAAGATGGCGGATGTGCGAAATATTTCACCGGCATTCTATATCTCTGAAACTATTAGCGGTATCTTCCTAAAATTTTGTACGGAGATAAAGGGCACTACTGGAAGTCCATCTATAAGATTTTCAAAAACCGGTTAACTACAAAACGAACATGGCGGCCAAACGAATTTGAACATTTTAAATAGACCTTTCTCGCGATTTACTGTTCCAAGCGCACTGAAACCTGGCACAGGAAATATTTATACACATTGTTATCCACTGGTATCTAATTTTGTTCAATTGTTTACATAACCTTAAGATGGCGGCAGTGCGAATTTTAAAATTAAGTTTTTATTTCTTGTGATGTAGTCATGCGATCGAAGTGAAAGTTTGAATAATGAACCTACGCAATAATTTTCCTTTAATGGTACATGACTCTATGGACTATACATTTAACAATCCAACATGGCGAACTTCCAAAATATTTAGACGATACTGAATATCTACGAATCTATTTTATCAATCAAACTAAATTTTTTAATGTTCATAGGGGCTATGAACTTAAGTTCACCTATAGGACTTTAAATAACCTGGTGATCACAAATCCAACATGGCGGTACGCGAATTATAAATATTCACATGGACGTTTCTCGCAATTTAACCATCCGCGTGCAGTAAAACTTGGTACAGTAAATCTTTATCCGAATGTTAATCCACTGGCATCTAATTTATTTCAATTGTTTCCATAACCTCGAGATGGCAGCTGTGAAAATTTTTTAAATCTCCTTGTTTTTTCTTGTGTCCTAATTATGCGATTGAAGTTTGAATACTACACGTTCACAATAATCTGCATGTAACAGTACATAACTCTAGGACCTACATATATAAAATCCAACATGGCGACCATCCGAAATATTTAGTCGGTTCTCAATATCTACGAATCTATTACAGCAATCAAACTGAAATTGTGTATGTTGATAGTGGCAATTAACATAAGTAGGATATATGAAAATAGGCTGTATAGTTCTTCACGGAACTACTTGTTTTCATTATGAAACAGTTTCTCCCACCAATCAGAGCTCAAGAAACAGTTGTGTGACCAATTAGGTAAGGATACCTTTGCGCATGCGCTCAAAATCCAACATATTTCTGTGTTGGCAAGCAAAGTGAATGGTCTCTGCTTTTGGAGTGGCTTGACCCACTCATGCACACAGTTCAGTCAGCAAAGCCAGCGCGCCTTGTTCACTAACTGAATTAACTGAATTCCACAGATATTTATGAATATTTATGTTAAACCATAAAATAAAGTTATAATTATCGTCGAACGTAAACAGTCGTATGCAACTCGCCTATAATGGTAATTAAGACACTAGTATGGAAATTATAAAACTAGCTTACGCTCTTTTTATAAACATACTTGTGTCTTAATTATTGCCATTATAGGCTCGTTGTCTAATCTTATATGTTAAAGTGAAATTCTGTATGTATGTATGTGGGTGGGTATATTTGTTCCGTATACAAATCTGCACCGTTCCACCAATCTCAACCAAATTTTGCATACACATAGTTTAGGACCCAGAAGGAACGGCTGGCTACATGCATTTTCGATAGTCTTTCTCATTCTTCTGATTTCGGCCTTTTTGCTCTCAAGCAGAGGCCAATAAAGTCAGAAAAATTAACTTATGAAGGAACGGCAAGGCCGGCCATCTCTATGGCAACAGTAGCATAAGACGGGTCCACCAAGTATCCATCTATCTCGGTAAGAGGCCAAGCCACATAATTTTCTCTACGGCTACACTACCTCATGAAGTGATCACCAGGTTTCCATCTGTCTCTGTAAGGGGCCATGCTACTCCATTTTATCCATGACTACAGTCAAGACGTAAACACCAGATCATGGGCCTCCATTTTCTATCCAAACCACGATAAGAACATTAGGATCTGAACGCCATAAAAATCTGAATACGTGTTTTTAAAATTGTATTAACTGGGGTCGATGTAGAGAATTAAAATTTAAAACGAAATACATTGACTAACCCTGCATGCAGGGTAACGTTACAACGGCTGGATATATCATCACGAAACTTAGTATTAAGTTTAATGAACTTAAATGATTCTGTTGTTGTTGATTGATATAGAGGCTTTGCGACATCATGGTAATGTAGCCCCATGAACGTGAGTGTGTATGAATTTTTCCTGATAACATGTGTTACTGTAATGGCTGTAGTAGTGTGTGTATTTGTAATTTAAAAGAGGATTGGAAAGGAGGTTGTTGTGGCCTTCAGTTAGGAACTATCCCGGTATTTGCTTCGAGTAGAAGTGGGAAACCACGGAAAACAAAATAAACACTGTCAGGAAAGTAATTCGGAGACTGAGTTCTCGAGGAATTGTGCATATACATCCCCTTTACTATTGTTCCATGCTCTGTTACGTAATTGCACTTCACAGTACTTTTTGACTAGGTTTACAGCAAATTAATATTGCACTTGAGTAACATCAGAGTTGAGGAGAACTATGTTCTACACTCACTTAGGGGCATTTGTAATTTAAAAGAGGATTGGAAAGGAGTTTGCTGTGGCCTTCAGTTAGGAACTATCCCGGTATTAGTTTCGAGTAGAAGTGGGAAACCACGGGCTTAATATCGAGATTGAAAAAACGCGAAAACATGGCACTAGTTATTTGGTTATTCAAGAAGCATAAATAATATGATATTAATTCAGACACATACATACGGGCAAATTTTCAATTTATAGTAAAGCGAAACATACATGGTGGTGGAGGTGACTGTTTTCAAGGGGCGAAATGTCTAGCTCACATGCCCGTAATTATACGGTACAGATGATAATTAAAATACAACTACTTCCAATACGATACATTATATAGTTCGTTTCTGCACGTTCACACGTATTTTTCCTATGTATTAGCCATTTTAGTGCTTACTGACGAATGATATTGTATAATGGTGTTGTTATCACGAATTCTAAACACCTCGAACTCCGCTATAGCATTTTAGAGATCATTACGGTATGGGTTTAGAGAATATATTTCTTATCTTACGAAATACTTTAGGGGCTAAAGAAGCCCAATGTGTTCTCAATCAATGCATCTTATTTGACATTATACTGGGATTATACGTTGCTGCATTTACTTTAACTAGGTGAGATAGGTTGGTTGCGACAATGCGGTCATGCAGCCCCGTGCACTTTGGATGTGTGTAGAATCTGCCTGATCGGTGTTAACCAGTGTTAATTGTGATGACTCTATTATTGTGTGTTATATGTAATTCAGATAAGGACTGCAGACAGTCAGTTTTAAGTCGTTCCTACTTTTGATACCAAATGCTACCGTCAGCGACACCTAGCTACAAACTTGGCGAATAGATACCACCGCAACCAGAACCTGACAGTGAACGTTGGAACCTAATAGCGTTCATCAAATTTAACCTACAAATTTTACCTTCACACAAGTGTAGTTAGTGGAAGGTTATTTTACATCACATAAATCTATGACATGGGGCCACTGGCTTTACTTCCCCTCCGAAGGAAGGCATACTGAGGGATTTTAATGCTCTTCAAAAATCCGATGACCTCGACCGGGTTTGAACCCGCAACCTTGGGAATAGAAGCTCAGCATGCTACCAAATATGCCACCAAAGCCGCCCAATATGAGACAATATGAGATAATAGGCATGTAAATACAGCAATACTATTCGCTAATATGCACACACACTGAATTATGTACATGAATTAGCCATTTCTCATTAATCACACCATTTGTGTGAGGTTAAAAATCGTAAGTTTATTTGACTCCAGAATAATGACTTTATATTCCAAACATAGAATAATTTAAATATTGTATCCTTTCAAAAAGGTAGATGCAACAATTTAAAAATGAAAGAGAACAATGTGAACAAGACGTCTAAATTACGCCCATTACCACAAAAATGAAGACTCTCAGGAAAGTACTGTAATTGTCGGACTAGGTCCTTGAGAAATGTGCATATACAGCCCTCTTTGTTATTGATGCATTCTCTACTACGTCTTCCATGACAATAAGTTGGGTGAACATCTGCGCACAGTTAAATTGAAGAATCATTGAAAATGAAGATCATATTTCAGTTAAAAGTGAGTATAAGTGATCTCTAAGTATTCGTACTTTTGACTTGTACTTTTGGTCGCTACATTAGTTGGTTTCCTGATAAACCAATACTAAGATTAGTGCATGACCAAGCAGGGCTAAGAGTTAGGTTAGAAGGTTGCTCCATAGATTGTACGATATAAGACAAGGTATACAATCGCTACGATTCCAGTCACGGCCAGGTAGACTCCCTCGCTGGCATGATGCCGGATGCAGAGATTCAATGCGATCCTACGGAGATTTACCGAACATCTAGGAATGGTGAGACTGGAGTTGATCATGATGGCGGTGAAACAGTGAAACAAATGACTCGCGTGGCCATGTCAGATGTAAACATAAGGGGGAGTGACGAAGCGAATCTAATTACCGATATCAGTCAACAGTTATCGAAGAATCAGATTAAAGAGGAAGAGCACCTTGAGATTGACAGGGCATTGCTGAAGAGTATGCTAACTATTCAACAAAAGAATCTATAATTGGAAATTCAGCACGGTCTAAAGTAACTGAAGGAGGCTCTAGATGCAGGCGCAATGTACAGGGCATCATGGAAGAGAGTAATGGAGATAATGCAAAATGATATACCTGTTACAGAGAAGGTTGAGTTCCCTATGTCGTCATTAGAAGCAAATAGAAAAGAAGACAAGGAGGAATGGATAAGGGTTGTGTCTAAGAAGAAGAGAATGGAGGAGAAGAAGAAGAAGTAGGTTGAAGGTGTCCCATCCACGCTAGATGTATCTGATGTCAGAATAGACGTTAATGAACGTCCAAAGACAGAAACGCAATGTATTGAAGAGCCGCCCAGAAGCTGTAGTCATTAAACCTTTGAATGGGAAGACCCTTTGTGATGTTTTGAAAGATATCTGGTACAAGGTAAAGCCAGAAGACAGTGGGGGTGGGCATTCGATCCATTAGAAAAACCACAGCTGGAGCAATTCTTCTCGAACTGAATAAAGCAACAGAAAACGAGAATAGGGATGTTTTCAGCAAATCTCTTAGGGATGCTCTCGGACAGGACGGGGTTGTGAAGGCCTTGGTTCCTCACACTACTCTAGAAATCAGGGATATGGACAGTGTCACCACTGTTGTAGATGTGGAGGAAGCTGTAAGACGGGAGCTTGAGAGTGTTAATGGAGAACTGAAAGTCTCGATACTAAACCCGAACAGTAGGGGGTAGTAGCTTGCCGTTGTAGAGATAGACGAGAGACAGGCCCGGATATTATTGGATATAGGTAAAATTAAAATAGGATGGCTCTATTGTAGACTACGAAGGAGAACATTAGTACTTCACTGTTTTCGATGTCTAACGTATGGGCATCAAGCACGTAACTGCAAAGGTGCGGACAGAAGCAAGCTTTGCTTTAAGTGCGGAGAAGTTGGTCACAAGGCAGTAAGCTGCAAAGTAAATCCACGGTGCATGCATTGTACAGACAGAAATGTTGAAGAAGCGAAGACAAGTTCCTGGCACAGGTGAGTGCATCTTGTTTCGTGAAGCTCTTGGAAAGGCCAAAACCACTACCGTACTAAATTATGCAGATTCTACAGGCAAATATGCACAGGAGTATAACTGCTAATAACTTGTTGATGCAGGAATCCTGAGATCAAGTTGCAGTGTATGTGGAGAGTACTTTGCGCCTAAAGAAGCGCGATCTAGACGCTTATGGCCAATAGTAAAGAAGAACTGAAGGAAGAAGGAGCATATTATGCTTCATAAACGACGCCGCCCTGAAGTAATGCGAGAGCAGTTCCGGGGCGGATATACTGTACACGTCGTGGGAGAAGGGTGTGTGGGTTTTAGTGGGTAAGAGCCCCGCACACTTGAAGAGTGTGGACCCTCTTCAAGCGTCTGGAAGCAGATTTCCCACAATCCGTCGTTAAGAAAGAAAGAAAGAAAGAAAGAAAGAAAGAAAGAAAGAAAGAAAAAGAAAACTACGTTATTGTACTCCACAGTACCATTCGCCTAGATTCAAAGTGAGTTAATATTGCACTTGATTAACTTCAGAGCTCAGGAGAACGATGTTTTAGACTAACTTAGGGGAAAGTGAACATACTTTGAGTAATATATTGGCATGTATCTTTATATAACATGCAAATATACCTCCCGGCCAACGCCGGGTAAAATGGCTAGTGTACTATAATATTTCATGTATTTATGTACATATTTACATATTTCTTTATGTATTTTGATTCGATATGAGCAACCAAGGAGTGCGTAAGGACTTACCTTGCAAAATATTACATGTATCTTCCCAATATCCCTTCATCCATTCACTTTGCTCTCTTTTGCATTCTCCTGTCCATCCTGTATTCTTCCGTGTACCTTTCTCGGTAAATTAGTGTCCGTTTGTTCGCGAAACAAAACAGAAACTAGAATAATAAATAACATGCTATCATGTGCAAAAATAGGGGAGGAGGGTTTACATATTTCAACAGTCACGCGATCATCATCAGATCCTGTTATAAAACACAGAAATCATGCACTATCTAACCTAAATCTCTCATTATACTCACTTAGAATTGAGCAAGATCTGATGAGGATTGCGTGACTATCGAAACTTGTTTTATAAAGTTTTGATGCTGAAAGACATGCTGACATTATGGTATTTCATGTAGGCTCTCTAGTGAACTCGATTATCAACACTGAAGCAAAGCACTCTGCGAATTCATGTGTGAATAATTCTTATTGCTTACAAGAGCTTTAATAATTATTCAGACGTATTGCCATTCAGAAAATGATGAAATATAACCATTAAAATTATTGCCAATCAGTAGTCGAATATCGCAAATTGTCAGCTGTTAGTTACTACATTTCCCCGAGTAGACATGAATCTACCATGCAATGCGATCACTTACCTTATTACGCATAAAATATACATACATCTCGTAGCAGTATACGATTATATATTCTAAAACACGTCACTGGTTTGATGCCTTTAGTATTGGAAAATTTAATTTTATTACACGATGCATTGCATAATTAAATAAAGAAAAATCAGCCGATAATGCCACATTAATAACTAATTATGGAATATTAGCAATTGTAATTGAATGCATTCCTAACTAATGGGATGAAAACGGTACGCTTCACATCAATAGCGTTTTAATTACAAAATGGCTTACCTTAACTGTATTTACTGTTTCAATCCATTTTGAGTTACTTTTATTACCTGGGGTATAGTGTTAATTTTGTGAAACAGGATACATTTGTTTATAACGGGCTTGGTGAACGACTGTCATTGGCTTATTAATAGTGAATATTTAATAGAAATTTCAGAATATTCCACGCATATGTTACTCTTTTGATTTGGACTAATAACGTGAAAGAATTTGATTAAAATCAGCCAATTATAGTGCTGTATTTAGATTGTAATAATATTTATAATAATAATAATAATAATAATAATAATAATAATAATAATAATAATAATAATAATAATACTAATAATAATAATAATGAGAACTATCCTGCCTGTATTAGAGAGAGCTATGTCATGTGAAGTTTCGAAGCCATTTTTTCAGAGTTGCTTGAACAAACTATCAATTTAACTTTTCAGTCGGTCAACACATTTTATCCAATTATATTAGGCAGGCTAACTTGGGTTAGGTACTGTATATAATTACACATTATTCCTGAGAAAGGATTACACGTGTTAATAGTATTCACTGATAAAAGGGGGAATTTTGGGATTTCGCGTTTCGACCGTCAAATGGTCATCATCGCATGATAACAATATCTTAACGGATTTATTCAGAAACAAAATACACAAATCAAATTTAAAAGATGTTCAAATTAAATTATTTTTACAAGAATAACGTAAAAACATTAAAGATTTAGAAAGTACTGTACAGCAGATTGAACAATTTGCATTTCGATATGAATATATTTCCAAAAAATCGTATAAAACATTAAAATGCAAATATTGAATACATGAATAGATAGCTGATAATCGACATATAGAAGGATGTATAGATACATATTTATTTATTTGTGTATTTATGCACATTATTTATGTATTTCCTTCTTTCTTCCTTTCTTTCTTTTTCTGTCTATGTTTCTTTCTCTCTATCTTTACTTATTTATTTATTTATTTTCATAAAAATACTGCACGAACAGAAATAAACGTTTCCTGTGTTATATGCAACATTCACAAAACACTGAAGTGCTTGACTGCAAATAATAACAAATATAACATCTAAGTGCATTTATGTAGAAATGAAATACTAAAATCAAATTTAATAGATGTTCAAATATTTTTTTTACTAAAATATGAAATACCGGTACGGTACTGATTCATAACATTAAATATTCAAATGTACTGTATGATAGATTGAGCAAATTCTTAAGCTACCATATAGGGTACTTAGATATTAGCATTTCAATACTAATAAATTTCAAAAATATACTTTAATTTACACTGATTTGAAATATTAAAAATCCAATTATACTAACAAACGATTATACAAAAATTTAACCTGCGAATTAGATAGTTAGATTTAGTAACATTTCAATGAAAATAATATAATAAACACTGATTTATCATATTCCTAACTTAAATTAAACGAATAAAACACAAAACACAAGATGTTCAGTAAAGAACATATAGCCTACTTTCTCCTAAATGCATGGGTATTGTTATAACCCTTTGTCCTTTTCAAGGAGTATAATTGAATGTTGGTTGTAGTAGCTTGTTGATATACCAAGTGTTATACGGATTTTAAACATGAATATGAGGTGCCCTTTGCTAGTACTAACTCTGTAAAATATTTCATTCAATTCGGTTTCACCGTGTTTGAATTTATATGGGGAATGGATTTGCACACATACATGGCCGCTATTTGCAAACTAATGGGCTGATGACCTTGTAGTCAGTCATAAGATGCTTTCCTCAAAAAGGCATGTTGTTGCAAAATTTGGTAGAGATCAAATTATTAGGATGGTCGTAATTGGATTTAAGCTTTTAACATTTCGGTGGCCGTCATTCCGTTTCCGTCAAGATGGCGGCGATATAAAACATGACACGGAGGTGCCCTTTGCTAGTGCTACCTCTGTACCAAATTTCGTTCAGTTCGGTTTCACCGTGTTTGAATTGATAGGGGGAATCGATTTGCACATATATTTGGCCACCATCTGCAAACTATTGGGCTGAAGATCTTGCAGTTTGGTCAGAATATGCTTCCCACATAAAGATACAGTATGTTGTTGCAAAATTTGGTAGAGACTATATTATTAGGTTGGTCGTAATTACATTTTAGCTTTTAACATTTGGGTGGCCACGATTACGTTTCCGTGAATATGGCGGTGATATAAAACATGACACTGAGGTGCCCATTGCTAGTGCTACCTCTGTAACAATTTCGTTCCATTCGCTTTCACCGTGTTCGAATTGATAGGGGAATCAATTTTCACACAAAGATGGCCGCCATCCGCAAAATATTAGGCTAATGACCTATTAGTTTGGTCAAAGGATGCTCCCTCCATAAAGGTATGTTGTTGCAAAATTTGGTAGAGATCGGATGATTAGGTTAATCGTAATTTGATTTAAGCTTTGAACATTTGAGTGGCTGCCATTACGTTTCGGTAAAGATGGTGGCGATATAAAACATGACACTGAGGTGCCCTTTGCTAGTGCTACCTCTATACCAAATTTCGTTCCATTCGATTTTCACACCAAGATGGCCGCCATCCGCAAACTATTAGGATAATGACCTATTAGATTGGTCAAAAGATGCTCCCTTCATAAAGGTATGTTGTTGCAAAATTTAGTAGAGATCGAATGATTATGTTAGTCGTAATTTGATTTAAGCTTTGAACATTTGTGTGGCCGCCATTACGTCTCTGTCAAGATGGCGGCGATATAAAACAAGACACTGAGGTGCCCTTTGCTAGTGCTACCTCTGTACCAAATTTCGTTCCATTCGGTTTCACCGTGTTTGAATTAATAGGGGGAATCGATTTTGACACAAAGATGGCCGCCATCCGCAAACTATTAGGCAAATGACCTATTAATTTGGCCATAGGATGCTTCCTCCATAAAGGTATGTTGTTGAAAAATTTGGTAGAGATCGGATGATTAGGTTAGTTGTAATTTGATTTAAGCTTTTAACATTTGTGTGGCCGCCATTACGTTTCCGCCAAGATGGCGGCGATATAAAACATGACACTGAGGTGCTCTTTGCTAGTACTACATCTGTACCTAATTTCGTTCCATTCGGTTTCACCGTGTTCGAATTAATAGGGGGAATCGATTTTCACACAAAGATGGCCGCTTTCCGCAAACTATTAGGCTGATGACCTATTAGTTTGGTCAAAGGATGCTCCCCTACGAAGGTATGTTGTTGCAAAATTTAGTAGAGATCGGATGCTTAGGTTAGTCGTAATTTGATTTAAGCTTTGAACATTTGTGTGGCCGCCATTACGTTTCCGTCAAGATGGCGGCGATATAAAACATGACACTGAGGTGTCCTTTTCTAGTGCTACCTTTGTACCAAATTTCGTTCAATTCGCGTTCACCGTGTTTGAATTGATAGGGGGGGGGGGGGGGACAGACATTCAGAGTACACACACTCACACACACACAAACACACAGACTCGCACACACGCACACACACATACACACACACACACAGACAGACACACTTTTTTTCGCCCTGTGTTGATCTCATAAGTCTACTTTCATTTTTTGCAAAAATCGAAAGTAGGCTAATAATATAGAAAACGCCGATTTACAGCAAATTCAATTATTCGAAAAACAAATTATTTTATAGGATGGTTACAGACCATTTTAGGCTCCTTATCATTAATTTAAAATACCTATGAATAGGTAAAATAGATATAATCCACCTATTAAGTCAATACCACATTGAAACTAAATGATACATAATACTAGTTTCGGTTAATTTGTAACCATCCTCAGTTAAAATTATAAATATTAAACTAATCTTAATCTAAACATTAACAATCTATAAACAAAATTCTCTAGTGCTGGGGAAAAGTGGCATAAGTCAATATTCCGTAGAAAATGAAAATCCACAGCCTGCTTCCAGTCTCCGACCGGGTCAGGAATGGAATGAATGAAGCCCCCATCTAGCGGCGAGGATATGAACTGTGCCGGCTGCCGAGGCCTGACGCACTCCTCTGGGGCAATGATCAAATGAATGACAGATGAAATGAAATGATAGTGGAGAGTGTTGCTGGAATGAAATTTTGACAGGGAAAACCGGAGTACCCGGAGAAAAACCTGTCTGCCTCCGTTCTGTCCAGCACAGATCTCACATGGAGTGACCGGGATTTGAACCACGGACCCAGCGGTGAGAGGCCAGCGTGCTGCCGCCTAAGCCACGGAGGCTTGAATATTCCGTAGATAGTTAGTTAATTCTAGTGGGCATTTTTATCATATCCAACTTGAGAAGAGAGGCACAAGTGATTTGGTAATTACAAAGGAGAAACTGATCTTTCTAAAAATGTAAATAATTTTTTGTTAGGACAGGATTTTCACTCTGTCGTAAAAAATAATTTTTCGACTTGTGCCAATTATCCCCGACACTACAGAATTAAGCATTAAAATACATTTTCACTATAAGAACATTTAGTATTTGTTGAATAACCATCCAAATAATGTAATTATTTGAAATATGTAATAATAATATCGTATGGCCTCGGGTGCCCGGTGCAAGCTTTGTAATTTGACACCCAGAAAGTAGATAGCATGTCGAATTTCGTTGTTCCTTTAATCACTATGAACGTCAAGGAGGTTAGATAATAGATATCTAAGCTCCTTGAACATTATAGCGCTTTCTAGTAGAGTAATGAGGAACTTTGTGATGGCGGAAAATTCCGAGATTAATTTTGCCATTTTGAACTCGGCCTACTGAATTCAAATGGGTTCTTTGACATGCCAACATCTTATGACATGCGTATCGTATCGTATTTTTGCCGCCTTTCAAAAATCACTTACTACGGCCAGGGGCGAACCTGCAATCTTGGTGTTAGTAGACCGACACGCTATCCACTCACCCACTGTGGCAAGCTATTATTTGAAAGATTTGAAGCCATTCATTTTGTGTTGCCTGTACAAACTATCATTTGTAGCTCTTCAGTCGGTCAACACGAATTTGCCCAATGAATGGGCGGGGTACAAAGCGTACTGTAAATAGTATATTTAAATACTTTCCTGGAATAAAATACATGTATTAGTCAGTTAACACCATTGTCCTATTTAATAGGGTTAACTAACTAATACATGTATTTTTTCCTGGAGTATATTTACATATTTACAATTTGTATCCTGCCCATTCATTGGGCAAATTTGTGTTGGCCAATTGAAGAGCTACAAATGGAAACTTCTAAATAATATTAAAATAATGTTAGTTCAGAAAGAACTATACTGTCTATTCATAATGTTGAATTTTGGGCTTATGCCGTGTATTATTGACGCGTTTCGAAAGAAACCATGTCTTTCTTCGTCAGGAATCTTTTGTTGTATTTCAGATTATTCCTGACGAAGAAAGGCATGGTTTCTTCCGAAACGCGTCAATAATACACGGCATAAGCCCAAAATTCAACATTATGTATAATACAACGGGCCGTGGAAGTCTAAACGATAATAAATATACTGTCTATCTTGATACTACAGTATTTGAAGAATGGTTATAATCATGGTAAAAATAAAACGTTAATTTGTTTATAAATCAGATCTGGTACAATGGAATATTTAAAGAAAATCTAAAAAAAAACATTATAAAATAAAAATATTTTGAAGTTCACAACTAATATTGTTCTTGAATGTGTTATTTTCTAATTAATTAATGACAAATATTAGACTAATATCACGCAAAAGATATCAAGCATTTGAAGGTTGTTGTATAAAGATCTTGATAATTTAAATCATTCTGCGCCAAATCGTAATAGAGAGAGGTTTCTCAATTGAAGACACCCGTTTGTCTTAATCCAATTCAAATGTTCAGTTTTTATTTTGGTAATTCACACCCGTAAGCTACCTTTGGAAGATAGGCCAAATTGAGAACTGTGGCTATGGAGGTGGAAAATAGTCGTGAATGTCCCTTGTGTTTTTAAGATTCGCGCCGGCAATGCATGTACGAGGACGGATTGAAAAATCTTTGCCCCTATTATTTTTAGCCAAAAAGAAACATACAGGTAATTACAAATAGACGTACTGTTCTACGCACTATTTTCCCACATAGTCTCCACATTTGTTCAGATATTTGTCCCACCGCAGCATTAAATTTGACGTACCTCTGTGGAAGCCTTGTCTGACTGCTGTCTTGGCGTCATCGTTGCACGAGAATCACTACCCTGCCAGGGTCTTCTTCAGCGGACCAAACATGTGGAAATCACAAGAGGTGAGGTCCGGACTGATGGTGGGTGGTCCAGACACTCCCAGTGGAATGAGCGGAGCTTGTTGGTGTTTTTGGTTGCCACATGTGGTCTCGCATTGCCGTGGTCTGCTGAAGAAGTTCCTGGCAGGACAGTGATTCATGTGCAACGATGACGCCAAGACAGCAGTCCTACGATTGTTCCACAGTCAGCCGGCTGAATTCTACCACAGGCGCATCTCAAATTTAGTGCTGCGATGGGATAAATGTCTGAACCTATGTGGAGACTCTGTGGAAAATAGCATAAGGTTTGTAGAACCGTACGTATATTTTTAATTAACTTTATGTATATTTTCTTTTCCTTAAAGGAAAATAGGGACAAAGACATTTCGATCCGTCCTTGTACGAGAGCCGTTTTTGATTCAAGTTCCGATGGACTGTATAAAAATAACAGATTGACATACCTAACTGATTTTACTACTAAATGTTTGCTTGTTTTATTGTTATGTTTCAACATAATGCCAGAACGATTGAAACATTTGTCGTATCGTTACACCAGCTTTCCAATGCCCTCGGCAAAAATTCTGCCGCCACTGAGGTGGGTACGTCTGGACTGTCTCCTGAAGTGTTTCCTTTTTGGCGAGGTGTTGCCCCTCAACCATACCTTCAATTCTCGAAATAGGTGAAAATCATTCAGTGCTGGTTTGGACTAAACCGAAGATGGTCCAAAACTTCACACTTGAATTCTTTGAAAAGTCTATCGTAACGTTGGCACAGTGCGATCGTGAATGAATTTCACCTTTTTCGAGAATTGAAGGAATGGTCGGGTGGCAACGCCTCGCCAAAAAGGAACAACTTTAGGAGACTCTCCAGACATACCCACCTCAGTGATGACAAAAAAAAATTGCCAAGGGCATTGGAAAGCTGGTGTAACGATACGACAAATGTTTCAATCGTTTTGGCGATTATGTTGAGACATAAGTATAAAACAAGCAAGCATTTAGTAGTAAAATCAGTTTGGTATGTCAATCTGTTATTTTTATACAGCCCATCGAAACTTGGACAAATAATACAGTCCTCGAATGTATTTAAATGGTTATGAATATTAAATACTGTGCCTATTTCTTAGATATTTATAAATAACAACAAAGCATGATAATTCGAATATTTAACCCGTGTTTTCTACGTGGGCCAATATATCAGCAATCAATTTGCTTTCGTTCGAAGCGTAATCTTTTGCCGATACGTTATCCAATACAAGAAGCCACCCGCATTGAAAATACTCTCTTATATTTCCTCGTAATTTTTCTCGCACTGAACCTATTTGTGTGAATCTACTATACTGAAAGGCACCACCAGTATACAAAGAGTTCGGCATTCCCTAACCGAGTTAAAGAAAGAACATTCATCTTCGTGATGTCTGAGTCCCCTCTCAAGTTCATAACTTGTATCACATCTCCCAAGCCGAACACGTTACTAGAATATCCAAAACCTTAGAAGCTTTTTAGGATGACACAGAAATGACAGCACAAATCCCATTTCTTGTGACTTCGTTCTCAGAGCTAGCACGGTGGCTGACTTGTGCGGGGAGCGGCTGCTATGGCATGGAGAATCGCAGTTGAAATAAGAAGAAGCTAAACAAGACGAAGCGAGGCGAAGGGAAAGAAAGGGAGCTAGAATTGGAATGAAAGAAAATGAACAAATAAGAAATTCAACGCAAAAGAAGAAGAAGCACCCAAGCTTAATTGAGTGATTGTTGAAGAGAAGAGAAGGAAAAGGAGGCTGGACGAAATGAATTGGAGGTTAATCAAGTTAAGCAAGACTTACGAGGAAGGGAATGCTTAGTAATGTAGTGTCTAATGTGTGAAATAGATCAGCCGTTGTACAAGGGCCATGTTTTCAAGGAAGTTAGAGCACATAAAAAAGAGAAGGTTCCTAAAGAAAAGAAACTGTTGAAAAGCAATAAAAGCGAAACGAACAGCGACTTCCTGGTCAGTGTGAGATTAGGGGAAACCTTTGTTGTCAAACAGATACAATGTGATAATTTAAACAAAATGAAAATTGCCTTAAAACCGTATAATAACATAATAATAATAATAATAATAATAATAATAATAAAATACAGTGGAACGTGGCTAATTCGAACTTCTATAATTCGAAATCTTTTTTAATTCGAATTTTTCTCTCGGTCCCTAGCATTTTATATACAATGAATGCTAAAAAATCGTGGTTAATTCGAATTATGTTTTGGATAATTAGAAGTTTTTACGTGTAAAATGCCGATCGGAAGCCAAACAGTTGGGTCAGGAATTCCTGAAAAACGATGTATCATTGGCATGCCGCCCCTACTCTATGGTTTTGCCTACATGACTAACAACACGCCTGCGACGCTCCTTCCAAGGTCAATGCCCTACCCATCCCCCTCCCTTTGTTTTGCAACGCTCCACATATCTTAACTCATAACAGTGTCATCCCTTACACCTGTCTGGTAGTGCGTGCTGAGTGGTCTGATTAGATTTGTGGTTGTTGTTTAGAAGTTTGGTGTTGCCTGTGTTTTAAAGTGTGTGTACAGAACTAAGATGTCGTCATCAAAGCCTCGGGTTTCATACAAAACTTTGACTTTGGCGGAGAAAATAGCGGTGATTAAAGAAGTGGAAAAGGGAATGAAGGAAAACATCTGAAATTGCAAAGGCTCTCGGGATTCCTCCAAACACGTTGTCAACATACCTAAAAAATACAGACAAAATTCTCGGTTATGAAAATGAGGTCGCCTCCGTAGCGTAGCGGTCAGCATGGTTAGCTGCCGCCCCGGAGGTCCTGGGTTCGATTCCCTGCTCTGCCAAGGAATTTGAAAAGTGGTATGAAGACTGGATCGGGGTCTACTCAGCCTCGGGTGTTCCAAATGAGTAGAGGGGGTTCGATTCCCTCCTCAGCCATCCTCGAAGTGGTTTTCCGTGGTTTCCCACTTCGTCTTCGGGCAAATGCCGGGATGGTAACTTCTTCAAGGCCACGGCCGCCTCCTTCCATCTTCCTTGCTTATCCATCCTGACCATCCATTACCTTCCCTCATGAGGCCCCTGTTCGCTTTGCAGGTGAGGCCGCCTGGGCGAGGTGCCAATCACACCTCACCAGTTGTATCCACTCCGATTAGATGTTCCCAGCTCTAGGACACTGCCCGTAGAGGTGGCACTGGTGAGTTCCCTCGCTGAGTCCGTGGGTTCCACCAACCTGGAGGGTAAACGACTAAGAAAAGAAATTAAAAATGAAAATGAGAGTGGCAAAGGCCGAAAAAGGTTGAGGAAACCGGAAAATTTTAATTTGAATATTTTCTCTACCATTTTCAAAGAACTTTCATAATTCGAATTTTTGGATAATTCGATTTTTTTACTGGTCCCTTGAAGTTCGAATTATCCAAGTTTCACTGTACATACATTCATACATACCAGGGTTGGGGACGTTATTTCTTAGAAATAACCACGTTGCAGTTACCGTTACTTATAAAAAATAACGAAGTTAGGGTTAGTTACTTTATGTGGAACATGTGGCTTCGGTGGCATAGTTGGTAGCATGCTGAACTGCTGTGTCCAAGATCGCGGGTTCAAATCCGGCTGAAGTCGTCGGCTTTTTTAAGAGCCATAAAATCCTTCAGTATGCTTTCCTTCGGAGGGGAAGTATAGCCGGCGGTTCCATGTCTTAGATTTATGGCATGTAAAAGAACCTTCCACAGACTAAACTTGTGTGATGCTAAATTTCTAGGTTAGATTTCGTTGGATATCTAGGGGCTGCGACAACACGGTCATGTAGCCCCGTGTACTTTGGATGTGTGTAGAATCTGTCTGATAACCGGTGCTAATTGTGATGGCTGTATTAGTGTGTGTTATATGTATTTAATTCAAGTTAAGACTGCAGACATTAATTTTTTAAGTAGTTCCTACTTTTGCTACCAAACACCAACGCAAAGTCGGCTCCTGGAGACGAACGTTGGAACGGAAGAGCGTTGTCAAATCTAACCTATAATTTAGCTCACATGTGTAATTAGTGGAAGGTTCTTTTAGATGCCATAAATTTAAGGCATGGGACCGCCGGCTTTACTTCCCCTCCGAAGGAAGGCATACTGAGGGATTTTTAAGGCTCTTAAAAATCCGACGAATTCGACAGGGTTTGAAACCGCGACTTTGAGCATAGAAGCTCAGCATGCTATCAGCTACGCCACCGAAGCCGCTGATCGTGGAGGGAAAATTTGCCAAAGATCACATTTTTTACAGCATCAGTGCGTCAAAATTGAGGTTTTTATTTCTCTCCCAATTATTTTTTCCCCCACTACTTTAGTTACATGAGCTTAGATTGACTTGAGTGTAATGGAAGGTAGTTAATGGCGGCAATAATCACGACTGTAAAAGTGTAAGATATTCTGACCTAATTTTCTCTATTTTCGTAATTCCGACGGGTCGTAAAATAATAAAAGATTGAAGATTGTATTAGGGCCATAAATGAGAATTCAAAAAAACTTTGGGGAAATTTATTGTACACTAGCCTTCGTTAATGGGTTCACAGAGTAACTTAGGGTAGTTTAAGACGTCATATCCAAGTTATGGCGATGGTGATGATTATTATTTAATGGAGTCTAACATCTAGGTCATCGGCCTCTAATTGTTTGGGTGATAATGAAAAACGATGATGAAATATGTACTACAACAAAAACTAACCACTAACTTACAGATCCGCCACGTTGCGTAATGGCTATCATTCTTGGCTGTCACAGCGAAGGCCCGGGTTTGACTTCCGTCTTTGCCAAACAATTTATTTCTGGTTGGTTGGTTCCTTAGTTTAGGGGCTGCGACAACGCGATCATGTAGCCCCATGCACTTTGGGTGTGTGTAGAAGCTATCTGATAACCGGTGTTAATTGCGATGGTCGTATTAGTGTGTGTTATCTGTGAATCAGGTAGAAGGACTGCAGACGATTAATTTTTTCAAGTACTTCCTATTTAGCTACCAAATGCCACCATCCACGACACCTAGCTGTGAACGTGGCTACTAAATGCCATTGCAGTTAGCGCCTGTCGGTGAACGTTGGAACTAATAAAGCGTTATCAAACTAACCTACAAATTTTAGCTTCCACAAGTGTAGTTAGTGGAAGGTTCTTTTTCATGCCATAAATCTATGACATGGGACCGCCGGCTTTACTTCCCCTCCGAAGGAAGGCATATTGAGGGATTTTTTACGCTCTTAAACAATCCGACGACTTCAGCCGGGTTTGAACCCGCGATCTTGTGCATAGCTGGTACGAGGTACACTCAGCGTCGCAAGGCAAAAAATGAGAAGAGATGGGTTTGTTTCCTACCTCAACCATCCTGGATGTGGTTTTCCGTGGTTTCCCATTTCTATCCAGGTGAATGCCGGGATTGTACCTAACTTACGCCCACGGCCTTTTTCTAACCTAATCCTCCCTCAATTTCCGAAACGCACATTATTACAGACATTACAGTGACAAGAGTCCATTAACTTTGGGATTACACCATGATGTGCATCATAAAACAACCGAAGAAATAAGGTCTGGGGCAGCCATGTTAAGGCTGGAAACATCCCGTGGTTTTGGGGTAGCGCGCCTGTCCCTCACCCGGAAGCCTCGTGTTCGATTCCCGGCTCCGTCAGGAATTTTAGAAACTGACGTGAGGGCTGGAACGGGGGGCACTCAGCCTTGTGAGGACAATTGAGTAGCTGTCAGACAGTGAGGCAGCGCTCCGATAACGAAAACCAAGATTAACGGCCGGCGGGACCCGAAGCGCTGACCACGCGTTATCCCAATAACTGCAGGCCAAAAGGCTGGGCAACCATCGCTAGGTAGGCCTAGGTCTTGCGTGCGCTGTAGTGCCAGGGGTTATTATTTTAATTAAAGGCCGGCAACATGGCATTAGAAGGACCGACAGAGGTGGCTACGCTCGCTAAAGCGCAGCGTTAGGTCATGGGGCCAAGCTCTCTGCTGACTCGGTAGAATCGTGGGTTCGAGCTCCACCGTCGGCCGTCCTTGAAATGATTCTCCGTGGTTTCCCATTTTCAACACAAAGTAAATGCTGGGACGGTACCTTCTGACAGGCCACGGCCGATTTCTACCACATCCTTGCCCAGTTTCATTCATCTTCATTCATTCCATCACTCATCCCGACGCGCAGGTCGCCCACGGGCGTCGACTAGAAAGACCTGCACTCGGCCTCTCAGGAGGTCACACGAAAAAAAAACTTAGAGGGGAAGGGAAGCATAATCGGAACTCACTTGTTCCTAGTCTGTGGGAACTGGTTGGGCAAGTTACCTCCCTACCGTGTAACTGACCTTCATTTATCAGTTGTCTCCGAGACCTACCTTGGTGATTACCGGCTGTTCTGTTAGTCCAGTGGCACTTCCTCGATCCGGTCTCGTACACAGTTGCAAGCAGTGTTGCCAAGGGTGACGTACTTTTGCTTTTATTTTCTCCTTAACCACGCCCCTTTTACTATAAGATTTATCCGGCCGTAAAAACAATCCCCCACATAGAAATTCATCGCATCTCATCCCCAACCCCGTTGTAAACGGGAATAATAAGGGGTAGACATACATAATATATGAATTGCAGCCAAAGGCCAGAGCAGGTTATTTTTAATGAACGCTCGTGGGCTCGCAGGAAGTTCAATTTCAAGTAGCTCCAACTATGGCTACCAGATGCCATTGTCTAACCAACAAAATATAACCTACAAATTTGGCGACACACCTATTGTAGTGGTAGGTTCTTTTACATGCCATAAATCTATGACATGGGTCCGCCGGCTTTTCTTCCCCTCCCAAGAAAGGCATACTGAAGAATTTTAACGCTGCTAAAAACCGATTACTTTGGATTTTGGGCATTTCAAAGCACCTTAAAGCAACAATCACAACCACCTTCACCTGAGGACGCAGTGGATTTACCATGACGTCCAAGTACGCTCCATGACAGATAGTCAAGTAGCCTACATGTTCGTGGATCTGGCTCATTTTGCCGTTCAGAAATGGCACTATTCATCGAACATTCCAGGCACACCACTTCAATAATATCATTGATAGAAGAATTTAAATAAAAGGGGAATATCCAGTTAAGTATTCTGCATGTATAGCACAAAGCCACTAGATTACTTTTCGAATGGAATAGGAAGAGCGGAACGAATAGGATTAGCGAAAATGTTCCCACACACACAGCAAATATAAATAAATATTTTATTTTGTAAGCTTTACTCTTTGTGTATCAGCGAGGAATAAATATATCGACTTCATTGATCAACTGTATTTTAATTCGCTGCTATACAACATTTAGATATACCTATGAGAGCAATGATAGAATGAACTGGTAACGTCCACAAGAATTGCCAATTGATCATAATACAAAACGATAGTATAATAGAAAATTGCCGTCTTTCAAATGAGAACAGCATTGTAGTGTCAGATGGAGACAAATCTCCGCGAGGTAGCAGTATTCGCTCCCCAGTTACAACCTATAAATCGATGATATTGTCGTACGTTTTTCTAACTATTAGCCTCGTCCCGTTCAGTAATCCCTTAGTTGCATTGGAATTCCTAAGGAGCATTTCAATAGCACCTTCTTTCAAAGTCAGCACATGGGGAGGTGGGCCACTCGTCTCAAGCCTGTTCAAAAGTTCTGTGTGAAACTGCAAAACTTCACTTTCTTCTTCAGTTACCAATGTATTCACACTCGTGTAAAATCTAGAAGTTCCTGGAAGTAGATCTTAAACTACCCTATTAATTTCATGACAATGGTAATTTTTCGGTGCAATAAAATGAAAAATGTGAAATAACACTGAATGTCCACTCATACCTTTCCTCAGAATCATCCGATTGGAATAGTTATGAGCTCGAATGAAAGAGTTGATCCACCGAGTGATTTTAGACTAAAACGACCTGCGTACGTCAATGAAATCCAAGAATATGATTGCTTCAATGAGAAAAAAAAGTTGAACAAAAGTTCAAGAAATCAAATAATTTGAGGAAGGCGAAAGTTAGTGATTTGTAATACTTGATAACAAATCCATGCATGAATACCGTTCATTTAAAAATGAAAGAAGGAAATCGACCGGATAGAATGGCCGGACGGACTCGGTCAAGTTTTCTTAAATATTTCTAATATTCGCTTCGGCACTCATAACATTCCTCAGAATCAACTAATTTAAATATTTAATAACTCAAAAGATAGAGCTTGGTCCGCTGAGTGCTTTTAGACCCCAAAAAGAACTGTGTAACTCAACTAGAACCAAAGATATGATTGCTACAATAAGAAAACACGTTGAAAAAATTAAATGTAATATAGAATGTCCAATCATAACTTTCCTCAGAATCAGCCGATTTGAATAGTTAAGAGCTCACATGAAATCACGTGATTGAGTGTTCTTAGACCAAAACTACCTGCGTACCTCAATTAGAACCAAAGATATGATTGCTTCAATGAGAAACAAAGTTGAAGAAAGTTGGAAAAAGTTGAAAAAATCAAATAAATTGAGGAAGGCGGAAGTGAAGTGATTTGTAATGCTTGATAACAAATCTGTGCATGAATACCTTTTATTTAAAAAAAGAATGAAGGAAATCGACCGGATAGAATGGCCGGACGGTTAAGTTTTTATAAATATTTTTAATATATAGATTAAAACTTAATCTCAGACAAAGAAACAGACACGATTGCATGAATCAAGTTATTGAACGAAACTTTCATAACATTTTTATTTAATACAAGCTGTACCCGGCATGCGTTGCAATGCCAATCAAAGAAAGTGTTGGCGTTGAAATTCTGTTTCTTGAAGTGCTTTTGGATACACAACATGTTAACTGCCTCTAAGCTATCGTAAAATGGATTTTCTAATTTAGAACCATTCGTGGGAGCGTGCACAACAACTTTCAAAAGTTTCATCGCTGTCACTCATTTGTTGAATCTACTCGTACGCTACCTATTGTGAAATGGATTTACTAAGTCGAAACCCTTCCCTGGCGTGTACACAATAACTCATCAATGATTCATCGCAATCGGATGAATGGTATATGCACGTATAGGGTTTTTTGTTTAAACGATTCGTGCGCTGTCACTCATTTGTTGAATCTACTCGTGCGCTACCTATTGAGAAATGTATTACTAAGTCGAAGCCCTTCCCTGGCGTGTACACAATAACTCATCAAGGTTTCATCGCAATCGAAGAATGTTATATGAACGCAATAGGGGATTTTGTTGAAACGCTTCGCGCGTCGTCACCCATTTGTTGCATCTACTCTTGCGCTACTTATTGTGAAATGGATTTACTAAGTCCCCTTCCCTGGCGGGTACACAATAACTGATCAATGTTTCATCGCAATCGGATGAATAGTATATGAACGCATATCTGATTTTGTTTAAACGATTCGCGCTCCGTCACTCATTTGTTGAATCTACTCGTGCGCTACCTACTGTAAAATGTATTTACTAAGTTAGAAACCGTCACGTAAGTGTCCACAACATCTCACCCAAGTTTCATCGCTATCGGACTAATGGGATATGAAGACTTAGGGGACTGTATTGAAACGCTCCGCGTGTCGTCGTTCATTTGTCGAATCTACTCGTGTACTACCTACTGTGAAATGTATTTACTAAGCCAGAAACCTTCCTTGGAGTGTCCACCATATTTCACCCAAGTTTCACCGCTAACGGCAGAATGGTATATGACCTTATACGGGACTTTGTTGAAACGCCTCGCGCGTCGTCCCTCATTTGTTGAATCAACTTGTGCGCTGCATATTGTATAGGGGATTTACTAAGCCAGAAATTTTCCATGACGTGTACACAACATCTCACCCAAGTTTCATAGCTACGGACGAATAGTACATGTATGCATACGGGACTTGGTTGAAACGCTTCGCGTGTCGTCGCCCATCTGTTGATTCTACTCTTGCGCTACATATTGTAATATGGATGTACTCAGCCAGAAACCTTCCCTGGAGTGTACACAACATCTCACCCAAGTTTCATCGCAATCGGATGAATGGTATGTGAACGTATACGGGACGTTGTCGAAACGCTTCGCGCGTAGTCACTCATTTGTTGAACATAAACGTGCGCTTCGTATTGTAAAATGGATTTACTTAGCCAGAAACCTTTCCTGGAGTGTACACAACAATTCACCAAACATTTATCACTATCAGACGAATGGTATATGACTTTATACGGGACTTTGTTGAAACGCTTCGCGTGTCATCGCTCATTTGTTGAATCTACTGGTGCGATACCTATTGTAAAATGTATGTACTAAGCCAGAAACCTTCCCTGGAGTGTACACAACATCTCACCCAAGTTTCATCGCTATCGGATGAATGGTATATGAAATTATATGGGACTTTGTTGAAACGCTTCGCGCGCCGTTGCTCATTTGTTGATTCTACTCGTGCTCTACCTATTTTTAAAGGGATTTACTAAGCTACAAACCTTCCCTGGAGTGCACACAAAATCTCAGCCTAGTTTCATCGCTATCGGACGAATGGTATATGAACGCAAACGTGACTTTGTTGAAATGCTTCGCGCGTCGTAGCTCATTTGTTGAATCTACTCGTGCGCTGCCTATTGTATAGTGGATGTACTAAGCCAGAAAATTTCCCTGCAGTGTACACAACATTTTACGCAAGTTTCATAGCTATCGGACGAATGGTATATGAATGCATACGGGACTTTTTTGAAACGCATTGCGTATCGTCGCTCATTTGTTGAATCTACTTGTGCGCTATCTACTGTGAAATGTATTCACTAATTTTGAAACCTTCACGTAAGTGTACACAACATCTCACCCAAGTTTAATCGCTATCGGACGAATGGTATATGAACACATACGGGACTTTGTTGAAATGCTTCGCGCATCGTCGCTCATTTGTTGAATCTACGCGTGCGCTACCTATTGTAAAATGTATTTACTAAGTCAGAAACCTTCCTTGGAGTGTACTCAACATCTCACCCAAGTTTCATCGCAATCGGACGAATGGTATATGAACGCATAGGAGACATACCCACAGACAGACAAACTATCACGTTACATTGATTTTTATATATATAGATTTGTTAAATTTTCGTTTTAATATTCTTTGTAAGTTTTGTTTTATTTTTGGATTTAGTTTTAGTGTGCGATTAAATTTTTATTTCTCAATTTCCATTCTTAAATTCTTAATTTTAATTTTAATTTCAATTTAAATATTTTTGATTTTTAGTTTTTAATTGTCTTATATTTTATTTTTGTTATGTTTTAATTTTTGTTGTAGTTGTAGTTTCTATTTTCATTTGTTTATAATTTTTTATGTTCGACGTATTTTATATTTTTAATTTTAGTTAAATTTCGCTCGCTCGCCTCCTTGCCGACGTTACTGCCACCCAAGGGAAGCAGTTGTGCGAGTCAAACCGGGATTTGACGGGTCGAGCGCCCCAGGCTATGCCTTGAGATGTGTAGTGGACACCTTAAGCATCTGTTGATGTTACCCCTAGTTATCCAACATACAGTACTATCATTATTCCTCTTCCTTCGTTGGATTCTTTGGTTACGGCAATAATCTCCATTTCACACGACAGATTCATTCCGATATCTCCGACATAATGTCGAGGATGTAGCTTATTTCGTTCCTTCATTTTAATAAAAGCCTGTTTTTCCATTTACCGTCCAATCTTGTCTGCAAGCCGCTGTTTCTCAAAGAGTCACCTACATGGTTCCCTATTGGCAGTTATCACTGCAGCTTCCTCTGCTTCAACAACTCTCACATTGAAGTCATTTCGAAAACTTAATCTAACCACCACCTCCTAAATCTACTTTTGCTTTTCTTAGCCTCTATAGGCTAACGGCCTGGCCATTTTCAAACACCGGATCCCATGAGAAGTCCACAGTTAAACAGCATTGGGTGTGGTCGGAACTTGGGATGGTATGCCGGTTCTAGGTACTGCGCGCTGTTGGCCAACTTAAGGAGGATCGAAAAGGCATTGGCCACTCTACCGCACGTAAACTCGGGCTGAGGCTGGCCTCTTCGGAAGCTCGGACCTGCCTTCGGGCAGATTACCAATTAATTTTCCGCCTGTTGACCAGTATTGCCGTATTTTTGCATTTGTCTTTTGGCACAGGCAAGAGTAAAATGTGGCTTTACACCGATGTCTCAATCACATTCATGGCTGTGATTATATGGAAGCAAATGCGGTATAAGTGGTGCTGAGTAATGACCCTCGGGGCTCAACTAATGTCGGTGGATGACGTGAAAGGTTCTACTCGTAGGGCTGGTACTGCTCTATCGACTCAGTGAGGAAAGAAATGGCAAACTACTTCACTCCTCACCTTGCTTAGTACACCTCATTATAGTACTCCCATTGGTTTTTGTGGGTTTCAGCCCACAAAACCGATAGTGGCACTTTTTGAGGATCCAACCAACCTCCGGGCTGACTACCTAACAGACAGACCCTCTATAGCCGAGTTTATTAACCCTTTAGATTCACGCCCCTTCCCCATTCTCATCACAAGACCCCACCATCTTAATATACTGATATGAGCAGCTTCATCTAACGTGTTCATTTCTAACAGTCTATTTTAACTCAACACACCCACACATTGTCTACCTATCCTCAGCCACATCCCTCTACCAGATCTTCGACGTAAAATCGCTCTCCTCAGGGAGTTCAAGAAAATAATGGATAACCCACAACTTCCAATACACTGCGACATTGCTGATGGTCGCCTGAATCGTCTAAGATCTCGAAATCCTTCAACAAGGACTGCAATAGACTTGGAGAATACCAACTTCAACTTAACTAAAGAATGGCATGGAAGACAGGATACTAGGCCTGGACCAACATTACCACGCATTGGATCATCGCTGCCACCTGGATTAGAGTTTCCTCGGAAAACATGGTCAACTCTCAATAGGATTCGTACGGGTCATGGCAACTGTGCAGACTTCCATTATAAATGGAAAATTATTTCTTCACCGAACTGTGATTGTGGTGACCGTAAGCAAACCATCCAGCATATCATCACCAAGTGTCCAAAAGGAAAGTACAGTGGCAGCGTCACTGATTTCGCTCATGGGTCACCAGAGACAATTACCTATATAAATAATCTAGATGTAAATATATAGTTTGTAATCTGTGTATCTCTAAAGCCATACGCTAAATAAATAATAGTACATTATGCAACGAGCCTATAATGGCTATAATTAAGACACGAGTATGTTTATAAAACGAGCTTTAGCGAGTTTTATAATTTCCATACGAGTGTCTTAATTACCATTATAGGCGAGTTGCATACGACTGTTTATGTTCGACGATAATTATAACTTTATTATATGTTTTAACATAAATATTCATAAATATCTGTTCAGTAACTAGAATTTTGTGATCGGGTGGTGCGCTAGGTAGCATATCTCCGTGCTCCAAACTCTCTGGCCGACCGACGCATGCGCTCTGTGTGCTTCAATGCCATATGTGCAGAACGTGAACCATTCAGTAAAACTGTCACCGTAGTCGTTTGAAATCAAAGCGCTGTGTAGAAATTGGATTTGAGTATATTAAGGTACAGTGCTATTTCTTGTCTCATAGCACGTTAAAGATCCCCTTAGTGGGCAAAATTCCGGCACCCCGGCGTCTCTAAAAGCCAGTGTAGTTAAAAGGGACGTAAAACCAATAACATTATTATTATTATCTTGTCTGATATTCACCAGTTTATTTACGCAAACATATGGACGGTGCACTTTCGGTAATTTATATAGACATGTTGGATTTTGAGCGCATGCGCGAAGGTATCCTTATCTAATTGGTCAAACAACTGTTTCTTGAGCTGTGATTGGTGGGAGAAACTGTTTCATAATGAAAAATAGTGTTATAATGACCATCATTATGATACAGTTTTCAGACACATAATAGTTAGGGTCGAACATAAATAAATAAATAAAATCTCAACATGACGATTACCCTCCCATCTATTTGTCCCAACGATCGTTCATGCTGCCTGAATATCAGTTATATCCAGCTAATGGATCAGACTCCTGAATCCTCCCAGTCTGTCTAAATTCCGAGGGTTGTAGAGAGAGTTGCTTCGCTACACTAACGTCTTTATTGCGAAATAGAGTAGATTGCAACTGAGAACTCGCTGCATTAGCTTTCATTTTGTACCTTGACATTGGTTGGTTGGTTCCTCAGTTTAGGGGCTGTGACAACGCAGTCATGTAGCCCCGTGTACTTTGGGTGTGTGTAGAATCCGTCTGATAACCAGTGTTAATTGTGATGGCTGTATTAGTGAGTGTTATCTGTTTTATCATTTTAAATGATTATGTCGACTTCGCTTGGGTCTGGCGTTACGTTACGGTGACGGGACGAAATGTACCGATAATGCACTGAGGTGTGTGACGTCATAGTACTGCTTGAGCTTCCTCCTTTCCTCACGCGCTCTGCTGAGCGTGACGTTATCCAGCTAGTTACCGCATTTGTAGCATTTAAAATGATATAAAATCTAGTCTTTCAGACTGACTATCAGTGTTTTTAATTCAAGTAAGGACTGCATACATTCGGTTTTCAAGTAGTTCCAACTTTTGCTACCAAACGCCACCATCAACTACCAACTAGTTCTGCACTTTGTTACTAGATCCCACCGCAGTCCGCTCCTGGCCACGAACGTTGGAACCTAAGAGCATTATTCAAAGATAACCTATAATTTAGCTTCACACAGGTGTAATTAGTGGAAGGTTCTTTGTCATGCCATAAATCTATGACATGGGACCGCCGGCTTTACTACCCCTCCAAAGGAAGGCATACTGAGGGATTTTTAACGCTCTTAAAAAATCCGACGTCTTCGGCCGGGTTTGAACCTGCGACCTGGGGAATAGAAGGTCAGCATGCTACCAACTACACAACCGAAGCCACCAGACCTTGACACTCTTTCACTACTATCCTTAGAGACCTGCGCGCCACCTCCCTTTATATTGAGTGCAACTGTACCACTTGACTGCGAGAACTAAAAGCTCAAGCAGCCATAACCTCCCTATGAGGGCTTCCAAAAAGATGGTATATTGGCTTTCACGGCCGGTGAATTAAAACTCAGCAATTCTTCTAGGTTTATGCCGTGTCTTGTGTGGGGTTTCGCTTCGTACACCAAGCTGGCTCATCGGCGGGCTCTTGGTGTCCCAAGAGGTCCCAGTTCGTCACTCCTGTGGGGGTTCGGGCGGGGACACCAAGAGCCCGCCGATGAGCCAGCTTGGTGTCCTAGGCGAAACCCCACACAAGACACGGCACAAACCCAGAAGAATTGCTGAGTTCCTTTATTTACTTAGGTCAGAACAATAACAATGTTCGAAGTGTAAGATACACACACAAATACATTTTGCCCATACAAAGGACGAGTAACCAGCTAGTATAAAGTAGGCAGTAATGGGTCAGTGGCGTAAATACGTGAGGTAAATATTTATTTTTTATTTTTTTATTTAGTCGATTTACCCTCTAGGTTGGTGGTTCCCACGGACTCAGCGAGGGAACTCACCACTACCGCCTCTACGGGCAGGTCCTGGAGCTTGGAACATCTGGTCGGGATGGATACAACTGGGGAGGTGTGATCAGCACGTCGCCCAGGCGGCCTCACCTGCAAAGCGAACAGGGGCCTCATGAGGGGAGGGTTTGGAAGGTTAGGATGGATAGGCAAGGAAGAGGGAAGGAGGCGGCCGTGGCCTTGCAGTAGGTACTGCCCCCGTAAATTGAATTATATTGAGACCACGGTGGCTGTATTGGCATATATGAATAAAGTATTGGCTGTCATAGTTGTGACGTGGATATTCATGACGTAGGCACGGATGACGCAGACTTCATGCAAGTAGGCTGGTTGAGCTGAGATTCTTGGTGACGTCATGCTTTTGTTCGAGAAAGATCTGAAATTTACGACGCAGTCGCAGGGAAACAAGGAATTGTGCTAAGGAAGAAGTTACGCTATTGGAGGAGAGGCTCGAACCAATGAATGATAGTTTGGAGGGAGACGGAGATTACTGAAACTACCATATTTAATTACTTTTGGAATGCAGAATTGTGGAAATCTATTTTCAGTTATGGCATTGATTTGGAATTTTGAAGAAATTAATTTTGAGTTTTTGAAATTTGAAAATCCGTCAAGTATAGCCAAAGTTAGAACTTCTAGCAACGACGGAGGAACAAGCTATGGAAGGGATGGATACGCCCCTTAAGAAGTTGATAAAAGGTCTTGCACAGCAGAGAGAAGCTCTGATATCTCATTTCTCTTGTCTCATAGTCGTTTTTCTGATTATTATATTGTCAGACTTCGAGTGATTCAGTGAAGCAAGTCGTCATTAGCGCGTGTGGTAGAGCCCACCGCATCGAACAAGCACGGAGCGTGCAGCAGTACCATTTTACGGTTATTGAAACTAGGCGAAGTTGAAGCGCACACATAAACGAGTCTACAAGATTATCTATCAAGAGTTAGCTATTGCCTTTATGCTAATTCAATTGTGCATTACAGTATTGAGGTGTGTAGGAAAGTTGAACATTTTCACGATTATACTTTGGAAGATATTGGCATTTTCAGACTGCAGACAAAAGTGATTTTCTCGCCACCTGAGAAGCACTTTTATAGCACCACATTCTACACTACGGCTGACACGTGTATTGCAACCGTGATACGGAAGATTACGTTTGGTGATATAACGCTACATTCTATAATGGAACAATATAATCTGGCAGTACTTTCGACTATTATTATAACGGAAGTGGAGATGGAAGACTAAAACTTTAATGCAATTGGGACATATATCAATGGAGTGAAATAGCAGCATGGAACTTCGTTAATCGTCATTCTACAAAAGCGAGCATGTAGTGAATATCCAACTACACTCATGCATCGTAGTCCAACGCTGAATTATATCAAATGGCAGTGGAAATATCTTCATACTCTACAATTATGAACATTTCTGCGGAAATAATTGCAATAAACTTCATGGCGAATTTCTACCGGAACTTCAGGGAACTATCAAGAGAGGCCAGGGTGGACCCGGCTCACAAAGAAGAGTTTTGCCAGAAGGATGTCTATCGTCTACACGGAGCAGTGCAATTTTCGGAGGAGGAAGCAGTTCTATTCTCCGAGGGCGCTGGTTCCAGGTTCGAGGTCGGAGCACATCTTTACGGTGGTGAAATGGAACCATCAACAGTCTTCTTTGGAAATTTTCCTCTAGAACTTCAATCAACAGATAAGGTAGTCGTGAACGTTTCTTGTTTTATTTGAGCCATTTAGCGATATCTGAGCAACCATTTTTCCCATATTTTCTGTCCCATATATTTTGCCCCATATTCTTGCTTGATATTTCTGTACTCAGTACACTTTGATGATTTATGCCTTTTTCTACAATTTATTGAGACATTATTATGTCATTGGCATACTTATATAATTTTGGATCAGTTGAGACTGATATAATATATTCTTTCAGTAATTTGCATATTTTTGTAGTCACGATTTGACTGTAAAGTTAACGATTTTCTATGGCAAATTTGAATTCAGACAGCGTGTCATTTTATTAAAGTAATTCTATTCAGTAAATTACTTTGACCAATTTTCTGTCATCCTCAAGAAAGAAGAATAATTAAAAGATTTTAGAGCGTTAAAATCTATTACTGTATCGACGATCTTGGAAATACTAGTCGTTTTATGAACATGATTGCAACATAGACATTTATCGTCAGTTCTGAAATACCATTGCATTATAGACAATTTTATGAAACATGAACTTTGATTACGATTTATTGAGTACACTATAGTAATGAACATTTGATAGGAGATTTTCCTCAATTCTAGATTGGAACAATAATGTTTGCATTCCACAGTCTAATTGTATTCTATTCGATTATTTATGCAGTTTAGATGAACTTTGATTGAAGATAGTATTTTTATACTGCGATACTTTGAAGATATTAATCTCAATTTTGATAGACCAGGGAGGAGTGTCTAATCGTATTTGCTATTAAATTTATTTGTAATTGGCAAATTTTTACTTCATATCGATTCATGAATGAAACCCACGAAGGTTAAATATAATAACAGTTTTTGATACAATTAATGAATATAAAAATTTTTAAAGAGGAACTATGGATGTATAATCGTTAGTTCAGTGGACGTGTAAAAGTCGCTGTTGAATAATGCCCTTGACTAAGTGAAGGAGGTTCCCACAGTAATATTAATGAAGTTAATGAATTTATAAGTGGAGGTTTTTTGTATGTATTGTGGAAGATTTCGATGCCATATATATTGAGATATATGATGAATTCTGGGCCTATTTTGTGCAATTTTGTGCGTTTTGAGCGAGGTATTTTTCCGCCGAATGTATTGTCCAGGTCCTTTGAAAATTAATTATGTGAAGTTACTGTTAAAATTAACAAGAGTGTTTAAATTATTTGAGATAACGATTTTGAATGGAGGTTACCGTCACAAATAATAATAATAATTATTAAAGCTTATTTAACCTGAATCTAAAACTTAAATATAACTAACCTTCATTGGTCGATTATATCAACACGATTTAAGTAATTATCAACCGGATAGACGTGTGGTTTAATGTATTTCTAATATAAATAATATTAATATTGTAAATAACTATGTAAATATCTTTAATAATAATTTGAAACGAAAGGGATTAATAGAGGCGTGTATAAATTTTTCAATTGTCGTTTGACAAGGTTATAAACAATTAATAATGTTATAAATATTTAATGAACATTTTGTTATAAACATTAAACGTTTTTGTTAATATACTCTAAACAACGCTAGTTAAACCTTTGGATTATGCAATTAAACAAGTTTTGGGATTATTAGAGTAATCCATTAATATTTGATTGGAGCATCTAAAAGATTTGCGTGATAATATTTGAGCTGAGACGTGAACATTTAAAGTGTTTTGAAAAGGAGCTAGGCTCTGATGTAACTAGCATATGCTAACGTTGGCTGGACAGGTGAGTCCATTTGAAGATGCAAGCATGCGACATGGTGCAGGTGGCCAGACATCTGTATGATAGAGGCCAAGGTCACCTACATAGCAGCCTTGCGGTTATAAATAAAATTGTGATGTTTATGAAAAAGGAAAACAATTGCTATATGTCTCGTCCCAACTCCCTTATCCACTCCAAGTGTATTATTATTATTATTACGTTCTTTTGAGCTAGAGAAAGCTGAAATTTTGTATGTAAAGTCTACAAGTCCTACAGGAGGACATGGTTACATGGACAATGGCTTCTGATCGCCACGTATATTTTGTTGTTATATTTTTGTTAAATTATCTCTATATGTGAAATAAATTATTGTACAGTTTAAAGTTTCTTGTTTCCGTTTTGGTTCATTTTAAATATCGTGGTGGAGGTTATTGTGAGGGCATACTTTTAAGTGATCCAGTTGGCAACCCAGACCCGAGATTAATTTGAATAGGTAAGTAAAAGGTAAGTATGAACCCCCGTATATTTTGGTGTGTTCCACAATAATTTCTTGTTAACTACTGTGCTCTAATCTCGGTAGTATCTGTCAGTGCCATTTTCATTGATGTAGCTGTGCCGGTGCGATTGATTATTGGCAATCCGATTGAGGGGGCGGATATCTGCCAGCCTACTATCCGGATTATCGGGGACAGTACCATCCCGGCATTTGCCCGAAGACGAAGTGGGAAACCTCGGAAAACCACTTCGAGGATGGCTGAGGTGAGAATTGAACCCCCTCTACTCATTTGGACTACCCGAGGCTGAGTAGACCGCGTTCCAGTCCTCATACCACTTTTCAAATTTCGTGGCAGAGCCGGGAATCGTACCCAGGACCTCCGGGGCGGCAGCTAACCATGCTGACCGCTACGCTACGAAGGCGACTGAGGTAAATAAGGAAATTATAATGTTCGATGAAGCTCGTAATTTTGAATAATACCAATTTTCGGATTGATAACACATGATTGGCTTGTGTTTGGAAACATCTCTTTTTAATGGTGTAACATTTTAGTGTTGCTTGCCACGGTAGGTGAGTGGTTAACGTGACGGACTACCAACCCCAAGCTTGCAGGTTCGCTCCAGGCCTTAGTAAGTGATTGATGAAAGGCGACAAAAATCACTACATGCATGTCATACGTTGTTGGCATGTTAAAGAACCCTTTGGAATTCAGTATCCGTGTTCATAATGGCAAATTTAATCTCGGGAAGCTTGCCACGGTGGGTGAGTGGATATCGGGTTGGTCTACTAACCCCAAGATTGCAGGTTTGCTCCTGGCCGTGGTAAGTGATTTTTGAAAGGCGGCAAAAATACGATACGCATGTCATACGTTGTTGGCATGTTAAAGAACCCATTTGAATTCAGTAGGCCGAGTTCATAACGGCAAAATTAATCTCGGGAGTTTCCGCCAACATAAAGTTCCTCATTTCTCTACTAGAAAGCGCTATAGTATCAACGGAGCTTAGACATCTAACCTACTTGACTTTCATAGTCAAGGAACAACGAAATTCGACATGTAAGCTACCCTCTGGGTGTCAATAACAAAGCTTGCACTTGGCACCCGAGGCCATATGATTTTATTATTATTATTGTTTTAGTATTACCCTATCTTAACACTTACTGACTAAGTAAAATGGTCAGCTGTTCAGTTAGCCAGTAATATGCGTCTTTCTTCGTCCCCTTCCAAAAATAACCCACTTGTCAGCTACCATTCTGTTAGTATCCGAGAGTTGGTGCCAGTTTCGAAAGTGAATAATAGTTATTGTGTTTATTAGTATCACTGTTTTAAGTTAAACTTAAATTGTAAACTGTAGCCTATTATCGAACATTGGCACTTTTTTTAGCGTATGGCTTTTAGTGCCGGGAGTGTCCGAGGGCATGTTCGGCTCGCCAGATTTGTAGCTGCTTCGAGACGGACACCCAGTGGATGAGCTACAAGTACCGTTGGGGAGGAAAGTTGGAATGCAAGGTTGAGGAGTTGGAAGGTAGCGGCTGTGGCCTATAGTTAGGGAACAACGGCATTTGCCTGGAAGGAAGATGGGAAACCACAGAAGACCATCTTCAAGGTTGCCAGCGGGGCGATTCGAACCTCCTCGCTTCCCGGATGTGGGCGACAGCCGTAACGACCGCGGCTAACTCACCCGTGATAAGTGCAAATACAACGTATTGCCACGGTGGGTGAGTGGATAGCGTGTCAGTCTACTAACCCCAAGATTGCAGGTTCGCTCCTGACCGTGGTAAGTGATTTTTGAAAGGCGGCAAAAATACGATACGCATGTCATACGATGTTGGCATGTCAAAGAACCCATTTGAATTCAGTAGGCCGAGTTCATAATGGCAAAATTAATCTCGGGAGTTTCTGCCAACACAAAGTTCCTCATTTCTCTACTAGAAAGCGCTATTGTGTTCAAGGAGATTAGATATCTAACATCTAACCTCCTTGACTTTCATAGTCAAGGAACTACGAAATTCGACATGCAAGCTACCCTCTGGGTGCCAAATAGCAAAGCTTGCACCAGGCACCCGAGGCCATACGATATTATTATTATTATTATTATTATTATTATTATTAACGTATGAAATGCTAATGCAAATACGGCTTCGGTGGCGTAGTCCGTAACATGTTGAAAGGGTTCAAAACCGGCCTAAGGCATCGGATTTTTAAGAGCGTTAAAATCCTTTAGTATGCCTTCCTTTGGAGGGAAAGGAAACCCGGCGGGCCCATGTCATAGATTTATGACAGGTAAAAGAACCTACCACAACAATTGATGGTGTGTAGCTAAATTTGTAGGTTATTGATGTGTAACATCTTTCCACTCGGTATCTGGATATTTTTGTGGCAATCGGTAGCTGGACATTTTTGTGGGAGTGATTTTGGAAAAGGGAAGGAAGTGCATGGGACGGAAAAAATGAGCGCGCGTGGTGGCGGAGATCGGTACAACGACGTACTGTAGGCCATGTGACTATGTGGAATGTAAATCGCATACGGTTTACCTCAAGGTTTGGAGGCCCCATTAAGGAAATTCCTACAATAAAGCATCTTCAAGTTGTCGTTCTTTGGTGTGAAAATATTCATTATATCATATTTGCTGAAAACAATTACGATTTATTAAATCTTCATACTTTTGCTGTATTCTTATTTAATGTATGCACTCGATACTTCGAGTGCTATATCGCATCAACCAACACTCCAAACAACGTAGGCATTCAGTATATTAACACAGACTACTAACAATAATTGAAACTTCGTTGGTCTAAACGTATCACTGGGAGAAACACATTTAATATACCTACTGCACACCTAATTTTTAATCGCGCCTATACTTGGCAGTGCGCTATATCGGCAATAAGAGGCCATTTTCAATAACACCGCTGGCATGGGTTCACTAACTGGCCGGTATAAAGCGCATCTCGCATCAAGTAGGCAGTGGATTGCTCCCGCATACAGTTACAGGTATATGTCACTAGTGCAGATGCATTGGAGAACTTTGTAATATGGAATTATTCGAATAACATGTCAGATGTTACACATAATATGCGACTGCTGTAACGCTCGTAATTTTTTGGTTAGACACTATGTATCAAGTTCCAACGTTCGCCACTAGGTGTCAATGACAGTGGCGCCTCTGGTAGCCAAAGTTGGAACTACTTGAAATTTAACTTGTTGCGGATCCTTAGGGCGTTCAATTAAAATACCTCGCTATGGCCATTGGCTGCAATTCAAATTAAATTAATCGGTATGATGTCTTCTAGCTCATCGGTTCCCAAACTGTGGTACGCGTACCACTGGTGGTACGCTCGTACTGCTGCAGTGGTACGCGGTGATGTTACGAAAAATATAAAAAATATTAGAGGTACGTTGCGAAAAATATAAATATATAAAATTTAAAAATATAAAGACATTGATATGTTGCCGGAGGACTTGAAGGCCAAAGATAAGGAGCAGATTTATGAATTGAGTAGTGATTCAGAACTAAGGCAAACTTTAAAAAAAATGGCTCTTGTGAACATTTGGGTTGAGAGGCGTGCAGACTATGCAGACTTACCTGGCAGAGCAGTTAGAATTTTACTGCCTTTCAATACTTCGTACTTGTGTGAGACTGCATTTTCTTCACTTGTTTATCTCAAGAATAAATGCCAGAATAGGCTCCACGATCTTCGTTTGAGACTCAGCAATATTAAACCAGACATTCCTAAGTTGGCTTCTAATCTTCAAAACACACCCTTCACATTGAAGTTGTTAGTTGACCTTTGGTTTTCATGTTCAATTATTAAGAGTTCTTTTATTAATATTATTTGTACAGTGTAAGCCTCCGTGGCTTAGGCGGCAGCACGCCGGCCTCTCACCGCTGGGCCCGTGGTTCAAATCCCGGTCACTCCATGTGAGATCTGTGCTGGACAGAACGGAGGCAGACAGGTTTTTCTCTGGGTACTCCGGTTTTCCCTGTCTAAATTTCATTCCAGCAACACTCTCCACTATCATTTCATTTCATCTGTCATTCATATATTCATTGCCCCAGAGGAGTGCGTCAGGCCTCGGCAGCCGGCACAGTTCATATCCTCGCCGCTAGATGGGGGCTTCATTCATTCCATTCCTGACCCGGTCGGAGACTGGAAGCAGGCTGTGGATTTTCATTTTTATTTTGTACAGTGTCATTTCTGAACGTTTGAATTGGATACTTGTTGTAATAAATAAGAAAACAAGTGGACACACTTCTTCTTATTTTAACCCTAACTCTAACAATCACAACTTACAATCCATCTTTTGCTCTGCTACGTAGTGGTGGTGGTGGTGGTGGTTTAGTTACTATATCTCCCAACAATTAGGTGGTACGCGATAGGTTCTGATCTCTTTAAGTGGTACACACACAAAAAAGTTTGGGAATTATTGTTCTAGCTGACAGTTGTAATAGTGGATACCATTTTTCATGCATCCTGTATGTTGTTGTTGGTTTGAGTCTTCAGTGTTTTGACTGGTTTGATGCAGCATTCCATGCCTCCCTGTTCTGAGCTAATTGTTTCAACTCTACATAGCTACCATACTCTACATCCGAGGCAATCTGTTTAATATATTCTAACCTTGGTCTACCCCTACAGTTTTTGTCCTCGACCCTTCCTTCCTTAAGTAGGCTTACTATTCCTGGCTGTCTTAGTATGTGTCCTACCAACCTATCTCCTCTCTTCATTAGGAGTCACCACAAACATCTCTTCTCTCCCACTCGTCTTAATACCTTTTCATTTATAACCCTATCTACTCATCTGATCTTCATCATTCTCCTGTAATACCATACTTCAAACGCTTCAGTTGAATTCAGTAGATCGTGTTCATGATGGCAAAATTAATCTCGGGATTTTCTCCCAACACAAAGTTTTTCATTTCTCAACTAGAAAGCGCTATAGTATTAAGGAGCCTAGATATCGACGTACAAGCTGCCCTCTGGGCGTCAATTAACAAAGCCTGCACCCGGAACTCGAGGCCATACGATGTTATTATTACATTCAATTCTCCTATTTTCTGCTGCATCAATAGTTCAAGTTTCACTTCCATACAGTGCCACATTCCAGACAAAGCTTTCAAAAATGCCTTCCTAATACCTAAATCTATATTCTATGTCAACAGATTCCTTTTCTGTAGAAATGCTTTCCTTGCCTGAGCCAGCCTAATTTTTATATCCGGTATAAATGTGTCGATAAGGATCAAAGTGGTGTAACTCAGCTTGGAATGACAGGCAAATGTGGCTTTTGTGGCCGGTTCGGTGGTCAGTGTATGTGAGACATTATTTAAAACTGAGCATTGTGTCTATCGACCACAAAGGTTAGACTCGCCTGAGTTACTCCACTTTGATTCACAACGGTTCAAATGTGTGTTCAGAGTCTAATCGATTCTCACATCTGAGAGTTGAGAACAATACACCAAGCTCACTTTCCCTAACTTACAGTAGTACGTGTAACTTGTGGACGTATGTCATGGTTAATTTGGTCGCTCTAAAGTTCCTTGAGCACTGTTAAATGTAGGGTTTGCGTGTCGCTTGTCCTGTTATTAACATAGCTCGTTAGTAGTATGGACATAGCGTCTTCCACTTGACTCCACTCAGCCTTGTACAAAGGTGTGCGTTTTATTAGACTCAAATAACGAACAATTTCTAGATGAAAATGAAAATCCACAGCCTGCTTCCAGTCTCCGACCGGGTCAGGAATGGAATGAATGAAGCCCCCATCTAGCGGCGAGGATATGGACTGTGCCGGCTGCCGAGGCCTAACGCACTCCTCTGGGGCAATGATTAAATGAATGACAGATGAAATGAAATGATAGTGGAGAGTGTTGCTGGAATGAAATGTTGACAGGGAAAACCGGAGTACCCGGAGAAAAACCTGTCTGCCTCCGTTTTGTCCAGCACATATCTCACATGGAGTGACCGGGATTTGAACCACGGACCCAGCGGTGAGAGGCCGGCGTGCTGCCGCCTAAGCCACGGAGGCTTCCAATTTCTAGATGATTTATGGAAATACAAACAAATTTTTTTTTTAGATTTAAGTCATTTTTTCACAAAATTATTTTATATTATCAAATTAAAGCCCAAATTTATGAGAGATCTGTTTTTGATGTGTAACATCTTTCCGGCTCGGTTGCTGGATATTTTTAATGTGTAACATCATTCCACTCGGTTGCTGTATATCTTTTTTGTGTGGGTGATTTTGTAAAAACGGACGGAAGTGGGACGGAAACAATGAGCGCGCGCGGTGGTGGAGATTGGTACAACGATGTACTGTCGGCCATGTGGCTATGTGGAATGTAAATCGCCTACGCTTTACTTCAAGGTTTGGAGGCCCCATTGAACATATTCCTACAATAAATCATCTTCAAATTTTCGTTGTTTGGTGCGAAAATATTCATTATATCATATTTGCTGAAAACAATTATGATGATATTAAATCTTACTACATTTACGGTGTTCTTATTTAATGTAAGCACTCGAGGTACTGTCAGCCAAAATACAGCACTATTATAACATATTTGCTGAAAGGATTTGCCATTCAATTTCATAGTAGCATAACATGGCAGATGTTACACATCATATGCGACTACTGTAAGGCTTGAATCTATTTTTAGCCTATTTTAAATTTTGAAAAAAATAGGTTTATGAGATCGCCTTTTGTCCGTGTGTGTGTGTGTGTGTGAGGTGTGTGTGTGCCCCCCCCCCCCCAATAAAATCTAAACTGCAGGAGCGATTTCAATGAAACTCGGTAAGTTCATAGCACTATTCCGGGCGACCTCGATCGTGCCCTTCAAATTTTGTTGCGTCACACCAATCCAACATGGCGGCTGTGCGAAATATTTCACTAGCATTCAATATCTCCGAAACTATTACCGATATCACCCTGAAATTGTGAACGGTGATAAAGGGCACTACTAGAAGTTCACCTATGAGACTTTCAAAAACCTGGTGACTACAAAACTAACATGGCGGTCAAGCGAAGTTGAGACTTTTAAATAGAATTTTCTCGCGATTTAACTTTCCAAACGTAATGAAACTTGGTACAGAAAATGTTTATACACATTGTAATGCACTGGAGTCTAATTTAGTTCAATTGTTTACATAACCTCAAAATGGCGGCTGTGCGAAATATTTCACTGACATTCTATATCTCCGAAACTATTACAGATATCACCCTGCAATTTAGTACGGTGATAAAGGGCACTGATGCAAGTTTACTTATGTATATTTCATAAACCTGTGAAGTACAAAACGAACATGGCGACCAAGCGAATTTGAAATATTTTAATAGACTTTTCTCGTGATTTAACTCTCTGAGCGCAGTTAAATGTGGTACAGTAAATGATTTTGCAGATTGTAATGCACTGCCATCTAATTTAATTCAATTGTTTACATAACCTCAAGATGGCGGTTGTGCGAAATTTTAAAATTAAGTTTGTATTTCTTATGTCGTAATCATGCGATCGAAGTGAAAGTTTGAATAATGAACCTAGGCAATAATTGTCCTTGAACGGTACATAACACTATGGCCTATACATTTAACAATCCAACATGGTGACCATCCGAAATATTTAGACGGTTCTCAATATCTATGAATCTTTTACTGCAACCAAACTGATTTTTTTAAATGTTCATAGAGACTATGAACATATGTTCACCTATAGGACTTCAGTAACCTGGTGAGCACAAATCCAACATGGCGGTGACGCGAAGTATAAATATTTAAATGGACGATTCTCGCGAATTAACAATCCGAGTGCCGTGAAACGTTGCACGTTAAATGCTTATACAAATGTTGATACACTGGCATCTAATTTATTTCAATTGTTTGCATAATCACAAGATGGCTGCTGTGCGTAATTTTAAAATCTCGTTTTTACTTCTTGTGTTCTAATCATGCGATTGAAGTTTGAATACCACACGTACACAATAATATTAATGTAATAGTACAAAAATAAAAATCCAACCTGGCGACAATCTGAAATATTTAGACGGTTCTCAATATCTACGAATCTGTTACAGCAATTAAACTGAAATTTTGTATGTTGATAGAGGCAATTAACATGAGCTGGATATATGAAAATAGGCTTTATAGTTCTTCACGGAACTACTTGTTAATTTTACTTTTATGAAAGATTTTATAGGAAAGACTAATTTTAAATATTGTTTTCAAAAGTTTTGCTCGAAGTGTGCCATTAGCTTTTCATTTTCTTCTTTAAAATTGAAAATGGCTATAATGTGACCGAAACTGGTATTTAAAATTTTATTGACTAAGGTGTAAGTGAGTATTTCTATTTAAATAAAGCATTTAAATCCTTCATATTTTTAGCCTACTTTTCACATTTTGCAGAAATGAGGGAAATGTAGACTTATGAGATCGATCCGGGCAAAGGCCTGTCTGTCTGTCCTTCTGTCTGTCCTTCTGTCTGTCTATCTGGCTGGCTGGCTGTGTGTGTGTCCCCCATATCAACTGCTAAACGGCTGCAGCAATCGAATCCAAATTTGGTATGAGTAAAGATCTATACCTGAATATCTCAAGTCCGTATTTGAAAATTATGTCAGTGCTACCAACTGCGAAAAACCACAATTGAAATTTGAGCTCCATGTTGGATATCTTCGAAGGTATGCATGGGAGCTATTCCAAAATTGGCACAAATATAGATAATAAAATTTCAGTTTAATTTCCAGGAGGCCATGCGAGGCAGTGTTGCCAAAATGATCCTAAGCCTGCTGATAAGTCCAATTTTTAAATTCATATTACTTCTACACTACCAATTAGATTTCAACCAAACTTCGTATGTACTACGTGTACATAAACAGATATTGACTGAGCGTATTCTTAAAAGCCACCAGGCCTGCCAACTGTTAATAAATGCTCTCTCTCTATTTTCTTATCCAAATACCAAAATATCAGAAAGTATGCAAGCCGACAGCTTTAACTATACACACGTTTAGTACCTGACATTCTAGATTAATTTGGAGTAACTTATGTACGTCAGTGCTACCAACATGATTCTAAGCCTGCTGATAGGACCGATTTTTAAATACATGTAACTTCTATATTATCAATTGGATTTCAAACAAATTTCGTATGTGCTATGTGTACCATAACAGATATGACTACGCTTATTCTTAAGAGCAACCAGGCCTGCTAACTGTTAATAAATGCTGTCCCTATTTTTTAATATATCAGAAAGTATGTAAGCCATCAGCTTTAAAATTTGCACACGTATAGTACCTGACATTCTAGATTGATTTGGAGAAACTAATATACGTCAGTGCTGCCAACATGACTCTAAGCCTGCAGATCGGTCCAATTTTAAAATGCATGTAACTTCTATACTAACAAATGGATTTCATCCAAAATTGGCACAACACGAGATCATAATATTTCAGAGTATTTATGACCAACAGATGCATGACATTGTTGCCAACATGATTTTACGCGCACTGATAGATCCAATGTCTAACTGCATGTAACATCCATGCTATCCATTGGATTTCAACCAAATTTTGTATTCTGTACCTTAAGGGATGGAACTAACTATATACAAGATGAACAAAAAATGCCACACTTGGAGGTCGGCAATCGATTCCTCGTCCAATTGCAAGACAAAAGTTAAAAAAGCAAAATCGGATCAGGTTCTGTTTGAAAACACAAGTATGAAAACGAGAAGTTGGCAACACTGTCACATCCTGCAGTGCATCGGAATGTACAGAGAAAGCTCCGGCAGAGAGCGAAGTTCCTGCAACCTGCTTTTGGCCACGCTGCATGCAGTTACAGCGTTGCCAGAGCCCCGCTTCTTAACACACATTTCTGTTAAACCTATTGGCGGGACTAGGTTTTGCAACATAAACTTTTGTCTTGAATTTCGACGAGGAACCGCATGCCGACCTCCAAGTGCGGCATTTTTTGTTCACCCCTCATACAGTAACCAGGGCTGCCAAATGTAGTGCTCTATTAGGCTACATTATACCAGGTATATTTCGAACTAATTCGTAATTTCGATATTACCAACTTAATTTCGTCATTATTCTAAATAGGTCTATATAGATTGGCATGAATCTTAAATTTTAAGAAAAGTAGGCTCTTTAGTTCGTCACAGAACTTCTTGTTTTTGTTCTAAATAATTTGATTGACCAGATGATGACAACTTTTATTACCCAAATTAGTAATGTTTTCTTCTCTATCCACACAAACAATTTTCCCATAAGAAATTTCATCTAGAATTTCCGGAATGTTGTACCCTGAGGGACACCATAGCTGAGTCCGTTTTCTCCCGTTTCAATGATTTTGGAATGTGTACCCTGTAAATCTATGGTCGACGAACCTTTGAATAGTTCACGAGTGGATCATCAGTAAAAAGGATTTTGAATCCCTCTCCTTTAAATTCACACGAGAACTAGAATAAAGTATTCAAAACAAAACGCGTGATATTCTGCTTTATGAAGCCTCATATTATAGTGGAAATTCAAAAGAAACATTATACTGTAAGTTTCTTACAGGAAAATGTAATTAGGACCATTTGTTGAATATTTAAAATTAATTTAAGCACCTTGCAAACACCTTTACTAAATTAAATCATAAAAGTAAACGAGAAGTTCCGGGATGAACTTAAGAGACTACTTTTCTTAAAATTTAAGATTCATGCCAATTATTAATCTATATGGATCTATCTAGAATAATGACGAAATAAATTTGGTAATATCGAAATTTCTAATCAGCTCGAAATATACCTGGGATAATGTAGCCTAAGAGAGCACTACAGTTGGCAGCCCCGGTGACTGAATATATTCTTAGTTCGATCTCTTAAGGTACAGAATACAAAATTTGTTTGACTTCCAAAGGATAGCATGTACGTTACATGCAGATAGCCAATTGATCTATCGATCGTCGTAATATCATGTTGGCAACAATCTCATGCATGTGTTGGTCAGAAATAATCTGAAATGTTATGATCTATTGTTGTGCCAATTCTGGATGAAATCCATTAGTTAGTATAGAAGTTACATGTATTTTAAATTGGACCTCTCAACAGGCTTAGAATCATGTTGTCATCACTGACGTATATTAGTTACTCAAAAATAATCTAGAATGTCAGGTACTATACTTATGCAAAGTTTAGAGCTGTTGGCTTGCATACTTTCTGATATATTGGTATTAGGGTAAAAGAAATAGGGACAGCATTTATTAACAGTTAGCAGTCCTGGTTGATCTTAAGAATACGCATAGTCATATCAATATATGTACACATAGTGCATACGAAATTTGGTTGAAATCCAATTTATTGTGTAGAAGTTATATGCATATAAACATTGGACCTATCAGCAGGCCTAGAATCATTTTGGCAACAGTGTCCTGGAAATTAAACTGAAATATTATTATCTCTATGTGTGCCAATTTTGAAATAGCTCCCATGCATACCTTCCAAGATATCCAACATGGAGCTGTTCTTCAGCAGTTGGTAGCAGTGACATCATTTTCATAATTGCCTTGAGATATTCAGGTATATCTTTACTCAAACCAAATTTGGTTTCGATTGCTGCAGCCATTTAGGATCTATCTCATGAGTGTAATTTTTCCTCATTTTTAGCCTACTTTCGATTTTTGCAAAAAATGAAAGTAGACTTATGAGATCTACACAGGGCCAAAAATTGTGTGTCTGTCTGTGTGTGTGAGTGTGTGTGAGAGAGTCTGTGTGTGTGAGAGTGTGTGTACTCTGAATGTATGTCCCCCCTATCAATTCGAACACGGTGAAACCGAATTGAACGAAATTTGGCACAGAGGTAGAACTAGCAAAGGGCGCCTCAGTGTCATATTTTATATCTTAACGTAAACGTAATGGCGGCCACCCAAATGTTCAAAGCCTAAGTCAAATTACGACTAATCTAATCATCCGATCTCTACCAAATTTAGCAACAACATATATGTGTATGGCGCGCGTCTTTTGACTAAAATACAAGGTCATCAGCTCTATAGAGTGCAGATGGCGGCCATGTATGTGTGCAAATAGATTCCCCCTATCAATTCAAACACGGTGAAACTGAATTGAATAAAATTTGGTACAGAGGTAGCACTAGCAAAGAAAACCTCAGTGTCATGTTTTATATCGCCGCCATCTTTACAATAACGTAATGGCGGCCACCCAAATGTTAAAAGCTTAAATCAAATTACGACCAACCTAATCATCTGATCTCTACCAAATTTTGCAAACCTATACCTTTATGGATGAAAAATCTTTTGACGAAACATCAAGGTCATCAGTCCAATACTTTGCGGATGGCTGTCATGTATGTGTGCAAATCTATTCCCCTATCAATTCAAACACGGTGAAACCGAATTGAACGAAATTTGGTACAGAGCACTAGCAAAGAGAACCTCAGTGTCATGTTTTATATCGCCGCCATCTTGGCGGAAACGTAATGGCGGCCACCCAAATGTTCAAAGCTTAAACCAAATTAAGACTAATCTGATCATTCGATCTCTACCAAAACTTTTCAACAACATATATTCATATGGCGAGCGTCTTTGGACTAAACTACAAGGTCATCAACCCAATAGTTTGCATATGGCGGCCATGTAGGTGTGCAAAAAGATTCATCTTATCAATTCAAACAGGGTGGAACCAAATTGAACGAAATTTGGAACAGAGGTAGCACTAGCAAAGGGCACTCCAGTGTCATGTTTTATATTGCCGCCATCTTGACTAAAACGTAATGGTGGCCTCCAAAATGTTAAAAGCTTGAATCAAATTACGACCAACCTAATCATCTGATCTCTACCAAATATTGCAACGTTATACCTTTATGTATAAAGAATCTTTTGACCAAACTACATGTTCACCTGACCAATAATCTGCGGAGGTCGGCCATAAATGTGTGCAAATGGATTCCCCCTATCTTTTCAAACACGGTGAAACCGAATTGAACGAAATTTGGTACAGAGGAAGCACTCGCAAAGGGAATCTCAGTGTAAAGTTTTATATCACCGCCATCTTGACGGAAACGTAATGGTGGCCACTCAAATGTAAAAAGTTTAAATCGAATTACGACCAACCTAATCATCTGATCTCTACCAAATTTTGCAACAACATACCTTTATGTGCGAAGCGTTCTTTGACCAAGCCACAAGGTCATCAGTCCATTATTTTGCATATGGTGGCCATGTATGTGTGTAAATCGATTCCCCCTATCAATTCAAACACGGTGAAACCGAATTGAATGTTTTTTTTTTTTGCAGAGGTAGCACTAGCAAAGGTTACCTCATATTCATGTTTAATATCCGTACAGAACGTTATATTTCAACAAGCTACTACAACCAATATTCAATTATAATCCTTGAAAAGGACAAAGAGTTATAACAATAGCCGTGCATTTAGGAGAAAGTAGGCTATATGTTCTTTACTGAGCATCTTGTTTCAAATAATTTGCTCACCTCTGCAATGTGTAACACCCTGGGTCCTTCCTCATCTTTCAGTCGGTCAACACAAAATAATTCCAATTACTGGAGTTTGTGAAAAAACTGAAATATTAGTATGTCTCGTAAGTAGGGATCGGAAACATTCGCGAATTATTAAATGAAGTTATATACAAGTGGTAATCTGTTTCAATAATCCTACAATTGGCAAAAAAAAAATGGTTTTGAATCTCGCGAATACCGCATGAAAACGCGAATTGTAGCTTTTATCCTGTTTTCTTTCTTACAGTGCACTCGAGATAATTCACGGTAATCAATGCACGAACTTCCGCGAATTATCCGCAGTTATGAATTTAAGCGTAGCAAATACAAAACTATTGGTTTAAAATATAGAAATATATTTGATGAAAACTCAAAAGAAATTATGGCACTTTATAACATCTTAATGTAAATGAACAATAAGTTAACGTTTATATTTAAGACAAACGACAATGGTTGTACCAGTCTTAATGAATTTTCTAATGTACGTTAGAGCGGGTCCATGTATGGTTTAGATTCAACATTTGACCCGATAGTTGGAACGAACACAATTCTTGAACCACAATTTACACACAATTTTAGAACCACAACATAAAGTCAAAAATAGTCGTCATGGAAACCGCTAGCCTTAGTGAAAGCTGACGTCTTTGAACGGTTTGTCTCTGCACGTCAGAGCCACCTGGCTGCAACCTGAGCAACTACCGCCATACTTTACACTTCGCCCGTGGCGGAATGTTAGGTTTTTTACCATAGTTGGCGGTGATGTCGAAATCTTCTGTATCTCTCTGCACGTTAGAGCGTTTCAACTAAATCCCGTATGCGTTCATATACCATCATCCGATTGCGATGAAACTTCGGTGAGATAATGAGTCTACTCCAGGGAAGATTTATGGTTTAGTAAATCCATTTTACAATAGGTAGCGCACGAGTAGATTCAACAAATGAGTGACGACGCGCGAAGCGCTTCAACAAAGTCCCGTATGCGTTCAAATACCATTCATCCGATAGCGATGAAACTTCGGTGAGATGTTGTGTACACACCAGGGAAGGCTTCTGGATTAGTAACCCATTTTACAATTGGTAGCGCCCGAGTAGATTCAACAAATGAGCGACGACGCTCGAAGCGTTTAAACAAAGTCCCGTAGGCGTTCATATACCATTCATCCGATTGCGATGAAACTTGGGTGAGATGTTGAGTGCACTCCAGGGAATATTTATGGCTTAGTAAATCCATTTTACAATAGGTAGTGCACGAGTAGATTCAACAAATGAGCGACGACGCGCGAAGTGCTTCAACAAAGTCCCGTATGCGTTCAAATACCATTCGACCAATAGTGATGAAACGTGGGTGAGATGTTGTATACACACCAGTGCAGGCTTCTGGATTAGTAAATCTATTTTACAATTGGTAGCGCAGGAGTAAATTCAACAAATGAGCGACGACGTGCGAAGCGTCTAAACAAAGTCCCGTATGCGTTCATATACCATTCATCCGATTGCAATGAAACTTGGGTGAGATGTTGAGTACACTCCAAGGAAGGTTTATGGATTAGTAAAATCATTTTACAATAGGTAGCGCACGAGTAGATTCAACAAATGAGCAACGACGCGCGAAAGGTTTCGACAAAGTCCTGAATGCGTTAATATACCATTCGTCCGATGGCAATGAAACTCGAGTGAGATGTTGTGTACACTCCAGGGAAGACGTTTGGCTTAGTAAATCCATTTTACAATAGGTAGCGCACGAATAGATTCAACAAATGTGCGACGACTCTCGAATCGTTTCAACAGAGTCCCGTATGCGGTCATATACAATTCGTCCGATAGCGATGAAACTTGGGTGAGATGTTGTGTACACACCAGGGAAGGCTTGTGGATTAGTAAATTCATTTTACAATTGGTAGCGCAGGAGTAAATTCAACAAATGAGCGACGACGCGCGAAGCGTTTAAACAAAGTCCCGTAAGCGTTCATATACCATTCATCCGATTGCAATGAAACTTGGGTGAGATGTTGAGTACCCTCCAAGGAAGGTTTCTGGATTAGTAAATCCATTTTACAACACGTAGCGCACGAGTAGATTCAACCAACGAACGACGACAAGCGAAGCTTTTCAATAAAATCCCGTATAAGTATACCATTCATCGATTGCAATGAAACTTTGATGAGTTGTTGTGTACACTTACGTGAAGGTTTGTAATTTAGTCAATCCATTTCACAGGGGGTAGCGCACGAGTAGGTTCAACAAATGAGTGACAGGGCACGAATCGTTTAAACAAAATCGTGTATGCGTTCATATGCCATTCATCCGATTACGATGAAACTTTGATGAGTTGTTGTGTACACGCCAGGGAAGGTCTTCGACTTACTAAATCCATTTTACAATATTGGTAGCGCACGAGGAGATGTAACAAATGAGTGACGACGTGCGAAGCGTTCCAACAAAATCTCGTATGCGTTCATATATGCTACTATTCATCGATTACGATGAAACTTTGATGAGTTGTTGTGTACACTTACGTGAAGCTTTCTAACTTAGTAAATCCATTTCTCAGTTGGTAGGGTAGGAGTAGATTCAACAAATGAGTGACAGCGCACGAATCATTTAAATAAAATCTCGTTCGCGTCATTTGGCATTCATCCGATTGGGATGAAACGTTGGTGAGTTGTTGTGCACGCTCCCACGAATGTTTCTAGATTAGTAAATCCATTTCACGATAGTTTTGAGGCAGTTAACGGAAATTGAAAAATATATTATGTATCCAAAAGCACTTCAAGAAACAAAATTACAAAGCCAACACTTTCTTTGATTGGCATTGCAACGCCTGTCGGGTACAGCTTTTTTCTCTAATTTTAGATTGTACATTTATGAAGAAAACAATATATGAGAATTAAAATTCATCTCGATTTTCTATATGATTTGTATGTGGAGTCTAGTAATTTGAACAAATATGCACTTGGAAGGATGAACTGTGAAATGTGTCGTTAGTGTAAAGTGTTTTAATATTTAATGTATGTTATCCATGATACAAAATTTTCAACTTTAAAATGCTGCTTTCTTCGCCTTTAAATCACCAAAAAAATCATTTCCCTACTCATAAGGAATGTGGTTCTTTAAGTTTGATGTTCTATATCTATAAGATAGAATTAGTATTCTTTGGTTCGCCAGTGCTATTTATAGGAGACCATGAGCGGAATTGCGAATATTGCGAGAATATATCATAAAGAGATACCATATATCGCCAGATTAAGAAACTTGGAAAATCAAACAGAAGTTGTAGATCAGTACTTCATCAATTGACCCCTGTACACGTTCAACGTAGAGTTGGTATCCATCGTCACCTTTCGGTAACCCCATGGATGATATAAGGTGCGTTCAAGGTCAAAGGTCACGAGCCGGAGGCTGTAATGCGCAAACTGGTGACGACTTCGGCTAATCGCGGCGTGTTTAATGAGGTGTGGTTCCGACCAGAGCGTGGAGGGTCACAGCCCGTCGCTAGAGGGCACGCGTGCACCTTCCACGCTCTGATCGGAACCACACCTCGTTACACACGCCACGATTAGCCGATGTCGTCACTGGTTTGCGCATTACAGCCTCCGGCTCGTTACATTTTGAACGCACCTTATAGATTTTTCAAGAGAATTGTCACGTGTGATGAAAAATGGGTCTAATAAAGCATCGCTGACGCCTCGAAACAGTGGTTCAGTCCCCATCAAACAGCCAAAGTCATCGTTAAAAGGGATCGGTTCGGCCCCAAAGTGATGTTGTGTGTCTGGTGGGATTTTGAAGGAGTGATTCACTGAGGGTTTGTTCCAAACTTGCGAGCAGTTAATGTGGATCTTTACCCTCAACAAATGGAACGAGGTCATGAAATTTTGAGACGGAGATACCCAGCATTAGTTAACCGAAATCGAGTTCTCTTGCAGCTGGACAATGCAAGACCTCATGCTGCACGAACAACCATGGCAAAAATTCGGGAATTGGTAAGAGTCGAGCTGTTACCACACAGGGGCGTATATACATTTTTTTTCGGGGGCGGGGGAGGGGGGGGGGGGGCTGGATATCCTGGAAAATTGTGAGTATTCTCAGGGGATTGTCACCGCAAAATACCCAGAAATATCAACCAATATCTTACGAGAGCATAAAACTTTGTGCAATTATTTTAGATAAGATTCAAAGTTTATATAGCCTACAATTACTGGCAATACACAAAAAGTTGTAAAATGCAACACGACACACAAATAAAATTGTATAATTAATGAATTTTCTATTATGGCCTTTGGAGTATGAATGGCAAATATCTAAATATTTGCCAATATACTGAGCAGAAAGGTAAAGAGTTTTTTTTTACAAGTTTATAATTTATTTGAAGCCTCCGTGGCTTAGGCGGCAGCACGCCGGCCTCTCACCGCTGGGTCCGTGGTTCAAATCCCGGTCACTCCATGTGAGATCTGTGCTGGACAGAACGGAGGCAGACAGGTTTTTCTCCGGGTACTCCGGTTTTCCCTGTCAAAATTTCATTCCAGCAACACTCTCCACTATCATTTCATTTCATCTGTCATGCAATTAATCATTGCCCCAGTGGAGTGCGTCAGGCCTCGGCAGCCGGCACAGTTCATATCCTCGCCGCTAGATGGGGCCTTCATTCATTCCATTCCTGACCCGGTCGGAGACTGGAAGAAGGCTGTGGATTTGCATTCATAATTTATTTCTCAAAAGTACCGTACTGTGGAATTCACAGTTTTGCCTCACAAGGCTGAGTGTACCCCGTTCCAGCCCTCAGACAGAATTAAAATTTCTTGGGAGAGCTGGGAATCGAATTCGGACCTCCGGGGCGGCAGCCAAGACAACTAGCCACTACACCAAGAGTTAGTCTGATTTCAATCTTAATATTGTTTATAACTTAGCTAATAAGTTAAGATTGGGGTACAACCAAATTTACAATTATTTTATGCTCTTACAAAAGCAACAATTTCTTAATTTTATTGGCTTTTTTCGGAGGGGGGGGGGCTGGAGCCCCTCAGCACCCCCCCTTATATACGCCCCTGCTACCACATCCAGCATACAGTCCTGATCTTGCCCCTTCAGATTACCATCTTTTTCGATTCATGGCCCATTTATTGCGTGGAAGAAATTTCGAAAAAATTGAGCTCTGGTACTGGTTCTCGCCGAATTCTTCGCATCAAAACCTACAGACTGGTACCGTCGTGGGAAAGGAAATCTCACAAAAAGATGAATAAAGACCATTGAATCTGATGGTCTCTACTTAGAGGAATACTATAATTTCTTGTCAGAAAACCTTCCAAATAAAATGTTCTTTAAAAACCAACATTACTTTCGAGACATCCCCTATATCAGTGCTGTCCAACTTTCTGGAATGCTAGGGCATATTTAACTAATGCCCAAAGAGGTGCGGGCACCACCACTGGCATCAAAGACAATATTTGACCACAGTTACTACAATTATTATTGTTATTTTATTATTACCTATTTTATTGATGTGTAACATGATTCCACTCGGTTGATGGATATTTTTGTGGGAGTGATTTTGAAAAATGGGACGGAAGTGGATCGGACGGAAGTGTGTAAGACGCACTGCCAGCTAAATCGCATCCCTCCCGGCTGCTTTAGCAGTGGTACCATGTGGAATGTATGTAACATATATGTTCCTTCAAGGTTTGGAGGCGCCATTACAGATATTTCTGCAATAAATCATCTTCATGTTGTCGTTCTTTGGTGTAAACATATTCATTATATCATATTTGCTGAAAACAATTATGATTTATGGAGAGATTGTTTTTCAATCTCTGGATAAAAGTGATGGGCATCCACTCCCCGAGTAGTTTTTCTCAACACTTTCATACTGATCGGTAAACGCTCATGCGAACTCTGGTGTCAACTGATTGAAACACAAACCACGTGTTAAAAGTCTTCGTATCAGTATTTATATCATGATATGCTTTAATTTGAAGCATTGTAACTAGTCGGCAAAGCCGGTATTATGTTTCTGCACAATGGCTATTCAGATATTAACCCACATTGAGGTATTGCAGTGATCAATGTAATATATATCGATGTTTTTACACGGTAAATGAGCTAGCCTTTCATAGACCACTATAGGAATTCCCTTTACTGTCAAGTAGGCGTATTCGTAACTAATTTAAAACTCAATTCCACGCAGGAACATTATCGAAAAAAGCAAAATATTAATGGAGCTTTAAAAATACTTCCATATTACTACCGGCACGTGAAAATGAGTACCTGTCTTGTACTTAAATTTCTATGGTTGTAATGGCTGCTGGATAGCTTCTTGGTCTGCGAATCATGAGGTCTCAGGTTCGAACCCCAGTCCCGGCATTTATTTTTGCTACCGGATTATCGATTTAAACGATATTTATTATAACATTATGCGTCATTTGAACAGAATCTATATGAAATTACGATTTATCTAATTTTAATTACAATAGTTTGCACCAAGCAGGTGTTGGGAAATTTGATTGTATTGAACATTATTTCTAGTAGTCTATAGATAGGCTAGAGACTGTGGTTATTCCTCCTCTTAATTTACAATATAATATGTGATGTTTGTTCAAACAAGTTTGACAGTAGCATATCTCCAATTCAATCTATACATTCATCATAGTACCAATATGAAAACGGAGCGTAAATTAACATTTTAAGAATGTCCAAGCTGTGTAGTATGAGAGTGGGATCACATGTCAGATGACTTCACATACTGTTACGAGAGCGGGGTTGCTTCATTCCCTCTCGCGTGACTCACAGCCGCCTGAGGCTACCTCTGGTCTCTGTCGGCCGGCTACTTGCGCAGCGGGAACAAACACATGGTCTGGAATGTTCCCGGCGTACCTGGTGATGGAACTCTCGGGAGGAGCCATGAACTCTCCAACTCTGGAAACGTCCATTGAGTCACCACCCTCCCTATATAAAGCGGCCTCACCACCTAGGGAGGGACTGTGTTTTTGAGTATGTGCGTGTTTTTACCTGTGCGACAGTAGTGTGGCGACGGGACGTGCGAATTTGCGAAACTCAAGTGAGGCTGATTCTCCAGACAGTGATGCAGTGCGAATCATACGGAGGGACTGAGTTTTGAGGAGTGTGTACTTACCTAGTGCGACAGAGATATTGTGGTGAATTGCGAAACGCAGTGGGCTGTTTCCTAGCCAGCGGACAGCGAAGCAGTGTGTAGTGGTGAGTGACTGGCTATCGTAAATAACTGTAGTTTGTGTACAAGGCAGAGTTGCAGGTATTAATAGCGAGGACAGTAGTGTGAATGTAGGCTAAGTGTGGAAGCTATAGTGACTAGTAGTGTCTTATGAAGTGAGATTCAGTGCTTATTGTGGGGTGTATTTTCCTGGCCTGTAATAAAGCTAATATTTCGTTAAAGGAACAATTTTGTTGTGCTTTCAGCCACCGTAATCCAGTTAACGAACTTGCCACTAGGGGCAACACGTATCAACACATTTCATCTCAATTTCATAGTAGGATAACATGTCAGATGTTACACATCATATGCTACTACTGTAAGGATCGTATCATTATTATTATTATTATTATTATTATTATTATTATTATTATTATTATTATTATATATATAATTCGTTGAGGCCATCTAGGACCACGTTAAGTCTTGCTACACTTGGCAATTTGTTTCGCCTTCCTCTGAGCCCAGAATTCCCTCATTCTCTGTGAGTGGGCCATCTTGCGCTCCGCTGTCCAAGTGGTACCTTATCTTCTTTTCAGGTTCGATGTCTCGTCTCGGGTTAGCCCATTAGTCAGTATCATTTTGCAGAAGAGATCTCTATTGAAGGCGTCGTCGGGTTTTAGATGCAGCATTTTGAGGTCGTCTTTGGTATTCATAAACCAGGGCATTGTGGTTTTGGGTTTGGAGTCAAAGAAATGAAAAATCTGTTTAGTCAGCCTGTTTCCGTCCATTCGTTTGAGATGACCGTAATACCGTGCCCGCCTTTTACGGATCGATTCTGAAATTTTCTCTATTTCACTGTAGACTTCTTTGTTGGATTTTTATAGTGGATACCATTCTTGTAATTTGATCCCATTATACCTCTGACGATTTTGCGCTCTTTTTTCTCCAGTTCTTCAAGGAGTCCTTTATTAGCATTTAGGGATAGGGTTTCGGCTGCATACATAACTACTGGTTTCAGAACAGTTTCATAATGACGTAGTTTAGTATTTTTGGACAGGCATTTTTTGTTGTATATTGAGCGCGATGTTTGATAGGCTATTTCGAGTTTGCTTACTCGTTCCTTGAGTGATTCTTTGTCCAGTCCACTTTTCATGATGATCTCTCCCAAGTACTTAAATTTTTCCACTCTGTTGATCTTCCCGGATTTTGTCTAGAGTTTTGCTGGAGCGTCTTTGATGTTGGTCATTACTTCTGTTTTTTCGAATGATATCTGCAAGCCAGTTTGTTCAGCGATTTCTTTTAAAAGGTCGATTTGCATCTTAGCAGTTTCTACGTCGTTCGACAGAATGGCGATGCCATCAGCGAATGCTAGACAGTCGACTATGATCCCCTTGGATTTTGCTCCCATTCTCAGAGGGCTATACTCAGTTTCTAATAATTTTGTTCGCCAGGTCCGAATGACTTTTTCGAGGACGCAGTTGAAAAGCATTGGAGTCACCTTGTCTGACTCCCGTTTTGACCTCAAAGGAATCCGACAGACATCCCAGGAACTTAACTTTGGATTTTGTTTCAGTTAGGGTGGCTCTAATTAATGCCAACAGTTTCAGGTCAACCCCGAATTCGTTGAGGATGTTCAACAGAACTTCGCGGTCTATGGAATCGTAAGCCTTCTTAAAGTCCACAAAGACTGATACGTACGATTTGGACATGAGATTGCAATATCTAATGATTGTTTTGAGGTTGTGGATCTGTTCGGCAGTTGAACGACCCTTTCTGAATCCCCCTTGGTATTCTCCTATTTGATGCTCGACTTCGGCTTCTAATCGCTCCAGGATAGCAAGTGAGAGAATTTTGTATGTTACCGGTAGGAGGGATATTCCTCTGTAGTTGTTGACGTTTTTCATGCTGCCTTTCTTGTGTAACGGATGGATCAAGGCCGTTTTCCAATCTTCTGGTAGAATTTCATTTTTCCAAATTTGTTGTATTTGCTTCTGCAAGATTTCAACTGCTTCTTCGGGAGCATATTTCCAAAGTTCTGCAACTACAGAGTCTTCCCCGGGCGCTTTGTTGTTTTTTAGTCGAGCAATGTGACGCTTGATTTCGTCTTTGTTGGGTGGTCTTGATTCTGGGCATCTGCGAATGGGTTCCTCGGTCTTGATGGGATTTTTGGGTTGGTCGCAATTTAGTAAATTCTTAAAGTAATCAGCTAGGATGGTACAATTTTCTTCATTTGAGGTCGCCAGTGTACCGTCCTTTCGCTGAGAGCATAACGACGGAGGTTTATAACCCGTAAGTTTCCTTTTGAACGATCCGTAGTACTCTCTGGTGTTGTTTCTTTTAAAGTCTTGGTCGATCTTCTCAATAAGTGACTTTTCATATTTACGTTTCTCAGCTCGGATCACTTTAGCTGTCTCGGCTCGTTGGGCTTTGTAGGTTTCCCAATCAGTTTGCGATTTTGTTGAGTAATATTGTTTCCATGCATCGAGCCTTTTCTTGAGAACTGAAACACATGTATCATTCCACCAGGCATGTTTCTTGCTTCTTTTAATTTCAGCTATTATTATTATTATTAATATTAATAATAATAATATAATTATCAAACAATATATGTAAAATTTAAAAAGACTACAAAATAACTACGATTAAAATGTTTTTGATTTACAACTTACATAATTAGTAATTAGAACACTGCATGTTCACTGCAAATTCAGAAAGATCTGGTGTGAGGCTGGAACAAGCTGCTCTTAATGCCTCATCTAGATGTGAGTCAGGCTGGATCGGTATTTAATCCTGTTGATGCTCATAGATAAAATTGTGACTTGACAAAGATATGTCGAACCAAAAGAAGAATACATTTTCAAAGCAACACTATGGACCATGGGATATTTATTCCTATCCACCAGAGTTCAGAAATTGCTTGATGTTGAGTAACATGATAGCAGAGGTATATCTTCTTGCAGATTAAAAATTTCCATTTCTACTTCTTACAAATTACAATTTTCGAAGATCTCACACGTCCTATCTCTAAGTTCAGTAATGTCCACTGAAGCGAACGGATTATTGATGGACATTATCACTGGTTCAAGTGCTGAAAAATGACTAAACCTGTTACTAAATTCTGTGGATAAGATTTCAAGATGCTGAGCAAAAGATAGAAGATCGCCTTCACCGACATTTACGGTTTCCGTAATTTAAAAGTTGGAAAGTGAGAAAACGAATTTCTTTTGAAATGTCCAATTCATAGCTTTGGTTTCCGCTGAAAAGCATTTACTGCACTTATCATACATGAACTATTGCGATATTTTCCTTACAATTGCAGGTTTAGCTCATTTAATTTTGAAGTGATATCTGCCAAGAAACCTAAATCTAGTAGCCATGATCTCTCACCAACTTCTTGACATAATGCCCAGAAGATTTCAGAAATTCTCTGATCTCATTCAGATGACTGCAAAATCGTTCCACAGCGTTCACCCTACTAAGCCACCTAACGTCTTCGTGAATAATTACGTCACCTTGTGGAGAATCTGATATATTCAAAAGATTTCTCAACATTCAGTGACGTGTAGAGGATGATCTGACGTAATTTAATGCACAAGTTACAACTTTCAAGACATGGTCGAACTTCAATAACTTTGTCCATAGAGATTCCTGGTGGACAATCGAATGATAACAAATACATTTTGGAAATGAATCATCTTTAGCGCAAAGAGCATGAAACCCGTTATTCCTACTAGTCATTGAAGGCGTTCTATCTGTTGTTATAGCAACAAGTTTAGAGAGTGGAATGTTCCTATCTCTCACAAATTTCAGGAATGCGTTAAATATGTCTTCTCCCTTAGTTCATCCTTGAGGTGGTAGAACTTTCACAAACTCCTCCTTAACCGTAAAATCATGAAAGACCATTCTAATAAATACACACAACTGTGCAATATCAGAAATGTCAATGCTTTCATCAAACGGAAGCGAAAAACATTCACTCGACTGCAGGTCCTGACACAATTGAGATTATAAGTTGTTAGATATATCTTCAACCCGTCTAACAACAGTTTGCTGAGACAATTGAAGGGAAGATTTCTCTTTGTGACCGTCGAATGGAGATTCCGCGGCACTTACCAATGCTTCTTTAACTACTTCCCCGTCACTTAAAGTCGTCTTTCTTTTAGTTAAAACGTAACAGACTTATAAGAGGCCATCGCCTCATTACTATTTCGCTGAACTGACCTTTTAAATGCAATTTGCTGTAATTTTAATTTAGATTTTAAGTCTCTAATTTTGTTTTATCGTAATTCAGAATTAACAGGAAAATACTAATAAAGTCCTTGTGATTTGTCGAAATATGTCGATCTACATTACTTTCCTTCGGAACAGACACAATACTATTACACAATAAACACACGGACTTTCCTCTAAATTCGACAAAACGATACTGATTTTCCCAATTACTGTTGAAACTGTAAGTTCTTTGCCTCTTAGCCATACTGTATCACAAGACCAGAACATTCACCAAATACCTTCAAAAGACCATACTTACTGTTTCCGGCATAGCTTTGTTGGGATTCAAGTAACTTTGTCTCTAATTATCTCCCAGTTGAGACCTGGCGAAAGCGCAAATTCAGGAGGAGAGTGTGTCTTTTGTATGGTGGAAATGTTTACGACACAGCAGAGGTCCTAGTTCTGAGAAGGGATATAAACACCGTTATGACAAGTAGGTACCCTTCTAATGAGAGGAAACAGGAAAAGACGCGTAGATAAATATGCTCATGGGTGTGACTAGGAAGATGTACCGAAGAAAATATTTTTTTCTTGAAATTTAAATTAATATTAAAAACTCCTTGGAATAAAAATGTACTTATGAAGGGCGCCAGGAAATTACTCCGAGGGCACCATGGCAGAGGTCAGTCTGCTTTTAGGAGTAAATGAGCTACAATGTCCATTAACAATAAGCGCCAACAGTTTTCTTTAACCAATAAACTGAAATGTATTGAGGTATTTGAAAGTGGGAGGTCACGCAACCTCCATGCAAGAAAGTGGCTTGGATAAACTTGGTTATAAGACAACCTGGGTGCAACGAAAACCTCTATATAAGAAAGAATTACATTTCCTCCTTCAACTTGCTTGTAACCAGGTTCGACTGTATACAGATATTTTAAGCCCCCTTTATAAGTTAAGAAATAGCTTGCCACGGTGGGTGAGTGGTTATCGTGTCAGACTACCAACCCCAAGCTTGCAGGTTCATTCTTGGCCAAGGTAAGTGATTTTTGAAAGGCGACAAAAATCATGACACGCATGTCATACGTAGTTGGCATGTTAAAGAACCTTCCACTAATTACACCTGTGCGAAGCTAAATTGGATAGGTTAAGAATGTAAACAACGCTCTTAGGTTTCTACGTTCGTTGCCAAGAGCCGACTGCGGTGGCGTTTAGTAGGTAAGTCATGAACTTGGCCTCGTAGTCGTTGACGGTGGCGCTTGGTGGCAAAAGTAGGAACTATTTGAAAAATTCTAAGCTGCAGTCTGCACTTAAATTAAAAAACAGTTAGCACACACTAACACAGTCAACACAATTAACACCGGTTATTAGACAGATTCTACACACACCCAAAGTACACGGGGCTACATGACCGCGTTGTCGCAGCCCCTAAACTTAAGAACCAACCAACCAACCCATTTGAATTCAGTAGGCCGTGTTCATAATGGCAAAAATAATCTCGGGATATTTCGCCAACACAAAAGCTCCTCCTTTCTCTACTAGAAAGCGCTATAGTGTCAAGGGGCCTAGATATATTACCTCCTTGACTTTCATAGCGCTCCAAGGAACAACAAAGTTCATCATGCAAGCTGCCCTCTGAGCGCAAATAACCAAGCTTGCACCCGGTACCCTAGGCCATACGATATTCTTCTTCTTGCTGTCGTTTCGGCCATCTACGGACCACGCTATTTCAACTGCCCTTTCCCCTGTCTTTGCGCCAGGGCCTTAACGTTCGCCCAGTATTCCCGCATTCGTTTCCTATGCTGTTCCTTCGTCTCTTCAATCCATGTCTTGCCAGTTTTTAGTTTTGTCCTTTCTTGGAATCCATGATTTTCTTGGAGTTTCGACTTTAGTGGAACACGTTTCTGGATATCCTCCAGGGTTATTCCCACTTCACGCAGGTATTTTTTTCTACTTCGGTGAACCACGCCGCCTTGGTTTTCTTGTTAAGAAGAAAACTGAAGATCCTATTGCTCAATCTTGTAGAACTCATATGAGCAATGTGGCCATAGAAAACTATCCTTCTCTTGCGAATGGTGCTCGTGATCTTTTCTACATGAGAGTAGAGTTCATGAATGTGTCGTCTTCTGAACTCACAATTTTCTTTGATTGAACCTAGGATTTTTCTAAAGATCTGCCTTTCTCTTATTTCTAGCTTCTCGATCATACCCTTTCTACTCTTAGCAAGGCATTCGGCACCATATAAAGCCTCCGGATATTGCTTTCTTCTTGTAGACATTTTTAGTTAGTTGATATGCCGTTTCCAATTTTCTGATCCGTGATGTAAAGGCTTCTTTCTCCGAGGTGTTGGGATCTATCCACTCTCCAAGATATCATTATTATTATTATTATTATTTAGTTAAAAAATTACGACATCTATCAATTTTCTAAAAAGCAAAGTGAAAAAACTCTGCACTGAGGTACCAAATAGCTGACTGGGTAACTCATCACTTGATAGTTTAAATAAAAAGGAACAGATGAAGTCAAGTTATGCCCATTAGATTCAATATTTGCGGTGCCGTATGAGACTGCGGCACACAGGTTGTGTGTGACCTAGTATTTGGCGGAGCACGTGCTTCATCTGAACACGTTCTTGTGTGGAGTAACTCATTGTATCTAATGATATATGAAGTTTGTTGGCAAGGCTTAAATACCCTCGAGAATAACCTCTCATACCAGCTAAAAACAAATAAATTGACTACGGGTTAAAGAGGCACTATAGGATGGGATTTAAAGAGGAAGACTGGAATATCATACTGCCTCTGGGTTTCTTCTACCCATACAGACCCAAGCATACACCTCGTGACGTACACCAGTTGGCATACTCCCGTGCCACAAAATCAAACGTGGGCACAGGATAAGACTGTTGTTATTGTTGTTTCATTTGAATGGCTTGGACAGCGTGGTCATTCAACCCCGTGTACTTAGGTATGTGTGTGGGGAATTTTGTCTGAAAACCCATGTTACTGTGATAGCTGTTTTAGTGTGTGAGTATTTGTAATTAACCCGGGAGAGGTGCCGCTTACTTGGGAAACGTTAGAGGTGGCGCGGGGTCATTTTGACCCCTCCCAATTATTTCTCAGTAATAACGACAATTATTTTGTTTATGCTACTGATATGGCATGAAAACTTTCACAGAAATAATGAGCAAGTATATTTGTCTAAAATGAAGGACATGCACACATTATAAACGGGTATTTACACTATAATAGGAATGGTGCGGATCTGACAGGTAATCATCTATTTTTATGGAATATCTGATAATTCTTACTTCAGTTTGCCTATTAACAATATCGAAATCAATGATTAGACAAGTTATAGATAATGTAGGGTTCTAGTTTTTAACCAATCACACATTTTAGAGAAGTCTCTAGTTCTATTGTGGTTGTATTGTGCTCCGTTTTGTAACTGTCTTTGCCAGAAAGGGTACACATCCGCTGAGAAAGAGGCATATCATCATCACTCTCTTCATTTTCTTCTTCGTCTGCACTCTGCTCAGTATCACTTTAAGATTCTGCTATTTCTACTTCATCTTCACTATCACTGTTTTCACCTCTTAATATGTCTTCCTCTTCGACGTCTTGCAGAAGAGATAACACCATGGATTCTTGCTCTTCGTAGCACAGACGATTCATAATATTTTATTTTAACACTTAACTACAATCAATTCTATTTTGCGATCAGACAGCTACATTCTCATGGAGTACACGTAAGACTGGAACAGCTGTTCACTCTGCCAGCGGTACTGGTGGCGAGGAGGTCTTTCAGAACACATTGCGACACGTCTCTATAAAAATACATTTGTCTCGGCCCTCATCCCTTCCACTAACAGGCTACTGCCCTCAGACAATAGATAAGACATGTGGGGAAAGGTATGTGACAGGTTTGGTCTGTGTGTAGTGAAATGTAGAAACCCCAGCATAACGAAACTGCGTGGGGTCACAAAGTCCCCCGCGCCACCTCTCCCGGGTTAAGGAGAGGATTGGGAAGGAGGCAGCCGTGGCCTTAAGTTAGAAACCATCACAGAATTCGCCATACCACCAATAGCGACTAATGGAATCCACATAATTTGGGACAAACTAAAACAAGTAGTTCCGTGAAGAACTATACAGCCTATTTTCATATATCATACTTATATTAACTGCCACTATCAACATACAAAATTTCAGTTTGATTGCTGTAATAGATTCGTAGATATTGAGTACCGACTAAATATTTCGGATGGTCGCCATGTTGGATTTTATATATGTAGGTCCTAGAGTTATGTAATGTTACATGAAGATGATTGTGTACGTGTAGCATTCAAACTTTAATCGCATGATTAGGACACAAGAAGTAATAAGGAGATTATAAAATTTCGCACAGTTGCCATCTTGTGGTTATGGAAACAATTGAAATAAATTAGGTGCCAGTGGATTAACATTCGTAAAAGGATTTTTACTGTACCAAGTTTCACTGTACTCGGATGGTTAAATTGCGAGAAAAGTCCATGTGAATATTTATATTTCGCCTCGCCGCCATGTTGGATTTGTGATCACCAGGTTATTTAAAGTCCTATAGGTGAACTTAAGTTCATATCCCCTATGAACATAAAAAAATCAGTTTGATTGCTATAATAGATTCGTAGATATTCAGAGTCGTCTGAATATATCAGATGGTCGCCATGTTGGATTGTTAAATGTATAGGCCATAGAGTCATGTACCATTGAAGGAAAATTATTGCGTAGGTTCATTATTCAAACTCTCACTTCGACCGCTTGATTACGACACAATGAATAAAAACTTAATTTTAAAATTCGCACAGCCGCCATCTTGAGGTTACGTAAACAATGGAACTAAATTAGATACCAGTGCATTCCAATGTGTATGAACATTTCCTGTACCAGATTTCATTGCGTTTGGAACATTAAATCGCGAGAAAGGTCTAATTAAAATTTTCAAATTCGCTTGGCCGCCATGTTCGTTTTGTAGTTAAGCGCTTTTTGAAAGTCTCATAGATGAAGTTCCAGTAGTGCTCTTTATCTTTGCATAAAATTTCAGGGTGATACAGCTAATAGTTTCAGAGATAAAGAATGCCGGTGAAATATTTCGCTTATCCGCCATCTTGTGGTTATATAAACAATTGAACCAAGTTAGATGTCGGAGCATTACAATGTGTATTAACATATACTGTACCAAGTTTTATTGCGTTTGGTTGGTTAAATCGCGAGAAACGTCTATTTAAAAGTCGCAAATTCGCGTGGCCGCCATGTTGGTTTTGTAGTTAGCAATTTTTCAAAAGTCACATAGGTGAACTTCTAGTAGTTCCCTTTATCTCCGTAATTAATTCCAGGGAGATATCAGTAATAGTTTCGGAGATATTGAATGCTGGTGAAATATTTCGCACAGCCGCCATGTTGGATTGGTGAGACGTAACAAAATTTGAAGGGCACGGTCGAGGTCGCCCGGTATAGTACTATGAACTTACCGAGTTTCATTGAAATCGCTCCAGCCGTTTAAAAGTTATTAGGGGACACACACACACACACCTCACACACACACGCATACACACACGGACAAAAGGTGATCTCATAAGCCTATTTTTTCAAAATTGAAAATAGGCTAAAAAAACGACCTATTAACATTAGAGAAAGTCAATGCCCGCTATATGAAAAGAGTCTTGGGTATCGGGAAGACAGCGCTGTCAAAATTGACTTATGTCTTCACAAAATGCACGCTGCCGCTCACCGAGGCCTATGAGAGTGCCTTTCAAATACTCAAAGAAAAGCAAAACGCTATCTGAGATAATGATGATCGTGTGGCCTCCATATTGGCCGAGTGTAGGTCTTTCTACTTGACGCCCGTGGGCGACCTGCGCGTCGTAATTAGGAGGAAGTGTTGATGAAGACGTCACATACACCCAGTCCCCGAGCCACGGGAATTAACCCCAGAAGCTTAAAATCCCTGATGGCTCGGTCGGGAATCGAACCCCGGGCACTTCTGGCCAAAGCCTAGCACGCTAACCACTTAGCAACGGAGCCCGACATCTGGGATAATTTCTACTCTACTGACGTCATAATGACTGACGAATTGAAACAAGCAAACTATGAACACCGACACGTAATGACACGATACGCTACACATGGCTTTCGCTACAAGTTCTGCCGAAACAAGAGATTCCGCCAACCAACTGAAGTATGTTTGTGTGATCTATGCAGTGAATGCTGTTCTCGATATCGTGCAAAATATTGCCGACAAAGACATACATCTATGACCCAATTGGGATTGGAATAATGTACAGTAGGTTACTCAGTTTTGTATTTTGCACATTGTGGACAACCACGAGAAACCACTACAAAGATGGCTGAGTGTACCGCGTACTAGTCCTCAACCCAGAATTAAATTTCTTGCCAGAGCTAGGAATCGAACCCGGACCTCCAGGCTGACAGCCAAGAATGCTAGCCGCTACACCAGGAAGTTGATATAGGATAAAACTAAGGCTAGGACCCTATTTGCGAAGTCGCGTCGACGAAACAAAACTCTACCACGTACACACACTGCGATAGATAAATCGTAGTTTAAGAGTGGGTTTTCAAGGGATGTCAATGAGTCTGGTAGCGTGATCACTAAGGTTTAAATGTTTAAGAAATGTCATTTTTAGCCTATTTTCATTTATGAAAAAAAAAAAAGGCTTAAGAGATCACATTTTGTCCGTATGTGTGTGCGTGTGTGTGTAATTCGCGCGTGTGTGTGTCCCACTAATAAAATCTAAACGACTGGAGCGATTTCAATGAAATTTGGTAAGTTCATAGCACTATTCCGGATGCCCCAACAGTGCCCTTTAAATTTTATTACGTCTCTCCAATCCAACATGGCGGCTGTGCGAAATATTTGACCAGCATTCAATATCTCCGAAACTATTACCAATATCACCCTGGAATTTTGTACGATGATAAAGGGAACTACTAGAAGTTCATCTATGTGACTTTTGAAAACCTGTTAACTACAAAACTAACATGGCGGACAAGCGAAATTGCGACATTTAAATAGACGTTCCTTGCGATTTAACCAACCAAAACGCAATGAAACTTGGTACAGTATATGTTTATACACATTGTAATGCACAGACATCTAAATTCATTCAATTGTTTCCATAAACACAAGATGGCAGCTGTGCAAAATTTTAAAATCTCGTTTTTACTTCTTGTTTCCTAATCATGCAATTGAAGTTTGAATACTACACGAACAAAATAATCTTCATGTAACAGTATATAACTCTACGACCTACATATATTAAAATCCAACATGGCGACCATCCGAAATATTAGTCGGTTCTCAATATCTACGAATCTATTACAGCAATCAAACTGAAATTTTGTATGTTGATAGTGGCAATTAACATAAGTAGGATATATGAAAATAGGCTATAGTTCTTCACGGAACTACTTGTTTTTCCTCGACTACACTTTCATTAAAAACTGTAATTAAGCAGGAGTTCAATGTCCCTGATTCCTTTGAGGTGGATTTTATAGAGCATATAAATGCATATTTGGGTCATTTCCATAGTTATTGTCATATATCATCAATATTAATGTTTTAAGGTCATGTTTTGGTAATATTTTAGGGTTAGGTGGTGGACTTAAAATATGGTATCCGCTGGTCGCTGCAAGGTTTCTGTGCGTTAGCGGCGTTAATAATTTAAAAAATTGCCAATTGTTGCAGACAACCAGAAAATATTTAACTGTAACTAAACTTGATAATATTTTTAACTTAGGGAATTTTCTTTCTTTTTTACGGGAAATGTGATTTGTGTCGCAGTTTTTAACGCGAGAAAAGGTGAAGAATATGCTGCTTTCCGCGAGTCTCTTGATACATTCTGCGAAAAGAATTTGAGCAAAATATTTGTCGTATGCCTATTCATGAAATCAGCATAGATTTTATCAATGTTTAGGTTTAAATGTAGAATTAATAATAAAACTAACATTCCACTACATTAATAACACTTGTTTTTAAAAAGCATGTAAATATATTAAGGAACATTTTACCATTTTTGGATCTTATTGCAGTACATCTAGGGCATATTTGTCTGCATATTTCTCGTTTCTTTAGGTCCTAAACATTCGAACCTTAGATATCACTCTTTTACTTAGAGCAAGAATGAATAATAAGTGGCAGAAACATTGTTATTGGATTTAGCGAATAACAGGTCAAACATACGAAGTTATTAGGGGTTGAAACTAACCCCGTGGCAGCTAATTCCTTGAATTGAGCCAATCACGGGGGCCGAGAAGTGCTAACATGCCTCGCTGGCACCGGGATCGAATCCCACCTCGGACATCCAGAAATGGTTTTTGTAGTTTCCCATTTTCATTATCAGGCAAATGCCAGGACGGTTACTTTCAATAAGTCCATGGCCGATTTCCTTCCAAAACCCCTTCCCTGATCAGTCCTCAAAAGGAAAATAAATGACAATTGGCTGCAAGATAAATATAACAAGTAGTTCCGTGAAAAACTATACAGCCTATTTTCATATATCCTACATATGTTAACTGCCACTATCAACATACCAAATTTCAGTTTGATTGCTGTAATAGATTCGTAGATATTGAGAATCGACTAAATATTTCGGATGGTCGCCATGTTGGATTTTATATATGTAGATCCTAGAGTTGTGTACTGTTACATGAAGATTATTGTGTACGCGTAGCATTCAAACTTTAATCGCATGACTAGGACACAAGAAGTAACAAGGAGATTTAAAAATTTCGCACAGCTGCCATCTTGTGGTTTTGGAAACAATTGAAATAAATTAGATGCCAGTGTATTAACATTCGTATCAGGATTTACTGTACCAAGTTTCACTGCACTCGGATGGTTCAATTGCGAGAAACGTCCATGTGAATATTAATAATTCGCGTCACCGCCATGTTGGATTTGTGATCACCAGGTTATTTAAAGTCCTATAGGTGAACTTAAATTCATAGCCCCAATGAACAGTAAAAAATTCAGTTTGATTTCTATAATAGATTCGTAGATATTCAGAGCCGTCTAAATATTTCAGATGGTCGCCATGTTGGATTGTTAAATGTATAGGCCATTGAGACATGTACCATTAAAAGAAAAATATTGCGTAGTTACATTATTCAAACTTTCAATTCGATCGCATGATTACGACACAAGAAATAAAAACTTATTTTTTAAATTCGCACAGCCGCCATCTTGAGGTTATGTAAGCAATTGAACTAAATTAGATACCATTGCATTACAACGTGTATAAATATTTCCTGTACCTGATTTCATTGCGTTTGGAACATTAAATCGCGAGAAAGGTCTATTTAAATTTTTCAAATTCGCTTGGCCGCCATGTTCGTTTTGTAGTTAACCGGTTTTTGAAAGTCTTATAGGTGAACTTCCAGTAGCGCCCTTTATCTCCATACAAAATTTCAGGGTGATACCGCTAATAGTTTCAGAGATATAGAATGCCGGTGATATATTTCGCACATCCGCCATCTTGTGGTTATGTAAACAATTGAACGAAGTTAGATGTCGGTGCATTACAATGTGTATAGACATATACTGTACCATGTTTCATTGCGTTTGGTTTGTTAAATCGCGAGAAACGTCTATTTAAAAGTCGCAAATTCGCGTGGCTGCCATGTTGGTTTTGTAGTTACCAGTTTTTCAAAAATCACATTGGTGAACTTTTAGTAGTTCCTTTTATCACCGCAAAAAATTCCAGGGTGATATCGGGAATAGTTTCGGATATATTGAATGCTGGTGAAATATTTCGCACTGCCGCCATGTTGGATTGTTGTATCGTAACAAAATTTGAAGGGCACGGTCGGGGTCGCCCATAATAGCGCTATGAACTTACCGAGTTTCATATAAATCGCTCCAGCCGTTTAGAATTTATTAGGGGGACACACACACACACCTCACACACACACCCACGCACACACACACACACACGGACAAAAGGTGATCTCATAAGCCTATTTTTTCAAAATTGAAAATAGGCTAAAAATGTTTGAATTGAAGTTCACCTTCAATTTTTAACATTTGGCAAGAGTTCATTCCAGTTTCGATTGGATTTCTCCTAGCGTCTCCCAGTGTCATTTCTTTAATCAGTGCTACCAACATAAAGCTTACATTCATAAACGATTCCTTAAAATATACTAAATTTATATTTCCTTGAAAGAAAGTGTTATTGTAAGTGCGCGAGTGATATAGGCTTATATAGTTTCCATGGCAACAAAACTCTCAACACGTGTTATTAGCCTACTTTCGATTTTTGCAAAAGAAATGAAAATAGACTTATGAGATCTACACAGGGCCAAAAATTGTGTGTGAGTGTGTGTGAGTGTGTGTTCTCTGTATGTCTGCCCCCACCCCCTATCAATCCAAACACGGTGTAAAACCGAATTGAACGAAATTCGGTACAGAGGTAGCACTAGCAAAGGGCACCTCAGTGTCATGTTTTATATCGCCGCCATCTTTACCAAAACTTAATGGCGGCCACTCAAACGTTCAAAACGTAAAATCAAATAACGACTAAACAAATCATCCGATCTCTACCAAATTTGGTAACAACATACCTTCATATAGGACGCGTCATGTGACCAAACTACAAGGCCATCCGCCATACAATTTCAGGATGGTGGCCGTGTGAATTATGCAAACTTTATAATCCATATCATGGGACCCACCAGTTCCAATTATCGGACCGAGAATCGTTTTAACTATTCTAAAGAACGTGGCACGTTCGAAATTAAAAGTTTACCCTCTATTATTATAGTGCAGAAGTGACTTTAAAAAGCTGAGTCGTCTCAGTTAGAAGACAATATGGCAGCTAATATCTTGTGCCAGACTTATATTTCACTAGTTCGAGTATTGCATGCAATATAGCTTACTGATAGGAATAACATAATCTTTGTATGAAATGCTTTACATATAAAAATTATACTCCACTGAAGAAATCGTTTAGTCGAAATCATTATTTGCTAAGACGTTGTATGTAATTCAACTGATATCGGCAAATTTTTGTTGACTTGATTGGTTGCGTGGTAAAGCGTTAGCCTTTCAACCCGAATGACCAGAGTTCTAATCCTATCAGAGTTGTTTTTCTTACTTGCTTTTTTACATTTATTGTTTTGTAACTACTCAGACGTTTTAAAATTAAGCGTTATATTGTGCATATTACAATGGAAAATATATATTTATTTAAAACAAAATTCGCCAGCGGATTTGCACGAGACATGTAGCAGCAATATAGTGAATTATGATGGCCAACTGGCTGCGAACTGCACGCTGGCCTACAGATCAACTTACAGATTTTATTGAAAAGTTTCTTCTTATGGCCGCTAGAATGCACTCGCCCTGTAGGATTATCTTGTTCGATACTTCTCCACTAGATGTCACGACTGGTCTACGTGGGACTCCATTAATTAGCATACCATTGGCATTCAATGCGCATCGAATTTGAAGAATGACAAGTTAGTAATACGATACGTTTTTACTTTTTATTTTAAAGGGTTTGTAAGAGCCTATTGTGCGTTATTTAAAAATGTTCTTTGAACTAAAGAACAAAACGATTTCACATAGTACCTGAACTCTAGCAGTTGGTGCTAGTTCAGGATATTTATTAATTAATTAATATTCATTAATAGGGTAAGGACCCAATCCCCAGAAAAATTTGTCTGGATTGTAAAATTTTAGAAAGAGTTAACGAATTCAAGTATTTAGGATATCATTTATCTTTTCAAAAAGAACGAGACATAAATGCAAAAATAACTAATTATACCAGAACAACAGGAATCATCAATCACGTCATAAAGCCATCACTTGTCCAAAGGCATACACGCTTGCGTTTGTATAACACATTAGCCCAGTGGTTCCCAACGTTTGTCAGCTGACCGCCCCTCCCCCCCTTTCAGATACAGGAGTGCTTCACGCCCCCCTCCACCCCTCCCACTACTCATCGCTTATAATAACCTCTTCGATTGACGCGGAGGATATAGACCTAACCTAATAACACTACTGTACATAATGGAATAGGCCTATCTATTAGATACTGACTTCATTTTTGCACAATACAAAGAACACACGTTTACAACAAATCCTTAAATTAGTCAACAAATGTCAGTGAGAGGGTAAGATTCGGTGTGTTTGGTTTGATATTTGACTGAGCACAGCGGAGATCACTTGCAACATCAAGTCGACAGCTCTGCATTTTTCTTTGACACACAGCGTTGAAAATCCTGAATCGCATAAATATTTCTTTGAAAATGTAAATTCAAACTGTTCAAAGCTTCAAAGAAATCACAAAGATATGCCAACGAGACGATGAAATTGGCATAATTTTGCTCCTTACAACACAGCAAATTCCTTAATTCACCTCCAACCTCGCGGCTTCGCAGAGGTTTGTGCCGACAGTAGTTGGCAATTTCCAGTGCTTTTGAACGATTGACTTGGTGCGACAATCACTTGGAAAGATTCGAAAAATGTTTATTTTACAAAATTGTAATATTCGAGTTAAAAAAAACTTAATTCGGAAATCACTCACGCCCCCCTTGAAAAAGCCCCACTCCCCCCTAGGGGGCGCGCCCCCCAGGTTGGGAACCACTGCATTAGCCAGATCAACCCTATGCTATGGGAGCAAGGCATGGCCAATAAGATCTTAGGACATCTCCAGACTCACAGCACGCGAAATGACCTTTATGCGCCGAACAGCAGGCTATACCAAATGGGATCATAAGAGAAACAAGGATGTGCTGAAGGAACTAAAAGTGAAACCAATAACTACATACATTTGTGACTACCAAGAGAACTGGAAGCATCATGTCCAAAGGAAGGAACCTGGAAGATTACCTAAGGAGATCCTTCGCTACCAGCCACGGGGAAATAGATCTATAGGACGTCCGATGAAGAGATGGAGGGAAAGTGCAAGACCGTAACGGGATATTTGGCCCAATACTTGGAAGGAAGATGATGATGATGATGACTTTTATTGCAGCCAAATAGCAATCGAAAATATCCACATAGTTGGTATACACACGTGACTGTGATTCAAATGGAGAAGCCGTATTAGAGTGGGCAGAACTGCATAGACTATCCTTGATCCACGATAACAAACTTCCTCCGTCTTTTAACAGTGGTAGATGGCCACGTGGATACAATCCTGATCTTATTTTTGTGAGTGAGATATTAGCTAATCAAAGCATAAAATCAATTTGTACACCAATTCCTCACACTCAACACCGCCCAATTATGTGTCAGCTGGTACCAGCAATCCGCCCACGCACCACGCACTTTAGGCGAAGGTACAATTTCAAGAAGGCAGACTGGCAAAAATTCACCACAATGCTTGATGAGAGGATTACAACAATTGATCCCATCCCAGAGGCATATGAAGAGTTCCTGGAAGTCGTTCAGTATTGCTCAGAAAAACTATTCCTAGAGGATGTAGGACTAGTTACATTCAAGGTCTTACTTCTGAAACATCCACTCTGTTGAAAGAATATCAAGACCTATTCAAAAAAGATCCTTTCAGTGACGAAACTATCCACAGCGGGCAGCGTGTTATTTCCTCCATCTCAGAATCCAAACGTAACCAGTGGATTAAATTAATGGAAGAGCTGGATATGGGAAGAAACAGTTACAACGCGTGGAGGTTACTTAGACACCTCAGTAATGATACAACTAAGACCTCAGTACACAGCAACGTTTCTGCAAATCAAATAGCTAGTCAGCTCGTGGAGAGCGGCAAACCAAATAAAGCTGGAAGAGGATCAAAACAAAAAGCAGAAAAGCCGACTAATCAGGAGAACAGCATTCTCTCTAACCACTTTCTTGTAGAAGATCTAAATATAGCGCTGAATAAATGCAAAAATGGTAAGGCGGCAGGTCTTGATGACATTTGTGTTGAGCAACTGAAAAGATTTGGTCCTGTCAGTAAGCAGTGGCTCTTGGACTTATTCAACAACTGCATCAACTACTGCACAATTCCTAAACTGTGGAGAAAAGCAAGAGTTATAGCAATACTTAAACCTGGAAAGAGCGCAAGTGATCCGAAGAACTACCGACCAATCTCTGTGTTGTGTCATTTATACAAAATCTTAGAAAAAATGATTTTGGACAGACTATCTGACCTGGTAAACCCATTACTCATACCAGAACAAGCCGGCTTTCGATCAGGGAGAAGTTGTACTTCCCAAGTACTGCACCTCACACAATAGGCCTATATAGAAGGCGGCTATGAAAACAACAAAGTCACTGGAGTAGTTTTCGTTGACTTGACATCAGCCTACGACACAGTTAACCACCGTATACTGCTTCGTAAAGTGCACAGTATAACTAAGGACTATAAACTCACCCAAATGATTGAGTGCTTTCTTCAGAACAGAAGTTTTTTTTGTTGAATTCCAAGGTCAGAGGAGTAGATGGAGGAATTTGAAGAACGGCCTTCCACAAGGGAGTGTGCTAGCTCCTATACTTTTCAACATCTACACCAATGATCAGCCTCGCCCGCAAGGGACAAAGAGCTTTATTTATGCAGATGATGTCGCTCTAGCAGCTCAAGAGGAAACGTTTGAACTTGCTGAAGAGAAGCTCTCCCATGCTTTACAAATTCTAAGTGGTTATTACCAAGAGAACCAACTACAGCCAAATCCATCAAAAACACAAGTCTGTGCCTTCCACTTCAAAAATCGACAGGTAGCTAGTAAATTGCAAGTAATTTGGGAAGGTAAACAATTAGAACACTGCTTCATTCCCAAATATCTAGGAGTAACTCTTGGTCGATCACTAACCTATAGAACACACTGTCTGAACACAAAAAGAAAAGTATCTGCACGGAACAATATTCTCCGGAAATTATCGGGTTCAACCTGGGGGACGCATCCTTCCCTCTTGAGAACTTCGGCAATTGCCCTTTGTTATTCAGCTGCAGAATACGCCTGCCCTGTCTGGTGTAGATCTAGTCATGCTAATCAAGTGGATGTTGCCTTAAATGAGACCTGCAGACTCATTACAGGATGTTTGAGATCTACACCACTTGATAAAGTTTATTGTCTAGCAGGTATCCCACCCCCACATATTCGCCGTGAGTGTGCATCCAGACTGGAGAAATCTAAAGCACTGAACCTGAGGACCCATACTTTATATGGGTATCAACCAGCAACCCAAAGGCTAAAGTCAAGAAGAAGCTTTCTTCATGCAACAGAAAGACTCACTGAACCACCATCGAACTTTAGTATGAATTCATGGCGTTCAAGATCCAGCCACCTTGCAGGATGGATGATGCCTTCCGAAAGCCTTCCTTCAGGCCACGAGGAAAGTTGGTCAACATGGAAGACACTCAAAAGGTTGCGCTCAGGAGTTGGAAGAACGAAGACCAACATGAGAAAGTGGGGATTTGTCTGCGAATCTACACTATGCGAATGCGGTGAAGAACAGACAATGAACCATCTCCTTGTATGCAACTTGTGTCCAACTACATGCTCTCCCCAGAACGTGATTGACGCTACTAAAGAAGCATGTGAACTAGCTGCATATTGGTCAAGCCACATTTGATTAAATTTGTACTTGTGTAGAGCTTAATTGCATTGCTACCTGCCATCAAAAATGATTAATGCTTATAGTACCAGGTTTGAAGTTATAACTTGTAAGTTGTAATGTATGTTCCTGACACGATTAGATTAGACTGTAGGGGCATGGAAAGATTTGTTAATACAATTAGGGTGGTGAAAGACATGCACAGCCAGACGTGTACACACATGTTTCAACTCAAAGTTGAATGTTTCCCACGTCCGGTCGATCATGTAATAATAATAATAATAATGTTATTGGTTTGATGTCCCTTTTAACTACTGTGGCTTTTAGAGACGCCGGGGTGCCGGAATTTTGCCCCGAAGGGGATCATTAACGTGCCAGTAAATCTACTGACACGGCTCCCTTGCATTTGCACACCCTCAAATGCCAGCTGACTGCGCCAGGTTACGAAAGTCTAACATAGGGCCCAGCAAGCGAGAACCTTACCGCTGAGTCACGCAGCCAGTCCGGTCGATTATGTCTCCAGATCCATAACATTCTTGAGATACTTCTTATCTTTCTTTCTTTCTTTCTTTCTTCAATGATGGTAGCAGTTTTTTCGAGGTTGTGGTGCTTGATAGAGGTAAATAGTTTCTATGGTCTTCAACCAAGGAATGGTTCTATTATACTCTTTGATAAAAAACAAAGAGATATAACTATATTCATACATTTAGGAGAAAGTAGGGTATATGTTCTTTACTGAACGTCTTGTTTTTGTGAAATATATCAATTCCTATCTCACAAGAAGAATAACAACAAGTTCCGTGACGAACTAAGAGCCTACTTTTCTTAAAATTTAAGATCATGCTAGTGATCAATCTATATGGATCTATCTAGAATAATGACAAAATTAAGTTGGTAATATCGAAATTTCTAATTAGTTCGAAATACTGTATGAAAATCCACAGCCTGCTTCCAGTCTTCGACTGGGTCAGGAATGGAATGAATGAAGCCCCTATCTAGCGGCGAGGATATGAATTGTGCCCGCTGCCGAGGCCTGACGCACTCCTCTGGGGTAATGATTAAATGAATGACAGATGAAATGAGATGCTAGTGGAGAGTGTTGCTGGAATGAAATTTTGACAGGGAAAACCGGAGTACCCGGAGAAAAACCTGTCTGCCTCCGTTTTTTCCAGCACAGATCTCACATGCAGTGACCGGGATTTGAACCACGGACCCAGCGGTGAGAGGCCGGCGTGCTGCCGCCTAAGCCACGGAGGCTTCAGTTCGAAATACTGTATACCTGGCATAATGTAGCCTAATAGAGAACTACAGTTGGCAGCCCTGGTGACTGAATATATTCTTAGTTCCATCTCTTAAGGTACAGAATACAAAATTTGGTTGAAGTCCAATGGATAGCATGGACGTTACATGCAGTTAAACATTGGATCTAACAGCGCGCGTAAAATCATGTTGGCAACAATGACATATATGTATTGGTCAGAAATAATCTGAAATAATATGATGTTTTGTTTTGTCAATTTTGAATGAAATCCATTAGTTAGAATAGAAGTTACATGCATTTTAAAATTGGACCAATCAGCAGGCTTAGAATCATGTTGGCAGCACTGGCGTAGGCCTATATTAGTTACTCCAAATTAATCTAAATGCCAGGTACTATACGTGTGCAACGTTTAGAGCTATTGGCTTGCATACTTTCTGATATATTGATATTAGGGTAACAAAAATAGAGACAGTATTTATTAGCAGTTGGCAGTCCTGGTTACTCTTAAGAATCGGCATAGTCATATCTGTTATGGTACACATAGCACACACGAAATTTGGTTGAAATCCAAATGATAATATAGAAGTTACATGTATTTAAAGTTGGACCTCTCAGCAGGCTTAGAATCATGTTGGTAGCACTGACGTATATAAGTTACTCCAAATTAATACAGAATGTCAGGTACTATACGTGTGCATAGTTTAAAGCTGTCGGCTTGCATACTTTCTGATATATTGGTATTTGGATTTAAAAAAATGAAACCATTTATTAACAGTTAGCAGCCCTGGTGGATCTTAAGAATACGCTCTGTCAAATCTGTTCATGTACACATAGCACATACGAAATTTGGTTGACATCAAATTGATAGTGTAGAAGTTATATGCATTTAAAATTGGGACCTATCAGCAGGCTTATAATCATTTTGGCAACATTTCCATGTATGACCTCCCGGAAATTAAACTGCAATATTATTATCTATATGTGTGCCAATTTCGAAATAGCTCCCATTCATACCTTCCAAGATATCCAACATGGAGTTCAAATTTCAAATGCGATTTTTCAGCAGTAGGTAGCACTGACATCATTTTCAAATATGGCCGTGAGGTATTCAGGTATAGATCTTTACTCCTACCAAATTTTGTTTCGATTGCTCCAGCCGTTTAGGGGATGTTAGGGGGGGGGGGGGACACATACACAGCCAGACAGACAGACAGACAGACAGAATGACAGACAGACAGACAGACAGACATACATTTGCCCGATCTCATAAGTCTACTTTTTACTCATTTTTGCAAAATGTGAAAAGTAGGCTAAAAATAACAGTCGGTAACATGCTGAACTGTTATGTCCAAGATCACGGGTTCAAACCCCGTTGATGTCGTCGGATTATATAAGAGCGTTTATATTCTTCAGTATGCTTTCCTTCGAAGGGAAAATAAAGCCGGTGGGACCATGTCCTAGTTTTTTGGCATGTAAAAGAACCTGCCACTACAATTGGTGGTGTGTAGCTACATTTGTAGGTTATTTGGTTAGACACGCTCTATCAAGTTCCAACGTTTGCCGCTAGGTGTTAGTGACAAAGGCAGCTCTGGTAGCCAAAGTTGGAACTACGGTCTAAGGCACATTTCAAGTATGTACTAAAAATCTGGCATTCAGGGATTCGAGGTTCGAAGTAAGTCGCTATGCTTGTAGTCGTGGTGGACAACTTAAAGCGCACGTCTGTCCTTCAGGATACATGCCATCGACCCATTATCCAACCCACTGAGCTATCCTGGTTAATACCAGGAAAGCATTACAGCACATATCCGGGGGAATTTCCTACAAGCCTGCAGAACAGTCATGACCCGTATGCTTCATATCACTGTCTAATCTAGCATACAAATGACGTTCAAAGAAGTGTTACATACAGTACTTGGCGAATGCACCGGAAATGGCCTGAATGACAACTTAGTTCACGTGGAGAATATTGAGTATCCGACATTCTAAACAATGCAGAGAAAAAAAAACGGTGAGTGATCATATATTTGGGGCACTTGCAAAAAGTAATATTTAATTCTTTAATTATTTAATTTAATGGTATATTGGCAAAAATTTCTAGGTTTGTGCTGTGTCTTGTGTGGAGTTTCGAGGGCTGCCCGTGAAAGCCAATATAGCATCTTTTTGGAAGTCTTTATAGGGAGGTAAAAGCTGCTTGAGCTTTTAGTTCTCGTAGTGAAGAGGCGCCGGTGCGCTTCATAAAAAGGGAGGTAGCGCGCAGTTCACTACTCCTGTGGTGGTCCGGGCACGGACAACAAGTTACCGCTGATGAACCAGCTTGGTGTCCTAGGTGAAACCCCACACAAGACACGGCAACAAACCTAGAAGAATTGCTGATTTTTAATTCACTGGCCGTGAAAGGCAATATACCATTTTTTAGCCTACTTTTCACATTTTGCAAAAATGAGGAAAAAGTAGACTTATGAGATCGGGCAAATGTGTGTCTGTCTGTCTGTCTGTCCTTCTGTCTGTCTGTCTGAGTGTGTGTGTCCCCCTATCAACTCCTAAACGGCTGCAGCAATCGAAACAAAATTTGGTAGGAGTAAAGATCTATACCTGAATATCTCACGGCCATATCTGAAAATGATGTCAGTGCTACCAACTGCTAAAAAATCGCAATTGGAATTTGAGCTCCATGTTGGATATCTTGGAAAGTATGAATGGGAGCTATTTCAAAATTGGCACACGTACAGAACATAATATTTCAGTTTAATTTCCAGGAGGCCAAACATGGCAGTGTTGCCAAAATGATTATAAGCCTCCTGATAGGTCCAATTTTTAAATGCATATAACTTCTACACTATCGATTGGAATTCAACCAAATTTCGTATGTTGTATGTGTACATAACCAGATATGACTGAGCGTATTCCTAAGACCTACCAGGGCTGCCAACTGTTAATAAATGCTCCTAATTTATTTTATCCAAATACCAATATATCAGAAAGTATGCAAGCCGACAGCTTTAAACTATGCACACGTATAGTACCTGACATTCGATATTAATTTGGAGTAACTTATATACGTCAGTGCTACCAACATGATTCTAAGCCTGCTGACAGGTCCAACTTTAAATACATGTAACTTCCATACTATTATTTGGATTTCAACCAAATTTCGTATGTGGTGTGTGTACCATAACAGATATGACTATGCGTATTCTAAGGAGCAACCAGGGCTGCCAACTGTTAATATGTGCTGTCACTATTTTTGTTACCCTGGTATCAATATATCAGAAAGTACGCAATTCAATAGCTATAAACTTTGCACACGTATAGTACCTGGCATTCTAGACGAATTTGGAGTAACTAATGTACGTCAGTGCTGCCAACATGATTCTAAGCCTCCTGATAGGTCCAATTTTAAAATGCATGTAACTTCTATACTAACTAATGGATTTCATTCAAAATTGGCACAACAATAGATCATATTATTTCAGATTACTTCTGACCAATACATGCATGACATTGTTGCCAACTCGATTTTACGCGCGCTGTTAGATCCAATGTTTAACTGCATGTAACGTCCATGCTATTCATTTGACTTCAACCAAATTTTGTATTTTGTACCTTAAGAGATGGAACTAAGAATATATTCAGTCATCAGGGCTGCCAACTGTAGTGCTCTATTAGGATTAATTATGCCAGGTATACAGTATTTCGAACTAATTGGAAATATCGATATTAGCAACTTAATTTCGTCATTATTCTAGATAGGTTCATATTCTGTAGAATAATCATTGGCATGAAAAGTAGGCTGTATAGTTCTTCACGGAACTTCTTGTTGATATAATACATAATAATTCACCATGCCATTTTGTGCTACCACTGTTTTACATTTCAAATTTAAATAATATATCATGTCTCCCGGACTTACCTTATATTCCGCGAAGTTGGTTAGCTTGGAGACAAGCCCCTAAGAAGGTCACTTACTAAAATTCCTATAACTCATTACTTTGAGCAATAGGGCACCTGCTAGATTAACATTCTCCAGGCACAACTTATGTCCGTGTAAGTTGGGCTGGGCCGTGACATATACTCTTTGTTCACGTCACCCAATGAAATGAATGACTTCCAACTCCAGCACGTCATGCACAATATCAGCATACCCGAGAAGTTTTTATGTCCTACTGTCTTGTAAATAAAGCAGAATACGATACTAAAAGACAAATTGTGTTCTAGAAATAACGTATATTTCTAGGTGTTTTAACATTCTTAATGATAATCAACCGTATAAAATCTGCAAAGAGGAGCATGTTTGCAATGAATAAACTATCCAGCAGTAAACTGTTATCAAGGACATCAAAACCAGTATTAATATATGGGGCAGAGACATGGACACTGAGCAAGAAGATGTAGAGGAGAATATTGACCTTTGAAAACAAAGTGTTAAGAAAAATCTTCGGGTTGGTATCAGAGCAGGGAAACTTCAAATGACAGAAAACACACAGAAATTCACGCACTGTATAACGAACCGGATGTGATAGTAGTGATAAGGAGCAGAAGAATAGAATGGCTGGGACATGTATTGAGATGGGAAGAAGGGATGATAAAAAAAAGAGTGCTAGAAGGAAAACCACAAGGAAAACGACCTCTCGGTAGACCAAAGTTGAGATGGCAGGATGGAGTCAGGAAAGACCTGGAGGCCCTGGGAGCCTACGAGAATATGGCCGGAGACAGAAAGCAATGGAAGAGGCTAAAGAGTGAGTCAGTAACCCGACTTCGGTTCATGTGGCTAACTAAGTACTGTAAGCATGTAAGTAAGTAGGCCTAACTAAGTAAGCAAATAAGTAAGTAACTAAGTAAGTACGTTTCCTAGCTAAATGGTAGGCTTACTGTAATGTGTTTATCTAGACTCTAGAGCCACCATGTTTTATGATTATCCTTCTTTTTAGCCTACTTTCGATTTTTGCAAAAAATGAAAGTAGACTTATGAGCTCTACACAGGACCAAAAATGGTGTATCCGTCTGTGGGTATGTGTGTGTGTGTGAGAGAGTGTGTGTGTGTACTCTCAATGTCTGCCCCCCCCCCCTATCAATTCAAACACGGTCAAACCGAATTTAACGAAATTTGGTACAGAGGTAGAACTAGCAAAGGGCACCTCAGTGTCATGTTTTATATCGCCGCCATCTTGACGGAAAAGTAATGGCGGCAACCCAAATGTTCAAAGCTTAAATCAAATTACGACTAATCTAATCATCTGATCACTACCAAATTTTGCAACAACATACTTTTTTGTGGGAAATATCTTTTGACTAAACTACAAGGTCATCAGCCCAATAGTTTGCGGATAGCGGCCATGTATGTGTGCAAATCGATTTACCATATCAATTCAAACACGGTGAAACTGAATTGAACGAAATTTGGTACAGAGGTAGCACTAGCAAAGGACACCTCAGTGTCATGTTTTATATCGCCGCTATCTTGACGAAAACATAATGGCGGCCACCCAAATGTTAAAAGCTTAAATCAAATTACGACCAACCTAATAATTTGATCTCTACCAAATTTTGCAACAACATACCTTTTGATTGAACTACAAGGTCATCAGCCCAATAGTTTGCAGATAGCGGCCATGTATGTGTGCAAATTGATTCCCCATATCAATTCAAACACGGTGAAACCGAATTGAACGAAATTTTGTACAGAGGTAGCACTAGCAAAGGGTACCTCAAATTCATGTTTAATATCTGTATAACACGTTGTATTTCAACAAGCTACTACAACCAACTTTCAATTATACTTCTTGAAAAGGACAAAGAGACATAACAATTCCATTGCATTTAGGAGAAAGTAGGCTATATGTTCTTTACTGAACATCTTGTTTAATATTAATCTCAGGCCTACTATCAGCAAACTGCACAGAGGTTACAAAACTTAACCTTGACTTAACAAGTTCTTGTTCCTAGAACCTTTCTCCATAAAGTGGTCTGAACATTCAACATGAGTTCTATTTTAAGGCTATGTACCATTCCGTTTCAGTACGGTACGTTATCCAAGTCAGCCCTTTGGCTGGGAGTAAACCAATGCGTGCATCTATAAATAAACAAATAAAGAATAAAATGTGCTAAATCATAATTTAAAAACAATCCGTATTAAAAGAAAATTTATGTTCGACCCTGACTATTATATGTCAGAAAACGGTATCATAATGATGGTCTTTATAACACTATTTTTCATTATGAAACAGTTTCTCCCACCAATCCGAGCTCAAGAAACAGTTGTTTGACCAATCAGGTGAGGATAGCAACGCACCTGCGCTGAGTTCCAAGGCCTTCCAATTTAAATTTCACTGCCTGGTCTAGTGTCATAGTGGGGCAATCGAGGAGGCCATGATCAAATACAAGTTATTCTGTGCGTCCCATACGCTCTGTTCAGTACATAAAACTGGCGAAATCTCGACAGATATTTATGAATATTTATGTTCGAACATAAAATAGTTATAATAATTATCGTCGAACATAAACAGTCGTATGCAACTGGCCTATAATGGTAATTAAGACACTCGTATGGAAATTATAAAACTCGCATACGCTCGTTTTATAAACATACTCGTGTCTTAATTATTGCCATTATAGGCTCGTTGCATAATGTACTATTAAATATCAGCGTAATGGTAGGTGGTCTACTTCATTTCAATAGGGGGCGTGGTGGCTCAGCGGTCTAGCTGTATGCCTCTCACCAAGGCGGTCCGGGTTCGATTCCCGGTCAATGTATGTGAGATTTTCGAAGTGAAATGCCATGTCCTGTGGTTCAGATTCCACGTAAAAAGGAGGTCCCGTGGCTCATTATCACAAGATTCACGGTCACGTAAAACTACAATCTTCCTTCCTTCCTTCATTTCAATAAATTCATACTTACATTTCCATATTTTTTGGGAATCTGAAGAAAGATGTCTGTTCACTTTGTTGCTTACAATCATGAGATTACTCAAATACTCCCCAAACTAGTGGCGACGCCAGGGGTGTGTGCAGTGTGCGGCTGCACAGGGCCCTGCAAGTAGGCACGGTAAGATGAAGGCCAGAGAGCCGCGAGACGGTACCTAGGCTGCAACGATCTTGAAGTTGCTCTTTCCATAGGAGACCAACATTACATTACATTCACTGCCTGTTCCACTTTTGACGCACTGTTTCAAGATGTTACTTAATTGAATTTATCAACTTATCATTTCATTACGGTTGGAATATCAATGTCCAAATATTTTACACATCCCATTATTATATAATTCCCTAGCAAATATATAAGGTGCGATCAAAAAGTAACGAGCCGGATGCATAATTACATAAACCAGTACCTGTATGTTAGAAGTATTGACCCTGGCTGTTGAGGCACTTGTCCCACTGTGACACGAGGCGGTGAATGGCTGTCTCATAAAATTCCCTGGGCTGCGATGTGAACCAGTTCCGCACGTACATCTGGACGTCGGCGTCCGAAGTGAATCATTGGCCCTGCAGAGCCCTTTTAAGAGGACCAAACATGGCGTAATCACAGGGAGAGAGGTCTGGACTGTATGGAGGGTGGCCGAGAACCTCCCATTTGAATTTCTGCAGGAGTGCCGCGACTGTGTTGGCCGTATGAGGTCGTGCATTGTCGTGAAGCAGAATGACCCCACGGGTGAGATTGCCTGGTCGTTTTGTTTTGATCGCTTTGCAAAGGGTGGTCAAGGTTTGCGAGTAACACTGGACATTCACCGTTGTCCCGTGCGGCATGAAGTGTATCAGAAGGGGGCCATCTTGGTCAAAGAAGAACGTCAGCATTACTGGCAGCATTGGACGATTGATGCATGCTGCTGCTCGCTTTGTATCGTCAAGTGACGTGCATGCGTGGCATCTTGCAACGGGCTGTGACCTTCCACGCTCTGGTCAGAACCACACCTCGATACACAGCCCACGATTAGCCGATGTCGTCACCGGTTTGCGCATTCCAGCCTCCAGCTCGTTGCTTTTTGAACGCACCTTATACATTAACCACTTTGAACAGCGGGTGGAGATAAGCAACAAACAGATTCGAGCAGGTCTATGTCCTGAAGCAAACTTTCCCATGTGCAAAATTTATTCAAGTGAATGATATCTCAGTTTTCGATGTAAATACGTCGTTCAACCTTCTGATTAATACATATAAACGACATATGTTTTTTAGCAGGTCTGTGTCCTTAAACAAACCTTTCCCATGTGCAAAATTTATTGAAACAAGCATTAACCGTCATAGCTTTGCCCGCGAATATTCTAGTTGTAAAGAGTACACTTAGCCAAATCTCAATCATGAATGCTATGACTGATTTATCCTTGGTATGGATAATCAGATTTTATCATTTCAGCTACTGATGCAGAGGTTAGCGGTTTGTCATTCCTTCATAGGTACAGTATATCAGAGCGAAGTTAGTTTTCTGGGAATATAACAGACATTGTTAATTTAAGGGCCTTTAAATGTGGTTTTCGGAGACCCTTTATAGTCGGGTGAAAAAGACCTTTCGTGCCACACTCACACGTGAAAATTGCGTGAAAAAATTCTAGAGGGCCCCTTGACCCCCTTAAGCGCATTATACTGTATGTATTGATGAATTGGACGGCATAATTTGGTTCAGTGATAACCTTATAACCGTCTGGAAACTTTCACAGCAATGTTATAATTGGAATTGCATTGCGTCTTACAGCAATAGATGGACCTGTGAGATTCTGTTACCATGGTTACTGTGTTACATTCTTTCATTATTTCATTGTAAATATACATGTTTTAAAGTATTTATTAGCCTACTTTCGATTTTTGCAAAAAATGAAAGTAGACTTATGAGATCACTACAGGGCGAAAAAAAGTGTGTCTGTCTGTGTGTGTGTATGTGTGTGAGTCTGTGTGTGCGTGTGTGTGTGAGTGTGTGTACTCTGAATGTCTGCCCCCCCCTATCAATTCGAACACGGTGAAACCGAATTGAACGAAATTTGGTACAGAGGTAGAACAAGCAAAGGGCACCTCAGTGTCATGTTTTATATCGCCGCCATCTTTACTAAAACTGAATGGCGGCCACTCAAACGTTCAAAACGTAAAATCAAATAACGACTAACCAAATCATCCGATCTCTACCAAATTTGGTAACAACATACCTTCGTATAGGATGCGTCTTGTGACCAAACTACAAGGTCGTCCGCCATACCATTTCAGGATGGCGGCCGTGCGAATTATGCAAACTTTATAATCCATATCATGGGACCCACCAGTTCCGATTATCGAGCCGAGAATCGTTTTAAGTGTTCTAAAGGAAGAGGCACGTTCGAAATTAAAAGTTTATTTTGTAATACTATAGTGCAGACGTGATTTTAAAAAGCTGAGCCGATTCAGTAATAAGACAAGATGGCAGCGGATATCTCGTGCCTGACTTATATTTCATTAATTTGAGTATTGCATGCAATATAGCGTACTGATACAAAATAAATAAACTTTGTATGAAATGCTTTATATATAAATAATATACTCCAGTGATGAAATCGTTTAGTATAAATCATTATTTGCTAACAAGTTCTATGTAAGTCATTTTATATAGAACGATATTCGTTGACACAATTAGCTCAGTAGTAGGGCGTTAGCCTATCGCTCAAATGCCTATGGTTCAAACCCGATCAGAGCTAGGTTTTTTGCTTGAAATGTTATATGTTTATTGTTTTGTAATGACTCAGACGTTTTAAAATTAAGCGTTATATTGTGCATATTATGGTGTAAAATATATATTTAATTAAAACATAATTCGCCAGCAGATTTACTCGAGACATCTACCTGCCAAAAAGGTAACTGCACGCCGACCTACTTATTAACTTCCAGATTTTATTGAAAAGTTTCTTCTTCTGGCCGCTAGAATGCACTCGCTCTGTTAGGATTATATTGTTCGATATTTCACCACTAGATGTCACGACTAGTCTACGTGGGGCTCCATTGATTACTATACCATTGGCATTCTATGCGCATCGAATTTGAAGAATGACAAGATGATACTACGATACATTTTTACTTTTTATTTTAAAGCCTTTGTCAAGCCTCCGTGGCTTAGGCGGCAGCGCGCCGGCCTCTCACCGCTGGGTCCGTGGTTAAAATCCCGGTCACTCCATGTGAGATCTGTGCTGGACAAAACGGAGGCAGACAGGTTTTTCTCCGGGTACTCCGGTTTTCCCTGTCAAAATTTCATTCCAGCAACACTCTCCACTATCATTTCATTTCATCTGTCATTCATTTAATCATTGCCCCAGAGGAGTGCGTCAGGCCTCGGCAGCCGGCACAGTTCATATCCTCGCCGCTAGATGGGGGCTCCATTCATTCCATTCCTGACCCGGTCGGAGACTGGAAGCAGGCTGTGGATTTTCATTTCATTTTAAAGGGTTTGTAACAGCCTATTTTGCGTTACTTGAAAATGTTATTTGAAGTAAAGAACAAAACGATTTCACATAGTAACTGAATTCAAGCCGTTGGTGTTAGTTCAGGTTATTAATTACTACTTTTATTTCTGGCAAATAGCAATCGAAAATATCCACATAGTTTGTATACACACGTCTCTGTAGGGTCATGGAAAGATTTGTTAATTCAATTAGGGTTGTGAAAGCCATGCACAGCCAGACGTGTAAAGACAGGCCTCAACTCAAAGTTGGATGTTGCCCACGGCAGGTCGTATATGTAATAATAATAATAATAATAATAATAATAATGTTATTGGTTTTACATCCCTTTCAACTACTGCTGCTTTTAGAGACACCGGGGTGCCGGAATTTTGGCCCGAAGGGGATCTTTAACGTGCCAGTAAATGTACTGACACGGCTCCCTCGCATTTGTGCACCCTCAAATGCCAGCCGACTGCGCCAGGATACGAACCTGCAACCTAGGGCCCAGCAAGCGAGAACGTTACCGCTGAGCCACGCAGCCAGTCCGGTCGATTATGTCTCCAGATCCATAACATTCTTGATATACTTCTTATCTTTCTTTCTTCAATGATGGTAGCAGTTTTTATCTAGGTTGTGGCGTTTGGTAGAGGTAAATCGTTTCTAAGGTCTTCAACAAAGAATAGTTCTATTATACTCTTTGATAATAACAACGAGTTATAACTATATTCATACATTTAGGAAAGTAGGCTATATGTTCTTTACTGAACATCTTGTTTAATTGTGAAGCATTTAAAGAGTAAGCGAGTGCGTTTCGCTTACGCATTGGGTTATGCTGAACTTGTAGATACCCCATATGTGTAGGTTGGTGTTAATGGGACCTTATTTTCGGCACAAAACTGGAATGGGACCTTAGCAGATTAATATAGGGAGGGATGACTGATATCTCAGGTGGATATGGTACGACCAAGTATTTCATACGTCCTATAATAATTTATTAATTATTTGAACTTTCATTCATTTAATTTAATTACTTAATGTAAGGATGTGAGCCTCCGTGGCTTAGGCGGCAGCACGCCGGCTCTCACCGCTGGGTCCGTGGTTCAAATCCCGGTCACTCCATGTGAGATCTGTGCTAGACAAAACGGAGGCAGACAGGTTTTTCTCCGGGTACTCCGGTTTTCCCTGTCAAAATTTCATTCAAGCAACACTCTCCACTATCATTTCATTTCATCTGTCATTCACTTAATCATTGCCCCAGAGGAGTGCGTCAGGCCTCGGCAGCCGGCACAGTTCATATCCTCGCCGCTAGATAGGGGCTTCATTCTTTCCATTCCTGACCCGGTCGGAGACTGGAAGCAGGCTGTGGATTTTCATTTTTAGCCTACTTTCCACATTTTGCAAAAATGAGGAAAAAGTAGACTTATGAGATCGGGCAAATGTCTGTCTGTCCTTCTGTCTGTCTGGCTGTGTGTGTGTGTGTCCCTATCAACTCCTAAACGGCTGCAGCAATCGAAACAAAATTTGGTAGGAATAATGATCTATACCTGAATATCTCACGCCCATATTTGAAAATGATGTCAGTGCTACCAACTGCTGAAAAATCGCAATTGAAATTTGAGCTCCATGTTGGATATCTTGGAAGGTATGAATAGGAGCTATTTCAAAATTGGCACACGTATAGATAATAATATTGCAGTTTAATTTCCTGGATTCCATACATCGCAGTGTTGCCAAAATGAATATACGCCTTCTGATAAGTCCAAATTTTAAATGCATATAACGTCTACACTATCAATTGGATTTCAACCAAATTTCGTATGTGCTATGTGTACATAAACAGACACGACTGAACGTATTCTTAAGATCCACCAGGGCTGCCAACTGTTAATAAATGCTCTCAATTTATTTTATCCAAATACCAATATATCAGAAAATATGCCAGCCGACAGCTTTAAACTATGCACACGTATAGTACCTAAAGTTCTATATTAATTTGGAGAAACTTATATACGTCAGTGATGCCAACATGATTCTAAGCCTGCTGATAGATCCAATTTTAAAATGCATGTAACTTCTATACTAACTAATGGATTTTATTCAAAATTGACACAACAATAGATCATTTTATTTCAGATTATTTCTGACCAATACATGTATGTCATTGTTGCAAACATGATTATACGCGCGCTGTAAGATCCAATGTTTAACTGCATGTAACGTCCATGCTATCCATTGGACTTCAACCAAATTTTGTATTCTGTACCTTAAGAGATGGAACTAAGAATATATTCAGTCACCAGGGCTGCCAACTGTAGTTCTCTATTAGGATACCATATGCCAGGTATACAGTATTTCGAACTAATTAGAAATTTCAATATTACCAACTTAATTTCGTCATTATTCTAGATAGATCCATATAGATTAATCATTGCATAGATCTTAAATTTTAAGAAAAGTAGGCTCTTTAGTTCGTTACGGAACTTCTTGTTCACTTAATATACGGATGTCCATTTTTAGCCTACTTTTCACATTTTGCAAAAATGAGGAAAAAGTAGACTTATGAGATCGATCCGGGAAAATGTGTGTGTGTGTGTCTGTCTGTCTGTCCTTCTGTTTGTCTCTCTGTCCTTCTGTCTGTCTGGCTGTGTATGTGTCCCCCCCTATCAACTCCTAAACGGCTTCAGAAATCGAAACCAAATTTTGTACAAGTAAAGATGTATACCGGAATATCTCACGCCCATATTTGAAAATGATGTCAGTGCTACCAACTGCTGAAAAAACGCACTAGAAATTTGAGCTCCATGTTGGATATCTTGGAAGGTATGCATGGGAGCTATTCCAAAATTGGCACACATGTAGAAAACACTATTCCAGTTGAATATCCAGGAGGCCATACATGACAGTATTGCCAAATTAATTTTAAGCCTTCTGATAGGTCCAATTTTTATATGCCTATAACTTCTGCACTATCAATTGGATTTCAACCAAATCTTGTATGTAATATGTGTACATAAACAGATATGACTGAGCATATTCTTAAGAGCCACCAGGGCTGCCAACTGTTAATAATGGCTCTCTCTATTAATTTATCCAAATACCAATATATCAGAAAGTATGCAAGCCGACAGCTTTAAGCTATGCACACATATAGTACCTGCCATTTTAGATTTATTATGGAGTAACTTATATACTTCAGTTCTACCAACATGATTCTGAGCCTGCTGATAGGGCCAATTTTAAATACATGTAACTTCTATACTATCAGTTGGATCTCAACCAAATTTAGTATGTGCTATGTGTAACATAACAGATATGAATATAAGTATTCCTAAGAGCAATCAGGGCTGCCAACTGTTAATAAATGTTGTCTATATTTTTTAACCTAATATCAATATATCAGGAAGTATGGAAACCAACAGCCCTATACTTAGCGCACGTATAACACCTGATATTCTAGATTAATTTGGAATAATTAATATAAGTCAGTGCTGCCAACATGATTCTATGCCTGCTGATAGGTCCAATTTTAAAATACATGTAACTTCTATACTAACAAATGGATTTCGTCCAAAATTGGCACAACAAGATATCATAATGTTTCAGATTAGGCTATTTCTGACCAGCACACGCATGACATTGTTGCCAACATGCATTTACGCGTGCTAATAGATCCAAAGTCTAATTGCATGTAACGTCCATTGGACTTCAATAAATGTTTTTATTCTGTGCCTTAAGAGATGGAACTAAGAATATATTCAGTCACCAGGGCTGCCAACTGTAATGCTCTATTAGGCTACATTATACCAGGTATATTTCGAACGAATTAGACATTTCGAAATTGCCAACTTAATTTCGTCATCATTCTAGATAGGTTCATATACTTCAGAATAATCATTGGCATGAAACTTAATTTTAAGAAAAGTAGGCTCTTTAGTTCGTCACGGAACTTCTTGTTAGGCTTTTGTCAAGATACCGTAGTTTCTAAGATTTTTCACGCTGGCGTAGTTATTCCTGATATAACGAAACATGTAGCTGTTAATTTAATTTTTAAACGACTTTCTAGTGTTTGACGAGGCGGCTTTTATAATTTGAGATTAATATCAATCAACACGGATAATATTTAATACCATCTGTACATCGTGGAGAACAGAGCGAAATTTATCCAAATACAAGTATTACACTTAGATTAGTTGCTACTATTCCCGTCACAGTTGCGGCTGTCAAGAGAACTTTCTCAAAATTAAAATTAATTACCTATCTCAGAAGCACCATGACCCAAAACAGACTCTCAGTACTCGCAATCCTGTCCATAGAAAATGAATTGGCATCTAGTTAGGAGTATAAGATTTAATAAAAGACTTCACCCAGAAAAGAGCAAAATAGTACACTTTTAGCATTCTTTGTTAGCCTACTTTTCACAGTTTGGAAAATTGATGATAAGGTAGACTTATGAGATGGATGTGCAAAATGTGTGTCTGTCTGTCTGTCCACTCTATCAACTCCTAAACGGCTACAGCTATTGAAACAAAGTTTGGTATGAGTAAAGATTTGTACTTGAATATCTCACGGCCATATTTGAAAATGACGTCAGTGCTACCAACTGCTCAAAAATCACAATTGAAATTTGAGCTCCATGTTGGATATCTCAGAAGTTTTGCATGTGAATTGTACCAAAATTGGCACACACGTATATAATTACATTTCTGATTAATTTTCAGGAGCCTATACATGACAAAGTTGCCAACATGATTCTAAGCTTGCTGATAAGTCCAATGTTCAAATGCATGTAACTTCTATACCATCAATTAGATTTCAACCGAATTTCGTATATGCAATGGATACCATAGACGATATGACTATGCTTATTCTTAAGAGCCACCAGGGCTGCCAACTGTTGATAAATGTTCTCTCTATTTTCTTATCCTAATGCCAATTTATCAGAAGGTATGCAAAGCAACAGCTCTAAACATTCCACACGAATAGTAGCTGACATTCTCGATTAATTTGGAGTAACTGATATAGGTCAGTGCTGCCAACGTGATTCTAAGCCTGCCGATAGGTCCCATACATATAACTTCTATACTATCAAATGGATTTAATCCAAAATTGGCACAATAATAGATCATACTATTTCAGATTAATTCTCAGCAACACATACATGACATTGTTGCCAGCATGATTTTATGCACGCAGATAGATCCAATTGTCTAACTGCATATAACGTCCATACTATCTATTAGACTTCAACGAAATTTTGTGCGTGCACTCTGTACCATAAGAGATCGATCGAACAATATATTCTGAGTCACAAGGGCTGCCAACTGTGGTGCTCAATAAAGCTACAATATTTCAGATATATTTCGAACTTATTAGAAATGTCAGTATTACCAACTCAATTACGTCATTATTCTAGATACAGTAGATCTATGTATATTAATCTCTTAAATGACTCTTAAATTTTAAGAAAAGTAGGCTCTTTATTTCGTCATGGAACTACTTGTTACTGTAAGTTTTTTAAACAGCCTACTTTGTTTTAAAATTACAATATAACAATTCACTCAACTTTTATTTTAGATAGTATTGAACCCCTGACACCCTCCCCGTCCCTCACCCCGGGAAGTAAGGGCCTCGAAAATTGCATTAAAAATTGTGAGTTATTTAAATTCTTTACAAGTTTCTTATAATTTGCACACCTGTGTAGTTCGTCACGGAAGTATTTGTTTATTTTTTATTAGCCTACTTTCGATTTTTGCAAAAAATGCAGGTAGACTAATGAGATCAACACAGGGCAAAAAAAAGTGTGTCTGTCTGTGTGTGTATGTGTGTGTGAGTCTGTGTGTGTGTACTCTGAATGTCTGTCCCCCCCTATCAATTCAAACACGGTGAACGCAAATTGAACGAAATTTGGCACAAAGGTAGCACTAGCAAAGGACACCTCAGTGTCATGTTTTATATCGCCGCCATCTTGATGGAAACGTAATGGAGGCCACACAAATGTTCAACGCTTAAATCAAATTACGACTAACCTAACCATCCGATTTCTACCAAATTTTGCAACAACATACCTTTATGGATGAAGCATCCTTTTCCCAAATTAATAGGTCATTAGCCTAATAGTTTGCGGATGGCGGCCATCTTTGTGTCAAAATCGATTCCCCCTATCAATTCAAACACGGTGAAACCGAATGGAATGAAATTTGGTACAGAGGTAGCACTAGCAAAGGGCACCTCAGTGTCATGTTTTATATCGCCGCCATCTTGACAGAAACGTAATGGCGGCCACACAAATGTTCAAAGCTTAAATCAAATTACGACTAACATAATCATCCGATCTCTACCAAATTTTGCAACAACATATCTTTATGGAGGGGGCATCCTTTGACCAATCTAATAGGTCATTAGCCTAATAGTTTGCGGATGGCGGCCATCTTTGTATCAAAATGGATTCCCCCTATTAATTCGAACACGGTGAAACCGAATGGAACGAAATTTGGTACAGAGGTAGTACTAGCAAAGGGCACCTCAGTGTCATGTTTTATATCGCCGCCATCTTGACGGAAACGTAATGGCGGCCACACAAATGTTCAACGCTTAAATCAAATTACGACTAACCTTATCATCCGATCTCTACCAAATTTTGCAACAACATACCTTTATGGAGGAAGCATCCTTTGACCAAATTAATAGGTCATTAGCCAAATAGTTTGCGGATGGCGGCCATGTTTGTGTCAAAATCGATTCCCCCTATTAATTCGAACACGGTGAAACCGAATTGAACGAAATTTGGTACAGAGGTAGCACTAGCAAAGGCACCTCAGTGTCATGTTTTATATCGCCGCCATCTTTAGGGAAACGGAATGACGGCCACCCAAATGTTAAAAGCCTAAATCAAATTACGACCATCCTAATAATTTGATCTCTACCAGATTTTGCAACAACATGCCTTTTTGTGGAAATCATCTTATGACTGACTACAAGGTAATCAGACCAATAGTTTGCAAATAGCGGCCATGTATGTGTGCAAATCCATTCCCCACATCAATTCAAACACGGTGAAACCGAATTGAATGAAATTTTTTACAGAGGTTGCACTATCGAAGGGCACCTCATATTCATCTATAATATCCCTATAGCACGTTGTATTTCAACAAGCTACTACAACCAACATTCAATTATACTCCTTGAAAAGGACAAAGGGTTATAACAATACCCATGCATTTAGGAGAAAGTAGGCTATATGTTCTTTACTGAACATCTTGTTTTACCCAGGGGCGTCAGGAGACCTAACTACGGGCCTGCGTTCACATCTAATTAAAACTAGAAAAGAAAAGAAGGAAGGAAGATTGTAGTTTTACGTGACCGTGAATCTTGTGATTATGAGCCACGGGACCTCCTTTTTACGTGGAATCCGAACCACAGGACATGGCATTTCACTTCGAAAATCTCACATGCATTCCAAGATGAAATTGCTTTTCAAGCCAAAGGAACGCGTGATTTTTACTGTCATTGATCCATTTACAAGGATAACATCTATATGTACATCATAAATATCACATTGTAGGTATCGTGATTCCTTGGTCTTAAGCTTAGAATTCAAAGTTTATATTTCCTGAACTGTGTACTTAAGGTCAGGCGAAGTAGCTTCATATAGAATTCATAAAGGAAGTTGAGCGCAAAATAATATTCCAGGCTAACGTTTCATTCATTTATGATAAATGTTTATGGAGCTTATTAATTATTCCATGTGAAATATGACGTAGTTAAAGGGCTCTTAATATGTAGCACTTTTTATATGCTATTAGATTTTTAATGGTAATGTATATACTCATTCATGCTGATTGAGACTTTCATACGTTTCTCTCTTTATATAAAAACTAGCAGGAGTGCCCATTCTTCGAACGTTCTTCGGTATTAATAACCAGAGCTACTGTTACAATGGTTAGGGGCTTGGAACCTGTTTGTCGATAAAGAAAAATGATTAGTTAAAATGTGCTCTCAAACTAAATATACCTAACGTGTACTTCCTGGCGTGAAAATAAACTTGAAAACCTCTTAGACGAAACGCAATACACGTCACATAAAAACTGACCCTCACCGTTATGTCAAATCCACAGGAAGATCTCTTTAATAAATTATAATGACTTCTGGTGCATGAAAATTCAGGGTTTTTAACCTCCAATGGCCCAAATTCCTAAAAGCCATAAACATTCTATTTCAATTCAGGAATTTTTGAAAATAATGTTGTTGTTTGGAGATATTCTGTACGACATATCGCACCTGTAAATTGCGTGAAATAATATTAGGGTACCCCATGACCCCCCCCCCTAGGCGGCTTCGGTGGCGTAGTCGGGAGCATGCTGAAATTCTGTGCCCAAGATAGCGGGTTCAAACCCGGCCGAAGACCTCGGATTTTTTTAAGAGCGTTAAAAATCCTTCAGTATGCCTTCCATCGGAGGGGAAGTACAGCCGGTGGTCCCATGACATAGATTTATGGCAGGTAAAAGATCCTTCCACAGATTAATCTTGTGTGAATCTAAATTATTAGGTTAGATTTCGTCGGAACGCTCTATCAAAGTTCCAACGTTCACCACTAGGTATCATTGATATCTTGTGGCGAAAGTTGGAACTAGTTGAAATTGAACGACCTTGCAGCTCACCCTACTAAGGGTGTCCGCTGGAAGCAGCTACAGACTCAGGCGAGCCGAACATGTCCTCCGACACTCCCGGCACAAACAGCCATACGATAAATAAATAAAATAATAAATAAATAAGCGCGTTATATATATTGATGAATTTTACAGCTTAATTTGGTTCCGTGATAACCTTATAGCCATTTGCAAACTTTCACAGTAATGTAATAAATGGAACTGCATTGCGTCTTAAAGAAATAAATGGACCTCTGAGATTATATTGCCATGGTTACCGGCGTTCATTCTTTCATTAGTTCAGTTGGTTGGTTCCTAAGTTTAGGGGCAGCGACAACGCGGTCATGTAGCCCCGTGTACTTTGAGTGTGTGTAGAATCTGTCTGATAACCGGTATTAATTGTGATGACTGTATTCGTGTGTGTTTTCTGTTCTTTTTTATTTTTTAAACTCAAGTAAGGACTGCAGACTTTTGAAATTTTCAAATAGTTCCTACTTTTGCCGCCAAACGACACCGTCAACGACTACTTAGCTACTTAGCTACCAGACGCCACCACAGTCGGTTCTTGGCAACGAACGTAGGAACCTAAGAGCGTTGTTTACATTCTTAACCTATACAATTTAGCTTCACACAGGTGTAATTAGTGGAAGTTTCTTTAACATGCCATAAATCTATGACATGGGACCGCCGGCTTTACTTCCCCTCCGAAGGAAGACATACTGAGGAATATTTTTTTCATTAGTTTATTAAATGAAATTAGTTTTCTGGGAATATCTCAAACAATGTTGGTTTTAGGGCCTTAAAATGTGGTCCCCGAGTTCCGTTTCTCACATTCAGGGGCTGAATATGAGCTCTGTCTCACCCTTCTACGCCTCTTTCCGCATGTAAATTAAGGGGGTAGGCCCCCTTTTATGAGAGGTACGGAGAAGAGTTACATCAATGAACAGTTTTGCGCCTCTGTTGGATATCTGTACCAAATATTACGTTGATCCACCCAGCCGTTCTCGAGTTATAAGGGAACCAAAAATTGTTCACAGACAGACAGACAAAAAAATATTTTCGCGCGCATCTGTCATAAAACAGCCTGAAACGCGTTAATAACGCAAATTTCCGTAGGAATTCAGAAAAAACAGACAAACATTCATTCAAAGTTCGAGACCTTGAGGCTAGGAACTTAATGATGAAAACATGACTTCGGAATGAATGTTTTAGGATAACAAGCAAGGAAATAAATTGGTTGGTTGTTTCCTTGGTTTAAGGGCTGCGACAACGTGGTCATATTGAATTGTGTAGAATTTGCCTGATAACCGGTGTTAATTATGATGGCTGCATTGGTGTGTGTTATCTGTGATTCATATAGAAGGACTGCAGACGATTAATATTTCGAGTAGTTCCTATTTTTGCTACCAAATGCTACCATCCATTACACCTAGCTGTGGACTTGGCTACAAGATGCCATCTCAGCCAACACCTGGCGGTGAACGTTGGAACTAATATAGCGTTATGAAACTAGCCTACACACTTTAGCTTCCCCAAGTGTAGTTAGTGAAAGGTTCTTTTTCATGCCATAAATCTATGACATGGGACCGCCGATTTTTTAACGCCCTTAAAAAAATCCAACGAATTCCAGCGGGTTTGAACCCGTGATCTTGGACATAGAAGCTCAGCATGCTACCAACTACGCCACCGAAGCCGCCAAGGAAATAAATAATAAACTTAACATTAATTTAGTAACCTACATACGACAAAGGATGTGGTCGAACTGTTCAGGACTTGTCAGTTAAAACGGAAGTAGATATTTTGATTTTGATTTGACCATGCATGTGTCAACACTAGAGCTCGTAGTAATAGGTTTAGTGAACTGCATACGACTAATGCTTGGTGTCCATTTTTTTTAGCGTATGGCTTTTAGTGCCGGGAGTGTCCGAGGACATGTTCGGCTCGCCAGTTTGTAGCTGCTTCTAGCCGGACACCCAATGGGTGAGCTACACGTACCGTCGTGTGTGGAGTGTTGTCTGGGGAGGAAAGTGTGAATGAAAGGACAAGGATTTGGAAGGTAGCGGCTGTGGCCTCCTATAGTTAGGGACCAACCCCGGCATTTGCCTGGAAGGAAGATGGGAAACCACAGAATACCATCTTCAAGGTTGCCGGCGGGGGATTCAAACTTCCTCACCTCCCGGATGTGAGTGATTGCCAGCAGTCATGCCGTAACGACCACGGCTAACTCACCCGGTTTGGTGTCCATTTATTGAATGAACGAATCCATACGAGTATCGTCGGTCTTCGTCTTCTGTTGGCGAGGTTTGCGTTTCTTTGGATTAATTTCATGTGTACTTGTTGATGGATCAATGATTACAATGTCTTCATTTTGTTGCCGACTCGCTCCAGGTTCATTGCTGAACTTTACTACTTTCTGCTTTTGAATTTTATTATTCCACTTTTGAATATTTTGTGCATTAACCAAACGCTTCTTACGTGCTGACAGCATGGTGACACACACTAAACTGACAAGTCATGGACACCAGTGGTTAAAAACATCCTTTGTGGCCAAAATCTATCACTTCGAGCGCCAGTGTCGATCCATACATGGTGAAATGAAACTCGAGTTATCTACTTCCATTTTCAGAAACTCAAAAATCTGCTTCCCACAAATTGCAGATAAAGAATCAGAGACTAGATTAAAACAATCAAACTTTAATTTTATTTAAATCTGTAAAACTAGTTCCATTTTAAATACAAGCGTTCTTATCATGTTTTGTTTTTTCTTTTCAAAATATCATTTAAGCCGGAAGTTATTTTTAAATTGTATTTTCAAATATAATAGAGCTTTTCAAAGCACGCATTTTGACTCTTTTCCGGGTCTTCTAGCTTATCAACGTTTGGCACTATGGAGGAAATTGCTTAATTTTACGTTTTGGATACTTGGTCAGCTCAGATATGTTTTCAACATTTGAATATTGTGTACCCTAATAGTATATTATGCAACAAGCATATAATTGCAATAATTAAGACATACGACTGTCTTAATTACCATTATAGGCGAGTTGCATACAACTGTTTATGTTCGACGATAATTATAACTTTATTATATACGGTATTCAAACATAAATATTCATAAATATCTGTTGAGACTTCGCCTGTTTTATGTAGTCTACTGAACAAAGTGCATGGGACGCAGAGAATACCTTGTATTTGACCATGGCCTTCTCGAGCACCCCACTATGGCACTAGCCACGCAATGACATTTAAAATAGAAGGCCATGGAAGTCAGCGCAGGTGTGATGCTATCCTTACCTAATTGGCCACACAACTGTTTCTTGAGCTCTGATTGATGGGAGAAAATCTTTCATAATTAAAAATACTGTTATAATGACCCTCATTATGATACAGTTATCTGACATATAATATTTACATTTCGACATCGACGAACATAAACTAAATTACAACACAAATACTTTCTTTCTTTCTTTCTTTCTTTATTTCTTTGATTGGCATTGCAACGCATGATGAGTACTGGTAGTTGCTAATAACAGAGCAAAGAATGTGCAGTCATAAAGCAAGTATAAGAACCTAGAACGCAGAGAAGAGCAAATCTATTCAGTTCAAAATCGAGACTCGAAGAAGCCTGCGTGAACGAGAGAGAGAGAGATGGAGGGAGGGAGATTCATCATTTCTTTATGCATTCAGTGGGCCACTATTAGAGAAGTACAACATAAAGGCACGCTTTCATTGCTGTGCTGGGAAAAGGGAATGCTTTAAAAGAAAAAGAAATATAGGTCTAAGGATTTTTTATTTTTTTCTTTCATTTTTTTTTCTAAGTTAAGAAATGAACCGGAGTAAGTTCATGCATTTTATCTTTGTTCTCATTTCCTGTGGTCGTAGAAAGAGAGAAGGGGTGACGTCACACATTCGAGACATCTCACAAATAAAAAGAAGAAGAATAAAGAAAATGCGGAGTTTTTGTTGTGAATTTCCTTTTCTAATGGTAGGAAGCAAACCTAGTATGTTTGTATAGATCTGTACAAAGCAAACAAACAAACAGAGGAGAGGAGGGGACTTGAGGCAGTCAGATTACATAAAGCTAACCTGCTCAATATGAAGATCTCTTTCGTGTTTAACTTGAGTTCTCATCAAAGGGTTATCTACCGTGAAATCAAGTACAATGATCCTATCGTGTACAGGTTGAAGTGTTCATAAGGGCTGGTAGCTACACAATTCATGTTATTCCTTCCTCTTGAATTCAATGTAGTGTCATTTCAGTAACGTTATTGAGGCGGGGGAGCTTTAAGTTTAATTTACGTCTGGTGCATACTTGATTATAATTTGAACAATGCCTTGGAAATTAGATCCCGCATTGAACAGGGAAGAGCTACTGTACATTCAAGGAAATGAATAAACTGCTGTGGAACAGGGGCTTTAATATTTCTCTTGGTCTCTGTTTACAGCGGTGTTACAGTTTCTCTATCCCGCTGTGTGGTGATGAAGCCTGGTCAATCACAGCAAAGAACTTGAAGCCTTATTAATTAATTAATTAATTAATTTATTTATTTATCGCATGGCTTTTAGTGCTGGGGGTGTCCGAGGAGATGTTCGGCTCGCCAGCGGCTGTAGCTGCTTCAAGCGGACACCCATGGGGTGAGCTACAAGTTCCGTTCAATTTCAAATAGTTCCAACTTTCGCTACCAGATGTCACTCATACCTAGTGGTGAACGTTGGAACTTTGATAGAGCGTTCCAACGAAATCTAACCTAGAAATTTAGCCTCCCACAAGTTTAGTCTGTGGAAGGATCTTTTGCATGCCATAAATCTATGACATGGAACCGCTGGCTTTACTTCCCCTCCGAAGGAAGGCATACTGAAGGATTTTAATGCTCTTGAAAAATCCGACGACTTCGTCCGGGTTTGAACCCGCTATTTTGGGCACAGAAGTTCATACCAACTACGCCACCGAAGCCGCTTACTTGAAGCCTAGGAAACGTTGTACTATAGAAGCCTACTCAGAATATCACCGTTTTTTTTGAATAGATTATTTTGATTCTGTATAATCTATTCAAATAAAACAATAAAACAAGAAGTTCCGTTAAGAACTATACAGCCTACTTTTCATGCCAATGATTATTCTACAGAATATGAACCTATCTAGAATAATGACGAAATTAAGTTGCTAATATCGAAATATCTAATTAGTTCAAAATATACCTGGTATAATGTAGCCTAATAGAGCACTACAGTTGGCAGCCCTGGTGACTGAATATATTCTTAGTTCCATCTCTTAAGGTACAGAATACAAAATTTGGTTGAAGTCCAATGGACGTTACTTGCAGTTAGACTCTGGATCTATCAGCACGCGTAAAAGCATGTTGCCAACAATACCATGCGTGTGCTGGTCAGAAATAATCTGAAATATTATGATATCTTGTTGTGCCAATTTTGGATGAAATCCATTTGTTAGTATAGAAGTTACATGTATTTTAAAATTGGATATATCAGCAGGCATAGAATCATGTTGGCAGCACTGCCTTGTATTAATTACTCCAAATTAATCTAGAATGTCAGGTGCTATACGTGTGCAAAGTATAGAGCTGTTGGCTTGCATACTTTCTGATATATTGATATTAGGGTAAAAAATATAGACAGCATTTATTAACAGTTGGCAGCCCTGATTGCACTGAAGAATACTTATAGTCATTTCTGATATGTTACACATAGCACATGCGAAATTTGGATGAAATCCTACTGATAGTATAGAAGTTACATGTATTTAAAAATTGGCCCTATCAGCAGGCTTAGAATCATGTTGGTAGAACTGACGTATATAAGTTACTACAAAATTAATCAAACATGTCAGGTACTATACGTGTGCATAGTTTAAAGCTGTCGGCTTGCACACATTCTGATATATTGGTATTTGGATAAAAAAATAGAGAGAGCAATTATTAACAGTTGGCAGCCCTGGTGGCTCTTAAGAATACGCTCAGTCATATCTGTTTATGTACAGATATTACATACAAAATTTGGTTGAAATCCAGTTGATAGTGTAGAAGTTATATGCAATTAAACATTGGACCTATCAGAAGGCTTAAAATTATTTTGGCAACACTGTCATGGTTGGCCTCCTGGAAATTAAACTGAAATAGTATTATCTACATGTGTGCCAATTTTGGAATAGCTCCTATGCATACCTTGCAGGATATCCAACATGGAGCTCAAATTTCTAGTGCGTTTTTTCAGCAGTTGGTAGCACTGACATCATTTTCAAATATGGACGTGAGCTATTCCGGTGCACATCTTTACTCATACTAAATTTGGTTTTGATTGCTGCAGCCGTTTAGGAGTTGATAGGGGGGGACACACACACAGCCAGACAGACAGACAGAAGGACAGACAGACAGACAGACAGACAGACAGACGGACAGACAGACAGACAGACAGACAGACACACATTTGCCCGATCTCATAAGACTACTTTTTCCTCATTTTTGCAAAATGTGAAAAGTAGGCTAATAAAAATACAGTCTGGACCTCACCCCTAGTGATTTCCACGTTCTTGGTCAAGGTCTGACTCCAGATCTAAAAGTTCTGGGTTCGATTCACGGCTCTGCCAAGATATTCAATTCTAGTCTGAAGGATACAACAGGGTACACTCAGTCTTGTGAGGCTAAACTAAGTTGAGATGGGTTCAATTCCCATCTCAGCTGACCTAGAAGTGATCTTCCGTGTTTCCCACTTCTACTCCAAGCAGATGCACACACTTCTACAGCTCTCACAATGACACAGGTTTATCAGACAGATTCCATGCACACACCAAAGATCATAAGGTTACATGATCATGATGTCGTAAATATCCTACATGAATCAACCAAAAACAACAACTTTACCTAGCGGCTTCGGTGGCGTAGTTGGTAGCATGCTGAACTGCTGTGCCCAAGTTAGCGTGTTCAAACCCGCCCTAAATCGTCGGATTTTTAGCCTACTTTTCACATTTTGCAAAAATGAGGAAAAAGTAGTCATGAGATCGATCCGGGAAAATGTCCGTCTGCCTGTGTGTGTGTGTGTGTGTCCCTATCAACTTCTAAACGGCTGCAGCAATCGAAACCAAATTTGGTGTGAGTAAAGATCTATACCGGGACATCTCATCGTCATACTTGAAAATGATGTCAGTGCTACGAACTGCTGAAAAATTATAATTGAAATTTCAGCTCCATGTTGGATATCTTGGAATATATGCATGGCAACTATTCCAAAATTGGCACATATACGTATAGAAAATAATACTTCAGTTTAATTTTCAGGACTGTTGCCAAAATGATTCTAGCCTACTGATAAGTCCAATATTTAAATGCATATAACTCATACACTATCAATTGAATTTCAACCAAATTTCGAATGTACTATGTGTACTTAAACTGATATGACTGAGCGTATTCTTAAGAGCCACCAGGCCTGCCAACTGTCAATAAATGTTCTCTCTATTTTTATCCAAATACCAATATATCAGAAAGTATGCGAGTCAACAGCCTTAACCTTCGCACACGTATAGTGCCTGACATTCTAGATTAATTTGGAGCAATTAATATACGTCAGTGCTATCAACATCATTCTAAGCCTGCTGATAGGTCCAATTTTAAAATACCAGTAACTACTATACTAACAAATGGATTTCATCCAAAATTGGCACAACAATAGATGATAATATTTCAAATTATTTCTGACCAACACATGCAAGACATTGTTGCCAACATCATTTTACGCACGCTGAATTAAGTCCAATGTTTAACTGCGTGTAAAGTCCATGCTATCCATTGAACTTCAACCAAATTTTGTATTCTGTACCTTAAGAGATGGAACTAAGAATATATTCAGTCACCAGGGCTGCCAACGGTCGTGCTCTATCAGGCTACATAATGCCAGGTATATTTCGATCTAGAAATTTATATAGCCTATTACCAACTTTATTTCGTCATTATTCTAGATAGCCTAGGTCCATATAGATTAATCATTGGCATGAATTTTAAATTTTAAGAAAAGTAGGCTCTTTACATCGTCACGGAACTTCTTGTTTCAAGAGCGTTAAAATTCTTCAGTATGCCTTCCTTCGGAGGGGAAGTAAAGCCGGCGGTTCCATGTCGTAGAATTACGGCACGTAAAATATCCTTCCACAGACTAAACTTGTGTGAAGCTAAATTTTGAGGTTAGATTTCGTTGGAACGTTCTATCAAAGTTCCAACGTACACCACTAGGTATCATTGGCATCTGGTAGCAAAAGTTGGAACTACTTGACATTGAACGGAACTTGCAGCTCACCCCATGGGTATCCGCTAGATGCTGGTACAGCCTCTGGTGAACATGTCCTCGGACACGCCCGGCACTAAAAGCCATACGATAAATAAATAAATAAATAAATAAATAAATAACAGGTATATCAGGCAGATTCCATACACACACCAAAGTTCCTGATGTTACAATGATCATGATGTCGTAAATCCCATACATGAATAGACCAAAAACAACAACTTTACCCCGTAAAAGGAATTGCTCTTGTTGTTTTCACTTAGGGGCTTGGGATATCATAGTCTTCAGCCCTATGTACTTGGGTGTTTGAAGAGTCTGTCGGATAAGCAAAGATATAGTAGTGTTTGTTCTAGTGTGTGTATTTATAATTGGAGGAAGGATTTGGAGGGAATCAACCGAGGTCTTAAGTCAGGTACCATCCCAGCGTTTGCCTGGAACACAAGTGGAGAAACCACCGAAAACCATCTTTAGGACGGGTGCAGTGGGAATCCAACCACTCTTTTCTTAGCTTATGCCTTACCAGGCAGTTTGTGCCTTATCTCATTCCTCAGACCACAATTCTTAGACTAGATAGACCCAGCGAATTATATACCATTATATATAATAATAATAATAATAATGATAATAATAATAATAATAATAATTAATATTATTATTATTATTCTTTTTGCGACAACATGTGGAGAAAATTCAAATAACATCATTAACACGTTACTGTAGCAGTAGCATCCATTATGGGAGCCATTAGTAGTATTTTCAGATACCATTTATTTCGTGAGTCATGTACATTCTGAAGGCTTAACGCCTAATTTTAATATATTATTTTTTCTACGGATTATGCTGATGACATATTTTTGGCGACTCAGTGCTCTGACTTTTCTGATGCTGAAACTAATGTATCCACTAATCTGGAAGTCTTGGATGTATACTTCATGAAATGGGGCCTCCACCTAAACTCTCAGAAAACAGTGGTATCTGCACTCCATCTACGCAACAGGCAATCAAATTACAAACCTGAAGTCGGATTCAGGGGCCAACTGTTACCGTACTGCAGTATACCAAAATACTTGGGAATAACACTAGATAGGACTCTGACTTTCAAGCAGCATCTCTCAAATACGGCTGCAAAAATCAAAACCAGAAATAATATTCTTCAAAAACTTGCTGGTAAATCATGGGGAGCTAATACTCAAGTTCTAAGATCCACTGCCTTAGCTTTATCATATTATGTTGCTGAATATTGCTGTCCAACCTGGATCAATAGTGTTCACACTAAGAAGATTGATGTGCAACTCAATCAAGCAATGCGAATAATCACGGGTTGTATTCGGAGCACGAACACACTGTACCCGTTCGTCCTGGGGATGCGATGACCCATCTGCTATTACATCGCATTCCTGGAGTTCCAGGACAGAGCAGAGTTAAATGAACCTCTAGTCAAATAAGGAATGTGTCGAAAATTCAGCTGAGATATCGAAAAAGCAGTGGGTAACACGAGACAAAGTATCTCTAGGGTCGTTACGGGCTTAAGTTTAATAAAAAAAATGCAAATAAAAATGGGCGCCATCAACTGAATTCCTAGCAAACCACATCCTTTCCGATTAAGCCTTAATCAAGACAAGGAAAGAAAAAGGAAAATCACATCATCATCAGATCACAACTAGGATAAAAAACAAATTTATTTCACTTTGATAGTCAGACAGACATTTTAAATATTCATCCTACCTGAGAGCATGGTCGAATGCCAACGTTAAATTGTCATTGTCCAAAAATCGAACCATCTCTTTTCTAATCAAAAGTATTTAATCCACATAAAACGTCAAAAATCTATAAAGTTCTCTTGGGTTCTCAGGATCACTGTAGCACTATATCTTTCGTCACTGACATTTGTGATACCTGAGACCTAATTTCTCTTTAATTTAACATCATGGATGTGGATTTGAAAAAATTATTAATCTGTCTAAACATACACATTATAATCACATATTTTAAATATCACGCAATTTATGGCTTGCATGGCATAATTCAAATGTTAAATACGTTAGTAAAATGCTCCTAAACATCGAATAATTAATTTACACTATTTACATTGTCATTAATAATTGCTTGTTCGTGAATTACAGAAAATCCACTGCTCATTGGTCACAATCATCATCATCATCAAAGTTAAATATTTCTCACATTAATTCTCATTTCAAAATTCAACATATTCCTGTCAGAATCATTAACTCATCACCATTAAATCATTTAAATGAAAATTATTATCATTACTTCATTATACTTTCTAATTATTCACACACTCTTATCTTATTATCTACTTCAGATAAAATCATCTTAAATCATCAATACAAATTGTTTAATTCCTCAACTCAAGTTGCAATTTCTTAAATTATATCTCAATTAAATTTATTTTTAATCCGTATAAATTCTTTAATTAATTATCACCTTCTAATTCAGTTATTCATCATCTATCCAATCGTCTATTAATTTATTTAAATTAGTTTATTTATTCAATCTCTAATTCATCCATTTATTTAATTCATTGATTTATTCCAAAATTTAATATATCAATTTATTTAAATTTTATTCTTCTGGTTATTTAGATTTTTATTATTTCATCTAGTCATTCTGATTTTTATTTCATTAGGTCAGATCATTAATATGCTTAATATTTCAGATTATTATTTCATCAATTATTATTCTCAGAAAATCTTGTATTATCAACTTTATTTATTTGTTTAATTTCCTAACAAATTGTTTAATATGGGTTATAGAACGTTGTCTTACAGTTTTATCACTTCCAAGTTATATCTCGTATTTAATTATCATGCCAAAAAATATTATTGCCTTCGCGACATCACGTTGGATCTGACTATCCACAACTACATTATATATCCTCACTTCTTCAAATATCACATTTGAATACCACAATTATTCCACAAAACTCCATAAACATTCAGCACATACAGCATGAATCTCAACAATTACGCTAGACTGGGTTTGACAACCTCATGTCTGCCTCAAAATACATTAGCAACATTGCAACTATCACTTGGCAACTTCCACAAAATGCCTATCACAAACTTCACTTAACCATGTTGCATGATCTACAAAAAATATATAACTGGCTTCAAATTATCAACGCGCACAATCTCCAATAACTGTAATTAATCTGATCACATCTAGACAACTTCTTTAACAATTGAAAAAATATTACCTTAGTAATTCAAGATCTGCTTTCAAATACCATAAATTCTCTTACAATTCTCATAATTCACATCACAGAAAAACACCAATGTGCAATAATCTCTCATATCAAAATCTGCAATACTAATCTGCCGTAAAATAAATCTGACCATTAATGATTCATCTTACAAGATTCAATTACTTTAAATCCTTCTCAAAGGTATCAAACACAATTATAAAAATCATCAAAAGCATCAGCTGTACCAGCTGTTAAACTGAAAGTACTCTCAAAAGAGTATAGCAACAAAATATTGGATTGGCAAACAAGAATTACAAATGTAACCCTGCTGACATTTATCTTTATTTTATTTAACAAAAGTTCGACTGATATGTGACTAGTAGTTCCTTGTTTGATCCTCCTAGAGTCTCATGTACACTCGGATGATAAAAATGAGTCCCTCAATGGCAAGTAAGATGAGTAACCACCGTACAATCGTATAAATACGAAAGACCTCGCCCCGTCGACTAACATGATAGTGCCCTGAACGATGAGTAAGATGAGTAACCACCATACAATCGTATAAATACGAAAGACCCCATCTCGAAGACTAAATGAGTGAATGTACCAGATCGGAATCAACAAGTCTCTAGTTGTCATATAAAAGCGATATTCATTCACTAAAGTGAATAACATCTTAATATCTCCAAACAATCCAATGGAAAAAAATCCCTACTGATGAATAATACACACTCGCTAGTATGCAATGAACTGACGAAGTAATTTAGATAATCAATTGCAGATCACGAGTTCGAAATACTCGTCACACAAAAAAAACTATTCATGAAAACTATCCTTGCTGGAAAAATGTCTAAAAGACCAAACATCTGCTTAATAAAGCCAACCAATGGTGAGAATTTCGTATAATGATGCCTGCCATATCATATGGTCACGCCATATTCTAGCAAAATTTGAAGCATATAAAGTCAAAGCCATGTCTAAATAATCGTATCACTCCTATTAGAAAAATATACATGTGTGCCCAGTATTCATGAAAATAATCGTATCAGGAAGGTATAACTCTTACAGTACCTTCTCATAATCAGCTGTTATTAAATTTCAAAGATCGTCGATTTTCCTTATGTAATGAATTTCTCGAAAGATCGGCGTGAATATCATTCCACCGACGCAATGACGATTGCCTTCAAAATCCCAAGTGAATCAGCTGGTGGATCTCCTCCTCGTCAGGAATCGAATCCATCGCTCTGTGGTGCCATCGCGTCTCTGTCTGCGTTTACTCCGACATGATAAACTGCTGGTTATCCATAGCGGATATTGTCCAAATCCTCACGAAAAAGTTCATAGAAACAGCGGACCCCCTATTCCTCTTCTACGTTACGCCACTGTTCCATACAATGTTCAGTTTGAGTGTTGAAAGTTCAATTTCCACAGCGGTTTAGTCTTACTTGTAGAAAATAAAATTGTTTCATCAGAGTGTCTAAGTTTATGAAACACCCTGTAGCTGTGTTCGTATTCGGTAATTTATAACACTGCATAAGAAAGAATTGCATTAATGCACGAGCTAATGTTCATAGGTGCATATGCTTAAAACATTTCATTTGCTTAAAATCGTTAATGTTATTTGGAATGCGTTATGAAATGCATAGTCGTAATGTCATTAAAAAACTATGTTCAGTTGAAGTTCACAGTTGCAGTATCTCGTAACTATTTGCCTGTACAATTCAAATGCTGAATAAACGTTCCAACTCAATGTTGTAATGAAGTTCAGCTTCTGTCATAATGCTTGCGTATAAAATTGGAAATAACCCGCTCGTCCCTACTGCAATGCTATAATAATCTCCGCATAAAGCTGGCCTCGCCATGTCGCTCTACTATGCTGTTCTGCGTTTCCAAAATGCAGCTTGGAATAAAGTTCTCCAACCACTATCGCAATGCTGTTCTAAAACCCCGGCCTTCTCATGCTTGCTCGGCCCGTACAGCTGGTTCTGTAACCGGTCTTCACGCTGCCTACTGCGGGTGTCCGTCTGGCTCACTGTCCTACTTTTCGTTCGCTGCTTAGTGAAGTTAAAACTGTCGCTTTCGCTTTCCGTGACAAAAGCTGTTCGCTGCGCGACCTTTCCATGCGCTCGGCATATGTCCTACTCAGCTCGCTCTCTGAATTCGACTGCGTTGCTCGCTGTACTGGACTCTCTTGCTAACAGTATTCAACTGCTTGGCTCACTGAGCTCGACTGACTGTCTCTAGACTGCATTGACCCGTATCTCCCTGGCGCAGTCACGTGACGTTCTCCCCACCTATGTGGTCTTGCGTCACAAATATAATCTCGATCCCCGATCATCTCGGCTATTAAGTTATAAAATAACTTAAGTGTTATCTGACTTCCTTCAAATTATTACCACATATAGTGCTTGTTATATCTCCTCTTCTGAGATGTTTAAATACCATGTTCCATATAGATCTTAATAAAGCTTCACATTTCCATCCATAATTCCATCTGCTTACTGATGTCAGTGCCTTCTTAATCCTAGACCTTCTACGTCATCTTGACATTCCTCTTGACTCGATCTGAGCGCTATCTTTTCATAACTCTTCCCATAATCTCAACTACGGCTTAATGTCTGCTGGCGTAGCCGATAGCCTCAACTAGGTATCGGGTACATCTCTCCCGTACATCTCCTTTTTTATCAGGATTGAGAAAAAAATACACTCTCAGGCATTCTATATATAACACATGTACACGATAGCTCTACAATGCTCTTATTCAGCATGATGGTACTTTCTGACTCTCAACAATGATGATTGATTTCCAATGATTAGCATCTTGATTCTGTATTACTTTGACGTCTGTTTCTTCCTTCATTACTCGTGCTTGCTCGATTGACATCTCTGACTGTCTCCTCGGGTGGTGTACTAGGCTGTCTACATTCTTGCCTCGATCTCTCATATTCACGATTATCTCGTCTTTCATTTGGCTCATTTCTTCGGCCATCCTGCCTGTCGTTCCGATTATACTGTTGACCTTGGCTCCAGTTGTTTCTACCACGATATCTATTGTTGTATCGATTCCTATCTTGATATCTGGAATTCTGATTATAATTTCTGTATCGGCTGTCTCTTGCCTCCTGATCGTATGGCCTCTCATATGGTCCTCTATATCGATCATTTCCACGAACGTTACGGATGTTTCCACGATTTCCTTCGTTCCTTCTGTTTTCCCAGGAATCTCTTCTGTCCGTTTGAGCTGCGTTATCAACGACTTCCGCATTCACCTCTTGCGTGTTTCGATTGTCGTTTCTTGCATTTCTAGGCGTAACTTGAGCGCTTGTATAGTCTAATCGCCGTAAAATGTCGTCATAGTGCTCAGGTGTGTTTGCTCCCGACGCTATGAGTGATCGCTGTACCTCAGTCGGTAACTGTCTCGCTATAGCTTGCAAAAGCTCTTCTTCTGGCAATGGAGGAATCAGAAACTGTAATTTAGCCAATTGTGAAGTAAAATAATTGGCATAATGCGTCGGATGTGACGTAGAATAACGCTTCGAGTACATTTCTGCTCTTACGTTCAGCTGATCCTCTGCACTCCAAAATTTCCTTAAGAATGCTATTGCAAATTGCTCCATATTCGCAAAATTGCTTCTGAATGCTCTAAACCAAGTTAACGCAGGCCCGTCTAAGGCGCGTTCGACTATCCTTAGTTCTCTCTCCTTGGCTACTCTATGTTCCGCCATGTAGTCGCGAATATCTCGCAGAAATTCGACTGGTGTGACACCTGTGTTTCCAGAAAACTTCCTCGGCTTGTCATCCAGATTTCTGATAATGGTAACTGGACCTGAGTATCGTTCACTTGTACCCAACGTACTCCTATTCGAGTTCGGATTATCCTGAGGGGTTGAACTTGCCCTTTCGAATGTCACATTCGGTTGCGTTTGACGGTCTTCTCCCATGCTAACTTCTTGATTACTCATACTGCGGTCTATCGCTGTCTGATTTATCGATATTTCCCCTGATGTAATATTTTGACTGGTGAAACTATTAATCATAGATTCTAGTTTAGTTATCCTATCTTCTGCCAATTTCTCTACGGTCTTGACCTGAGTCTTCAACTCATCCAACGACGTAACATTCTGCGTTTTGTTACTCTCGTCTAAATCGTTTTTCAACTTTTCTATCTTGTCTTCGCATGTATTCTTTACTGACGCGACTTGTTCCTTTAACAGATCAACATCTGTCCTAAATAGAGTTGAATCTATCTTCATCGCTTCCTTGTTCTCCGTAAATCTCGCTTCTAAGTTCGCCATACCTGCGATTAATTTCTCATCTAATCCTGCACGTTTTTCTTTTGCTTCGGCATCGACTTCACTATACCGTTCTTCCACGATTGCACCGACTCTATTTTTGAATAAAGCTAAGTTTTCATTAACCTTTTGCTCTATATCATCATCCATTTTCCTAATATCTTTCTGCAATTGATTCTCTAATGATTTTAAATTAGAAATAACCTCTCCTAAGACTTCCTCTTTAATGGTCCCAATTACTGACTTTAAATCTTTGATCTCATTACCTAGATTCATCTCTAGACCTTTGATTTTAGTCTCGAAAGATACTTCGGTAGACCACTCTTGAATTTTGCCTACATCTGCCACTAAACCATCGATGTCGAATCTCAACTTCGATACATCCGATTTAATGTCTTTCTGTATAGACATAACGTCTGTTCTTAAAGTAAGAATGTTTTCTTCTCCTCTACTTTCTAATTCAATAATATTCTTTCTTAATATTTGAACATTTTCCTCTCCTTTCATATTTACAGCAATTATATCTAATTGTAAAGTCTTAAGCATTTCATTATTCTTTAAAGTTAATCTATTCTCTAACCTAGTTATCTTGTTTTCTAACTCTGTGTTAGTTTCTTCACTACGAGCTTGTAATTTCTCTTCCAATGATTTAAAATTATCCTTCAAGTTAGCTTCACTATTTGACTGTAATCTTTCATCTAATCATTTAAAACTATCCTTCAAGTTAGCTTCACTAGCTTTCAAATGACTTTCAGTATTTGACTGTAACCTAGTCTCTAATGACTTTAAATTTTCTTCACTAGTTGACTGTAATAATTTTACATTAGCTTCGTTACGAATCTGTAATGATTTTAAATTTTCTTCATTACTAGTCTGTAATGCTTGCACATTTTCTTTACATCTAGCTTCTAACCTAGCTTCTGAACTATTTATCTGCTCTTTAACTTCCGTTTCCAATTTAGAAATAGTTTCTGCAATACCAGACATACCACTTTGTAACTCTCCTAACACCTTAGCTAAATATTCCGGCAACATAATTATATTTTCAGTAGACGTTTAATTCAGAGACGTTAGACAACAACACATCACAATGTCTCAATTCCTGCATTCACTTGGGTATGAGAAAAATATGACTTACAACTAACATGATATAATACTAATACGATTAACATGAACACTGGAATGGGCACACAAGTATATTGTCTGACTAAGTTTAATACATTTTGTAACACAATTAAATGAACTTGAGATCAATCTCTCCGTGATCTAAATCTGATGTGATTCCATAGAATAAACAAAATCGAAGCCCCACAGATGGGTAGAGCCAATTCTCCCTCTCTCTCTGTACCTGTTCGTCCTGGGGATGCGATGACCCATCTGCTATTACATCGCATTCCTGGAGTTCCAGGACAGAGCGGAGTTAAATGAACCTCTAGTCAAATAAGGAATGTGTCGGAAATTCAGCTGAGGTATCGAAAAAGCAGTGGGTACCACGAGACAAAGTATCTCTAGGGTCGTTACGGGCTTAAGTTTAATAAAAAAATGCAAATATAAATGGGCGCCATCAACTGAATTCCTAGCAAACCACATCCTTTCCGGTTAAGCCTTAATCAAGACAAGGAAAGAAAAAGGAAAATCACATCATCATCAGATCACAACTAGGATAAAAAACAAATTTATTTCACTTTGATAGTCAGACAGACATTTTAAATATTCATCCTACCTGAGAGCATGGTCAAATGCCAACGTTAAATTGTCATTGTCCAAAAATCGAACCATCTCTTTTCTAATCAAAAGTATTTAATCCACATAAAACGTCAAAAATCTATAACGTTCTCTTGGGTTCTCAGGATCACTGTAGCACTATGTCTTTCGTCACTGACATTTGTGATACCTGAGACCTAATTTCTCTTTAATTTAACATCATGGATGTGGATTTGAAAAAATTATTAATCTGTCTAAACATACACATTATAATCACATATTTTAAATATCACGCAATTTATGGCTTGCATGGCATAATTCAAATGTTAAATACGTTAGTAAAATGCTCCTAATCATCGAATAATTAATTTACACTATTTACATTGTCATTAATAATTGCTTGTTCGTGAATTACAGAAAATCCACTGCTCATTGGTCACAATCATCATCATCATCATCAAAGTTAAATATTTCTCACATTAATTCTCATTTCAAAATTCAACATATTCCTGTCAGAATCATTAACTCATCACCATTAAATCATTTAAATGAAAATTATTATCATTACTTCATTATACTTTCTAATTATTCACACACTCTTATCTTATTATCTACTTCAGATAAAATCATCTTAAATCATCAATACAAATTGTTTAATTCCTCAACTCAAGTTGCAATTTCTTAAATTATATCTCAATATTTTTTTTTAATCCATATAAATTCATTAATCATCATCTTCTTTAATTAATTATCACCTTCTAATTCAGTTATTCATCATCTATCCAATCGTCTATTAATTTATTTAAATTAGTTTATTTATTCAATCTCTAATTCATCCATTTATTTAATTCATTGATTTATTCCAAAATTTAATTTATCAATTTATTTAAATTTTATTCTTCTGGTTATTTAGATTTTTATTATTTCATCTAGTCATTCTGATTTTTATTTCATTAGGTCAGATCATTAATATGCTTAATATTTCAGATTATTATTTCATCAATTATTATTCTCAGAAAATCTTGTATTATCAACTTTATTTATTTGTTTAATTTCCTAACAAATTGTTTAATATGGGTTATAGAACGTTGTCTTACAGTTTTATCACTTCCAAGTTATACCTCGTATTTCATTATCATGCCAAAAAATATTATTGCCTTCGCGACATCACGTTGGATCTGACTATCCACAACTACATTATATATCCTCACTTCTTCAAATATCACATTTGAATACCACAATTATTCCACAAAACTCCATAAACATTCAGCACATACAGCATGAATCTCAACAATTACGCTAGACTGGGTTTGACAACCTCATGTCTGCCTCAAAATACATTAGCAACATTGCAACTATCACTTGGCAACTTCCACAAAATGCCTATCACAAACTTCACTTAACCATGTTGCATGATCTACAAAAAATATATAACTGGCTTCAAATTATCAACGCGCACAATCTCCAATAACTGTAATTAATCTGATCACATCTAGACAACTTCTTAAACAATTGAAAAAATATTACCTTAGTAATTCAAGATCTGCTTTCAAATAGCATAAATTCTCTTACAATTCTCATAATTCACATCACAGAAAAACACCAATGTGCTATAATCTCTCATATCAAAATCTGCAATACTAATCTGCCGTAAAATAAATCTGACCATTAATGATTCATCTTACAAGATTCAATTACTTTAAATCCTTCTCAAAGGTATCAAACACAATTATAAAAATCATCAAAAGCATCAGCTGTACCAGCTGTTAAACTGAAAGTACTCTCAAAAGAGTATAGCAACAAAATATTGGATTGGCAAACAAGAATTACAAATGTAACCCTGCTGACATTTATCTTTATTTTATTTAACAAAAGTTCGACTGATATGTGACTAGTAGTTCCTTGTTTGATCCTCCTACAGTCTCATGTACACTCGGATGATAAAAAATGAATCCCTCAATGGCAAGTAAGATGAGTAACCACCGTACAATCGTATAAATACGAAAGACCTCGCCCCGTCGACTAACATGATAGTGCCCTGAACGATGGGTAAGATGAGTAAGCACCATACAATCGTATAAATACGAAAGACCCCATCTCGAAGACTAAATGAGTGAATGTACCAGATCGGAATCAACAAGTCTCTAGTTGTCATATAAAAGCGATATTCATTCACTAAAGTGAATAACATCTTAATATCTCCAAACAATCCAATGGAAAAAATCCCTACTGATGAATAATACACACTCGCTAGTATGCAATGAACTGACGAAGTAATTTAGATAATCAATTGCAGATCACGAGTTCGAAATACTCGTCACACAAAAAAACTATTCATGAAAACTATCCTTGCTGGAAAAATGTCTAAAAGACCAAACATCTGCTTAATAAAGCCAACCAATGGTGAGAATTTCGTATAATGATGCCTGCCATATCATATGGTCACGCCATATTCTAGCAAAATTTGAAGCATATAAAGTCAAAGCCATGTCTAAATAGTCGCATCACTCCTATTAGAAAAATATACATGTGTGCCCGGTATTCATGAAAATAATCGTATCAGGAAGGTATAACTCTTACAGTAACTTCTCATAATCAGCTGTTATTAAATTTCAAAGATCGTCGATTTTCCTTATGTAATGAATTTCTCGAAATATCGGCGTGAATATCATTCCACCGACGCAATGACGATTGCCTTCAAAATCCCAAGTGAATCAGCTGGTGGATCTCCTCCTCGTCAGGAATCGAATCCATCGCTCTGTGGTGCCATCGCGTCTCTGTCTGCGTTTACTCCGACATGATAAACTGCTGGTTATCCATAGCGGATATTGTCCAAATCCTCACGAAAAAGTTCATAGAAACATCGGACCCCCTATTCCTCTTCTACGTTACGCCACTGTTCCATACAATGTTCAGTTTGAGTGTTGAAAGTTCAATTTCCACAGCGGTTTAGTCTTACTTGTAGAAAATAAAATTGTTTCATCAGAGTGTCTAAGTTTATGAAACACCCTGTAGCTGTGTTCGTATTCGGTAATGTATAACACTGCATAAGAAAGAATTGCATTAATGCACGAGCTAATGTTCATAGGTGCATATGCTTAAAACATTTCATTTGCTTAAAATCGTTAATGTTATTTGGAATGCGTTATGAAATGCATAGTCGTAATGTCATTAAAAAACTATGTTCAGTTGAAGTTCACAGTTGCAGTATCTCGTAACTATTTGCCTGTATAATTCAAATGCTGGATAAACGTTCCAACTCAATGTTGTAATGAAGTTCAGCTTCTGTCATAATGCTTGCGTATAAAATTGGAAATAACCCGCTCGTCCCTACTGCAATGCTATAATAATCTCCGCATAAAGCTGGCCTCGCCATGTCGCTCTACTATGCTGTTCTGCGTTTCCAAAATGCAGCTTGGAATAAAGTTCTCCAACCACTATCGCAATGCTGTTCTAAAACCCCGGCCTTCTCATGCTTGCTCGGCCCGTACAGCTGGTTCTGTAACCGGTCTTCACGCTGCCTACTTCGGGTGTCCGCCCGGCTCACTGAACTACTTTTCGTTCGCTGCTTAGTGAAGTTAAAACTGTCGCTTTCACTTTCCGTGACAAAAGCTGTTCGCTGCGCGACCTTTCCATGCGCTCGACATATGTCCTACTCAGCTCGCTCTCTGAATTCGACTGCGTTGCTCGCTGTACTGGACTCTCTTGCTAACAGTATTCAACTGCTTGGCTCACTGAGCTCGACTGACTGTCTCTAGACTGCATTGACCCGTATCTCCCTGGCGCAGTCACGTGACGTTCTCCCCACCTCTGTGGTCTTGCGTCACAAATATAACCTCGAACCCCGATCATCTCGGCTATTAAGTTATAAAATAACTTAAGGGTTATCTGACTTCCTTCAAATTATTACCACATATAATGCTTGTTATATCTCCTCTTCTGAGATGTTTAAATACCATGTTCCATATAGATCTTAATAAAGCTTCACATTTCCATCCATAATTCCATCTGCTTACTGATGTCAGTGCCTTCTTAATCCTAGACCTTCTACGTCATCTTGACATTCCTCTTGACTCGATCTGAGCGCTATCTTTTCATAACTCTTCCCATAATCTCAACTACGGCTTAATGTCTGCTGGCGTAGCCGATAGCCTCAACTAGGTATCGGGTACAACACTTTGGCTGCCAGTTCTCAGCAACATTCCATCTCCAGTCCTAAGAAGATCAGAAGCTCTCCTAAAGGTATGGAAAAACATTCGACAGAATCCCCAGCTATCCATTCACCAAGATCTTGCACGAGCAGAACACCAACGTTTGAAATCGAGGAAACCACCATGGCGTACCTTGAAAGATGCTCCTTCCAAGTTAACATCTCATGGAAAATCCAATGGGAGCAGTCTTCAGTGGTAAATAAACATCTAGTTGACAACCCTTCTAACCGGATACAAGGATTCCATCTCCCCAGGCGCCAGTGGAGGGTCATCAACCGGATTCGAACTGGACAAGGCAGATGTGGCTATCCACTGCGCAAATGGGGATGGCCTTGCTCTGCAAATTGCGACTGCAGTGCATTATCACAGTCATCCATCATATTGTTGCTGCCTGTCCTCTTCGATCTTTCAAAGGAACAATAATGGACATTCATCTTACATCGGATGAAGCAGTTGAATAGGTCAAAGAACTAGACATAGAGTAGTAAGATCATACGAACTTGTGACAATGCACATTTGTCCAGAAATTATATATATTGTATGTACATACATTTATCATAAAATAAATAAAATAAATACGGATTATTTAAAATGTTTTATGGTTTATCAACATAGTATTGGTCTTGTATAATGCATTTAATTGCTTTTTTCTTCTTCTTCTTCTTCTTAGTCGTTTACCCTCCAGGTTGGTGGAACCCACGGACTTAACGAGGGAACTCACCACTACCACCTCTACGGGCAGTGTCCTAGAGCTGGGAACATCTAATCGGAGTGGATACAACTGGTGAGGTGTGATTTGCACCTCGCCCAGGCGGTCTCACCTGCAAAGCGAACAGGGGCCTCATGAGGGAAGGTAATGGATGGTCAGGACGGATAGGCAAGGAAGAGGGAAGGAGGCGGCCGTGGCCTTGAAGAAGGTACTGTCCCCGTTTACCTGGATAGTAGGCTGTCAGATATCCGCCCCCTCAATCGGATTGCCAATTATCAATCGCACCGGCACAGTTACATCAATGAAAATGGCACTGACAGACACTATCGAGATTAGAGCACAGAAATTCACTGGAAATCATTGTGGAACACACCAAAATAGACGGGGGTGCATACTTACCGTTGCTTACCTCTTAATTATCTCGGGGTTTGAGTTGACAACAGGATCACTAAAAGTCTGTTCACACAATAATCTCCGCCATGACATTTAAAAATGAACCAGGAACGAAGATGAGAACTTTGAACTGTACAAAAGCTTTATTTCCAATAAAGAAGTCTGATTTTCCTAACACAACAAAATATACGTGGCTATCAGTAGCCCAAGTCAATCTGACTACGTCCTCCAGTAGGACTTGCAAAATTATTATACAACATGATATAAAACATTTTAGCTCCCAAGAGCTCCAAATAACGTAATATTCATAACACTATTGGATTGGAAAAGGACGTCAGGGTGTGACATATATAGAGCATGTGTTTCCTTTTAATAAACAAGAGAATGATATTTATAGTCGCAAGGCCGGAGTGTATGACCTCACTCTCTGAAAACCATATGTTGACACAGCTGCGGGCTACCTTCCAGCCTGACGCATACTGGTCAAATGCACTCCTTTCTCACACGCTATGTTACGTAAGAATCCAGCCTGCACTCTCAAGCTTTTAAATGTCTTACAAGACAACTCACATTATATTTACGCAAATCTTTCAAGTACTTTGATCACATCCTAATGGATCATTACATAAATTTCTTAAACTTGTTAACTTCAATCCAAATGTTTAGTTAGCTCTTAAATGTTTATAACAAAATCACAAAATTATTTATAACAATTAGAAATTGTTTATAATATTTGTCAAAGACAATAAAAATACTATAAGCACGCCTTTAACATCACTCTCGTTTCATATTACTTTCAAAAATATTTACAACAATTATTTACAATATTAATGTTTAAATTGTTTAAATTATTAATTTAATAAATACATTAGCCACATGTTCATTCGGTTGATAATTTTATAATCCTGTTTAATATAATCGACCAATGAAGGTTAGTTATACATATTAATGTCACAATCTGATTTAATAAAGTTTTTAATAATGATTTGTGACGGCAACCTTCATTCAACATCTTGTCTCAAATTCTTTCAAAACTCGTGTTAATTATTACAGTAAATCACTTGATTAATTTTCAACGAACTATAACAATCTTACTCCAGCGGAAAATCCTTCGCTAACAAGTTAATGCACAATCTGCATTAAAAATATGCCCAAAATCATCATATATTAATCTATATGGCATTTACAACTTTCACATCACTTACAAAACTTCCACAAATAATTCTTTAACATTAAATCTTGTGGGAACTTCCTTCATATTCAAGGGCATTATATTTCAGCGACTTTCAACACGCGCTGCACTAGCGATTATACATTCATAGTTCCACTTAAAAATTTTATAATCATAATTTGTTTCAAAACTGTTTTTCTATTTAACCTTCGTAGATTTCATTCATGAACTGAAATGAAGTCAAAACTTGCCAATCACAAACAAATTTAATAGTGAATATGCTTATATACGCCTATCTGGTCTATCAAAATTTAAGATTAACATCTTAAAAGAAATTGTAGTATGAAAATACTATCTTCAAATAAAGTGTGACTAAACTGCAAAGTAGTCGAATAGAATCCACTTAGTCTGGGGAATGCAAACATCGTTATATAATTCTCTAATTGAGAAAAACTCCTAACAAAAGTACTTGACTTTAATGCATTCAATAATTCATTATTAACATTACTCTTTCACAAAATTGTCTATGATGCAGTGTTCATTCATAACTGACGATAAATGTCTGTATTGCAATCAATACAAATAACGACTAGTATTTCCAAGATCGTCGATAACGTAAGAGATTTTAACGCTCTAAAATCATTTAAATGTTCTTCCTTCTTGATGATGACAGAAAATTGTTCAAAGTAATTAAACTGGGGTTGAATTACTTTAATAAAATGACACGCTGTCTGAATTTAAATCTGCCATAAAAATCATTAACTTACAGTCAAATCGTGACTACAAAAATATTAATTACTGAAAAATCTAAATATCAGTCTCAACTGATTCAAAATCGTTAACTATGCCCATGACATAACAATGTCTTAATAAATCGTCGAAAAATGCAAAACTCATCAAGGTGTACTGAGAATAAGAATCTCAACAAGAAAATAAGGCAAAATACATGAGGATAAAAATATGGGAAAAATGGTTGCTCAAACATTACTAGGTTACTAAAATACAATAAACGTTCACGACTACCTTATCTGCCGATTGACGTTCCAGAGGAAAATTCCCCAAAGAAGACTGCTGATGGATCCATTTCACCACGTTAAAGCTGAGCTCCATCCTCGAAATAGGAAATAGCACCCTCGGAGAATCGAACTGCTTCCTTCTCCGTGAATCGCTCTGCTCCTCGAAGACGAATAGACATCCTTCCGGCAATAATCTTCTTTGTGAGTCGGGACTACCCTGACCTCTCTTGAAAAATTCCCTGAAGTTCCAGTAGACAGTCATCATGACGTTTTGTAGAAATTTCCGAAGAAATTATTCATATTCAGAGTATGAAATTGTTTCTATGGCTGTTCGATGGTATTCAGCCTTTACTTACGAAACATGGGTGTAGATGGTATTCACCGCATGTTCGCTTGTGTGGAATAGCATTTAGCGAAGTTCCATGTCGCTATCTTACTCCATTGAAGTATGTCCCAATTGCAATAAGCCTTCTTAGCCTTCCATCTGCACTTCGGTTGTAGTGTCAGAAGAACAAACTGCCGTATTCAAATGCTCCATTATACTGTATCGTTCTGTAAGCAAGCAATCTGAAGTCTTTCTACTCCACTCACAGCGTTAGCCTTGCGTTGATTCTGGCTTATACAAGAGTGTTTCTCTAGTGGCGAGATAATCACTTTTGTCAGTCGTATATAACAGCTAATATCTTTTGAAGTACTCGGTCGAAATTGTTCAGCCTTTCTCTATAATTGCATGTAGTACTGCACAATACAATTATGTTATCGTAGACCGCTAACTGTTTGAAGTTAAACTTGTATAAGCTTTCTAAGGTCCGTTTCAACTTCACCTAGTTTGACCTGGTTCTCGTTAACAAAGTGGCCTCGCCACGCGTTATAAAAACGATTCTTTTCACTTGCTGTTCACTTTGATGTCTCACTATATTGAATGCATAATAAAATGACTTTCACAAATACTTCGATGATCTGAGCATTAGATCTCACAATGATCAGCGAACGAAAGAGAAGAGAAGAGAAGAGGCTCCTTTCTTCTGCGCAAGCCCTTTTATTACCTTCTCGAGGGGCGTTACCATCCCTTCCAAAGCGTGATACTACGTCATCGCTAGAACTTCCAACTTCGTTAATACATGACGGATTTTCAAAATTCAAAAACTGAAAATAAATTTCACCAAAATTCCAAATCAATGCTTTTACTGCAAATGTATTTCCACAATTCTGCATTCCAAAAGTCATAAAAATACCATAGTTTCAGCAATCTCCGTCTTCCTTTAAACTATCGTTCATTGGTTCATGCCTCTCCTCCAATAGCATAGTTTCTTCCTCAGCAGAATTCCTCGTTTCCTGCGACTGCGTCGTACATCTTGGAACATTCTGGACAAAAATGCTGACGTCACTGAGAATCTCAGCTCAAGTAGCTTGCTGGCATAACAATTTACGTCATCCGTGCTTACGTCATGACTACCCACGTCATAACTATGACAGCCATAACTCTAATCATAATTTCAAATATAGCCACCGTGGTCTCTACATAATTCAATTACGGGGGCATTCTCCTCCCACCACGTTTTAAAAACAGTTGCAAATTGTTTTTAAACTCAATGTTACAAGTATCTCAACTCTCTTGAACACGAAATTGAATTATTACTGGCTTACTCTAGTATGATATTTCCTCTATGTTCCTTAATCATAAATTTCTTCTACTCTGGGTTGTATGTGGTTAATGTATTCTTTCCTCTCTACTTTCTCTTCTGACCAGTGTTTCTATTTTCTAAGTTCTGCTGGCTCGTAGAAGGCCCAGGATCGATTACAACATCCTGCCTTTTCCTTTGATTGTCAGCTTCTTTATCCCTTAATTCTTTTAAGTATTGCTGGCTTTCCTTTTCTCTTTGCTGATATTGATCAGGTGTCATAACCTGACTTTGAGTATTCTGGTTTCTATTTTGGTTTTGGTTATTCCTATTATAGTTACGATTATACCCATTATTGTTAAAATATCTGCCTCTTCCATTATAGTTTCCTCGGTTGTAGTTCCAACCTCTTCTCTGTTGATATGGTCGGTAACCTTGTGATCTGTAATTTCTAAACTGATTATTCCTGTGAGGACCTACATTGTCAGTTTTCTCCTCCTCTGGCTTGTCAGTTTGTTGGACTTGGTCCATGTATACCGTATTGATTTCCTTATACTCTTGCCTTTGACCTTTCTGGACTACGTTAGGCATTGGACTTGTGTAGTCTAACCTTCTTAGTAATTCATCCATGCTGGATAAATCCCTGATGTTGGACGAAATTATAAGTCTCCTCACCTCAATTGGCAGCATACGAGAAATCGCATCTATTAGTTGCTCCGTGGACAATGGGGGTTGCAAAAATCTCAAGCGGGACAACTGACTCGTAAAGAAATCAGCGTACCTCGTTGGAAGAGTACCTGAGTATTTTCTTGAATATACCTCCGCTCTTAACGAATTCTGCGCTTCTATGGACCAAAATCGTTTGATTAATGCCTCTGCAAACTCGTCAAAGTTACTGAAGGTATATCTAAAAGCTCTAAACCATTCAAGGGGTCCTCCAATCAGATATCTCTCTACAATCTTCATCTCTCTCTCTCTGGGAATGTGAGCTTCGATGAAATAATCTTTGAGATTCCTTACATACTCTATAGGTGTCAAACTATCAGTGTTACTGAATTTTTGTGGTTTGTCCTCGAAATTCCTAATGACCGTCACGTTCCTCGGATATGAATCCGGATAGTTTTTCCCACTATCTCGATAATTCCACTCAGATTCCATATTCCTCTCGTCATCCTCCTCTCTGAATCTGGATACACGTTCTTCAGGAGTCACGTCTCTTTCTTCTAGATCTAGGTGACATCTTCTGGTATGCTTCCTGTTCAATTCGCAAGCTAAGCCTTCTGTATCCTTGTCGGTGATTTCTGTTAAGACTTTCTTGACTATCTCTTCCTTGTAGTTCTCCATTAAACTAGCCTCTCCTAACTTCAAATTTTTCAGTTTACTCGTCGTTTCATTTACGTCAGAGACAACTTTATGAATTTGATCCTCTAATGTAGATTTTAAAGTTTGCATATCCTGATCTAGTTGTGTTCTATCGTCAACTTGTTTTTCGGATAGCGAATTTATCCTGACGCTTAAATCTTTTCTAATCTGTACTACCTCATTGTTAATTTCTATCTGCGTACTGGCAAGTTTTCTTTCAATCCTTTCCTGAATTTGGGTTACATGTTCCCCACTTGACTTATTCCACTCGTCTTTCCATACCGCTACGTTTGCTGTTAACATCTCGGCTATGTCTACTTCAATATCCTCTTTTAATACTCTATTGTGGTCTAATACCTGTGTTCTCATGACCTCTACGTCATACTTCAACTCTGCTAAAGACGTTGTTGTTCTAACCGATTCATCGACTAACCTAGTCGTTAATGCAGTTATATTACGCGTACAAAGAGTTTTTGAGTTTTCGATTTCTTCCCTGACTTTATTGACATCAGTTTGGACTTTAGTGATATCTACGAAAACTGTGTTGACCTCTACCTGAATCTTAGTTACATCACTTTGCACCTCAGTTATATCCGCATGAATATTGTTAATGTCTACCTGAACATTAGATACATCTGTTCTAGCTTTTTGAATTTCTTTCTGGACTTCCTCGACCTTGTCTTGGACAGTCGCTACATCGTTTTTGACAACAACAACTTCGGCTCTAGCACAAGAAATATCCCCTCGGACATTAGCTACATCTAAATTTAACATTGTAAGGTCCCTCTGTACCTTAGATACATCATTTTTAACATCATCAACACTTTTATGCACAATAGATACATCTTTATGGACATTAGACACGTCTGTGCGCATGTCACTTACAGTATTTTCAATTCCTAGGGTATTAATCTGTAAACGCGACATATTATCCTCCAAATTAGCAGCACTAGTTTGGATACCCTTCAAATTAGCAGACATATTACTTGCATTTTCCTCCATCCTTGCATTTAAATTAGCATAGAAATTACTAACATTCTCCTCCATTCTTGCATTCAAATTACTAGCATTCTCCTCCATCCTTGCATTCAAATTAGCAGAGAAATTACGCACACACTCCTCCATCATTCTCTTCATGTTAGCAGACATCTCCTCTAACATTTTCTTCAAACTTTCATCTGCCATTACAATATTATTATTCAAAATGGATTGCTGTAGGGACATACATCAAAAGAGCAAAATAACAACATTTGAGCAACACTTTTCACCATATATAATTTTTGATCAATTTTCTGTCTTAAATCTAACTTATAACTACCTTATAATTAATATTCGAAAATACTTCATGTTGAAACAAACTCAAGCACATGTTCAAATTTCTCAGGCTCATTTTAAAATATCCTAACACAAATAATTTACATTTACAATCCAAATAATTAATTTTATCTTTAATATGACTAAAGTGTCATAAGCCGGTCAAATAAAATAAGATTCCAGATTATAGGCGATTTTTCTAAGTTTCCTGCCCATTTAACCTTTCTCAAGTTGTATAAGATCTGATCTTTTCTGAGTGTAATTTTCCTAATACAATACAACATTTAATTCCTATATAATCACACTCTTAAATACTACAATTGGCCTAGACATCTAACAAAGAATCAACCTCTTTATTTGAGTCTAATCGAACCTCACGTTTTAGGTTTGTCAATCTTTCTAGTGTTCAACCTGGTAATCCAGTTTTTGTTGAACACGCCCCACATATTAGGGTCAATCTTACTGTTGACTCAGCCCCACGCTCTTGGGTCGCCAATCTTTCTGTCCCCGTTTACCTGGATAGTAGGCTGTCAGATATCCGCCCCCTCAATCGGATTGCCAATTATCAATCGCACCGGCACAGTTACATCAATGAAAATGGCACTGACAGACACTATCGAGATAAGAGCACAGAAATTCACTGGAAATCATTGTGGAACACACCAAAATAGACGGGGGTGCATACTTACCGTTGCTTACCTCTTAATTATCTCGGGGTTTGAGTTGACAACAGGATCACTAAAAGTCTGTTCACACAATAATCTCCGCCATGACATTTAAAAATGAACCAGGAACGAAGATGAGAACTTTGAACTGTACAAAAGCTTTATTTCCAATAAAGAAGTCTGATTTTCCTAACACAACAAAATATACGTGGCTATCAGTAGCCCAAGTCAATCTGACTACGTCCTCCAGTAGGACTTGCAAAATTATTATACAACATGATATAAAACATTTTAGCTCCCAAGAGCTCCAAATAACGTAATATTCATAACACTATTGGATTGGAAAAGGACGTCAGGGTGTGACATATATAGAGCATGTGTTTCCTTTTAATAAACAAGAGAATGATATTTATAGTCGCAAGGCCGGAGTGTATGACCTCACTCTCTGAAAACCATATGTTGACACAGCTGCGGGCTACCTTCCAGCCTGACGCATACTGGTCAAATGCACTCCTTTCTCACACGCTATGTTACGTAAGAATCCAGCCTGCACTCTCAAGCTTTTAAATGTCTTACAAGACAACTCACATTATATTTACGCAAATCTTTCAAGTACTTTGATCACATCCTAATGGATCATTACATAAATTTCTTAAACTTGTTAACTTCAATCCAAATGTTTAGTTAGCTCTTAAATGTTTATAAATAAATCACAAAATTATTTATAACAATTAGAAATTGTTTATAATATTTGTCAAAGACAATAAAAATACTATAAGCACGCCTTTAACATCACTCTCGTTTCATATTACTTTCAAAAATATTTACAACAATTATTTACAATATTAATGTTTAAATTGTTTAAATTATTAATTTAATAAATACATTAGCCACATGTTCATTCGGTTGATAATTTTATAATCCTGTTTAATATAATCGACCAATGAAGGTTAGTTATACATATTAATGTCACAATCTGATTTAATAAAGTTTTTTAATAATGATTTGTGACGGCAACCTTCATTCAACATCTTGTCTCAAATTCTTTCAAAACTCGTGTTAATTATTACAGTAAATCACTTGATTAATTTTCAACGAACTATAACAATCTTACTCCAGCGGAAAATCCTTCGCTAACAAGTTAATGCACAATCTGCATTAAAAATATGCCCAAAATCATCATATATTAATCTATATGGCATTTACAACTTTCACATCACTTACAAAACTTCCACAAATAATTCTTTAACATTAAATCTTGTGGGAACTTCCTTCATATTCAAGGGCATTATATTTCAGCGACTTTCAACACGCGCTGCACTAGCGATTATACATTCATAGTTCCACTTAAAAATTTTATAATCATAATTTGTTTCAAAACTGTTTTTCTATTTAACCTTCGTAGATTTCATTCATGAACTGAAATGAAGTCAAAACTTGCCAATCACAAACAAATTTAATAGTGAATATGCTTATATACGCCTATCTGGTCTATCAAAATTTAAGATTAACATCTTAAAAGAAATTGTAGTATGAAAATACTATCTTCAAATAAAGTGTGACTAAACTGCAAAGTAGTCGAATAGAATCCACTTAGTCTGGGGAATGCAAACATCGTTATATAATTCTCTAATTGAGAAAAACTCCTAACAAAAGTACTTGACTTTAATGCATTCAATAATTCATTATTAACATTACTCTTTCACAAAATTGTCTATGATGCAGTGTTCATTCATAACTGACGATAAATGTCTGTATTGCAATCAATACAAATAACGACTAGTATTTCCAAGATCGTCGATAACGTAAGAGATTTTAACGCTCTAAAATCATTTAAATGTTCTTCCTTCTTGATGATGACAGAAAATTGTTCAAAGTAATTAAACTGGGGTTGAATTACTTTAATAAAATGACACGCTGTCTGAATTTAAATCTGCCATAAAAATCATTAACTTACAGTCAAATCGTGACTACAAAAATATTAATTACTGAAAAATCTAAATATCAGTCTCAACTGATTCAAAATCGTTAACTATGCCCATGACATAACAATGTCTTAATAAATCGTCGAAAAATGCAAAACTCATCAAGGTGTACTGAGAATAAGAATCTCAACAAGAAAATAAGGCAAAATACATGAGGATAAAAATATGGGAAAAATGGTTGCTCAAACATTACTAGGTTACTAAAATACAATAAACGTTCACGACTACCTTATCTGCCGATTGACGTTCCAGAGGAAAATTCCCCAAAGAAGACTGCTGATGGATCCATTTCACCACGTTAAAGCTGAGCTCCATCCTCGAAATAGGAAATAGCACCCTCGGAGAATCGAACTGCTTCCTTCTCCGTGAATCGCTCTGCTCCTCGAAGACGAATAGACATCCTTCCGGCAATAATCTTCTTTGTGAGTCGGGACTACCCTGACCTCTCTTGAAAAATTCCCTGAAGTTCCAGTAGACAGTCATCATGACGTTTTGTAGAAATTTCCGAAGAAATTATTCATATTCAGAGTATGAAATTGTTTCTATGGCTGTTCGATGGTATTCAGCCTTTACTTACGAAACATGGGTGTAGATGGTATTCACCGCATGTTCGCTTGTGTGGAATAGCATTTAGCGAAGTTCCATGTCGCTATCTTACTCCATTGAAGTATGTCCCAATTGCAATAAGCCTTCTTAGCCTTCCATCTGCACTTCGGTTGTAGTGTCAGAAGAACAAACTGCCGTATTCAAATGCTCCATTATACTGTATCGTTCTGTAAGCAAGCAATCTGAAGTCTTTCTACTCCACTCACAGCGTTAGCCTTGCGTTGATTCTGGCTTATACAAGAGTGTTTCTCTAGTGGCGAGATAATCACTTTTGTCAGTCGTATATAACAGCTAATATCTTTTGAAGTACTCGGTCGAAATTGTTCAGCCTTTCTCTATAATTGCATGTAGTACTGCACAATACAATTATGTTATCGTAGACCGCTAACTGTTTGAAGTTAAACTTGTATAAGCTTTCTAAGGTCCGTTTCAACTTCACCTAGTTTGACCTGGTTCTCGTTAACAAAGTGGCCTCGCCACGCGTTATAAAAACGATTCTTTTCACTTGCTGTTCACTTTGATGTCTCACTATATTGAATGCATAATAAAATGACTTTCACAAATACTTCGATGATCTGAGCATTAGATCTCACAATGATCAGCGAACGAAAGAGAAGAGAAGAGAAGAGGCTCCTTTCTTCTGCGCAAGCCCTTTTATTACCTTCTCGAGGGGCGTTACCATCCCTTCCAAAGCGTGATACTACGTCATCGCTAGAACTTCCAACTTCGTTAATACATGACGGATTTTCAAAATTCAAAAACTGAAAATAAATTTCACCAAAATTCCAAATCAATGCTTTTACTGCAAATGTATTTCCACAATTCTGCATTCCAAAAGTCATAAAAATACCATAGTTTCAGCAATCTCCGTCTTCCTTTAAACTATCGTTCATTGGTTCATGCCTCTCCTCCAATAGCATAGTTTCTTCCTCAGCAGAATTCCTCGTTTCCTGCGACTGCGTCGTACATCTTGGAACATTCTGGACAAAAATGCTGACGTCACTGAGAATCTCAGCTCAAGTAGCTTGCTGGCATAACAATTTACGTCATCCGTGCTTACGTCATGACTACCCACGTCATAACTATGACAGCCATAACTCTAATCATAATTTCAAATATAGCCACCGTGGTCTCTACATAATTCAATTACGGGGGCAGTACCATCCCGGCATTTGCCCGAAGACGAAGTGGGAAACCACGGAAAACCACGTCGAGGATGGCAGAGCCGGGAATCGAACCCAGGACCTCCGGGGCGGCAGCTAACCATGCTGACCGCTACGCCACGGAGGGGACGAATTTAATTGCATTTATGTTAATAAGATGTTCTTAATTTATCTTATATATAAAAGTGAAAGTCTGTATGTGGGTATGTATGTACGTATGTGGGTCTGTTCCGTATACAAATCTACACCGTACCACCAATCTCAACCAAATTTTGCATACATATAGTTTAGGATCCAGAAGGAACCGCTGGCTACATGAATTTTCGATAGTCTTTCTCATTCTTCTGATTTCGGCCCTTTTGCACTCAAGCACAGGCTAATCAAATCATAAAATATACTCATGAAGGAATGGCAAGCCAGATAGTTTCCATGGCAACATAGCTCAAGTCGAGACACGGCCGACTGGATGCCAGTTCTGCTCTGCACTACCGGTATAGAAAAAGAGGATCTTTACTTGAAATCCCGTTAGTTACTCACCTACTCACACAGCACTGTCAACCGAGTTTAGCATAACAAAGACTTGACACTATCATCTACTATATATATTTGTGAAATACCACTCACTCATTCATTCATCACGAAATCTCAGAAACCACCGACGGATTGGAATGAAATTTGGTATGCAGCTTCCCAAAGGGCCGCAAATGCCCCATAAGATAGGATTTTTGGATATTCAGGTTCTAAAGGGGTGTTAAGGGGGTTGACCTGCATTTCATTGAATTTCAATATCTCCCGATTGGTTTCATTGGGGGATGTGATACTCGGCACGTAAACTCATCATTAAAAATAAGAAGACACGAGTCTGAGGGTTTTTCGATGTGGTGTATATTATGAGGTGAAAGGGGTGAAAAGTGGGGATGGAAAGATTCCTAACGGAGCGTGTATCTCTTAAACGACATAGGTGAGGAGTTTGAAACTCAGCGGAAAACAATCAGCATACAAAATACGTAAATATGTGTTTGACCGTTTATTCATAAATCCAATTTAAGGGGCCCATGGGGAGGGGTGAAATTCTGGGGGGGGGGGGACAGGAAGAAAGTGTCCTAACTGATTGACTGACTCACTCACTCATCAAACTCAGGGGGGAAAAACTGCTTTAAAGTAAGTAAATAGCTGTTCGACAGTTTTTTTATTAAATCAAATTTAAGGGGTTCATGGGGAGGGGTGAAATTCTGAAAAAAGAAAATTGAAAGATAATGTCCTGCCTGACTCACTCACTCACTCACTCACACACTCATCATCGCCCAACCAAAATTATTGAAGTTAGAAACATGACAGTTTGGGGATATGTTCATTGTATGTCAAAACCGTCTACTAAGGGAGGATTTTCGGATATTCAGGTTCTGAAGGGGTCTTAAGGGGGTTAAACCTGCATTCCATTGAATAACAATATCTCCCGATTGGATTCATTGGGGGATATGATACACGACATATAAACTCATCATTAAAAAGGAAGAAGACACGTCTCTGAGGGGTTTTCGATGTGGTGTATATTATAAGGTGAAAGGGGTGAAAAGTAAGAATTGAAAGATTCCTAACGGAGCGTGTATCTCTTAAACGACATAGGCGAGGAGTTTGAAACTCAGCGGAAAAAATCAGCAAAAAAAAAAAAAAAGTAAATATGTGTTTGACCGTTTTTTCATAAATCCAATTTAAGGGGCCCATGTGGAGGGGTGAAATTCTGGGGGGAGGGGGGGAAACAGGAAATAAAGTGTCCTAACTGATTGACTGACTGACTCACTCATCAAACTCAGGGGGGAGGGGGAACTGCTTTAAAGTAAGTTAATAGCTGTTCGACAGTTTTTTTGATCAATCATATTGAAGGGGTTCATCGGGAGGGATGAAATTCTGAAGGAAAAAATGAAAGAAAATGTCCTGACTCATTCACTCATGATCGCCCAGTCAAAAATATTGAAGTTGGAACCATGGCATTCTGGGGATATGTTCGTTGTATCTCAAAACCGTACACTAAGGGAGGATTTTTGGATATTCAGGCTCTAAAGGGGTCTTAAGGGGGTAAACCTGCATTTCATTGAATAACAATATCTCACGAGTGGTTTCATCTGTGGATGTGATACTCGGCATATAAACTAATCATTAAAAATAAGCAGACATGTGTCTAAGGGTTTTTCGATGTGGTGTATTATTATGAGGTGAAAGGGGTGAAAATTGGGGGTTGAAGGATTCCTAACGGAGCGTGTAGGCCTATCTCTTAAACGACATAGGCGAGAAATTTGAAACTCAGCGAAAAAAAATCAGCTAAAAAATTAAGTAAATCGGTGTTCGACCGTTTTTTCATAAATTAATTTAAAGGTCCAATGGGGTGGGGTGAAATTCTGGGGGGGAAAAGGAGAGAAAGTGTCCTGACTGACTGACTAACTCACTCATCAAACTCAGGGGAAACAGACAGCTAAAAAAATAACTTAATAGGTGTTCAAGCGTTTTTTCATCAATCCAATTTAAGGGGCCCATGGGGAGGGGTGTAATTCTGGTAAAAATAATTGAAAGAAAATGTCCTGTCTGACTCACTCACTCATCGCGCCCAGCGAAAACTATTAATGTTGGAAAAATGAATTTTTGGGAATATGTTCGCTGTATGTCAAAACGTCAACTAAAGAATGATTTTTATTTATTCGGGTTTTAAAGAGATGTTAAGGGGGTAAACGTGCATTTCATTGAATAACGATATCTCATAAGTTGTTTCTTTGGGGATGTGATATTCGGTATATAAACTAATCATTAAAAATAATCAGACATATATCTAAAGGTTTATCGATGTCGTGTATATTATGAGGTGAAAGGGGTGAAAATTGGGGATTGAGGGATTCTTAACGGAGCGTGTATCTCTTAAACGACATAGGCGAGAAGTTTGAAATTCGGCGGGATAAAACAGCTTAAAATACAAGTAAATATGTGTTCGACCGTTTTTTCATAAATCCAATTTAAGGGGCCCTTGGAGAGGGGTGAAATTCTGGGGTGATAAAACAGGAAAGAAAGTGTCCTAACTGATTGACTCACTTACTCACTCATCAAACTCCGGGGGAAATCAGCTTTAAATAAGTAAATAGGTGTTCGACCATTTGTTTCATAAATCCAATTTAAGGGGTTCATGTGGAGGGGTGAAATTATCATATATAAATGAAATAAAATGTCCTGACTGACTCACTCACTCATCATCGCCCAGCCAAAATTATTGAAGTTGGAAACATGAAATTTTGGGGATATGTTCGTTTTATGTCGAAAACATCCACTAAGGTAAGAGTTTTGAATATTCAGGTTCTAAATAGGTGTTAAGGGGATAAACGTGCATTTCATTGAATAACAATATCTCACGAGTGGTTTCATTTGGGGATTGATACTTGGCATATATACTAATCATTAAAAATAAGCTGACACATGTCTAATGGTTTTTCGATATAGTGTATATTATGAGGTGAAAGGGATGAAAAGTGGGGGTTGAAAGATTCTTAATGGAGCGTGTATCTCTTAAACGACATAGGCGAGGAGTTTGAAACTCGGAGGAAATCAATCAGCTTAAAAATAAATAAATAAATAAAAAAAAAAAAAATAGGTGTTCGACCGTCTTTTCAAAAATCCAATTTAAGGGGCCTATGGGGAGGGGTGAAATTCTGGAAGAAAAACGTCCACTAAGGAAGGATTTTTGGATGTTCGCTCTCATCGACCAACCAAAACTATTAATGTTAGAAGAGTGATATTTTGAGGATATGTTTGTCGTGTGTCGAAAAGATCTACTAAGGAGGGATTTTTGGATATTCAGGTTCTAAAGGGGTGTTAATGGGGTTAAACCTGCATTTCATTGAATAACAATATGGCACGACTATGACGCGAGTGAAGCGAGACTAAAAATGAGATGGTGTGTGTGTGTCTGTGTATTACTCAATCACGCAAGTACCACTGGTCCGATTTACATGAATTTTACATGGAAGTAGCAGATTTACCTGGTTAACATACAGGTTACTTTTGATTTCAATACTTTGCACTTTTAAATATGGCGACCATTTTAGTGACGTCACTCTACCCTTTGGTTTTAAACTTTCATATTTCCATTTCAAATAAAAAGAGAACGCTAAGAAATAGCAAACTTTTGATGGCATGTACGAGGTTAAAAATTGCATTTTCTATCCGAAATGTATCTCCAACCGTTAGCGAGTAAAACCTAAATGTGTGCTATAAAACACGGTCAAGGCAGAGCGGTGTAGTTGGACAAAATGGTCCATCCTTAATCTCCCTCTGCGCAGCACCTCGCCTATCCCCTGTTTTAACTGTCACCTTCACATTTTGATTTATTTACGACCCGTAGCGAAGCACGGGTACTTCAGCTAGTATATATATAAAAGAAAGTCGTGTTAGTTACACTATTTATAACTCAAGAACGGCTGAACCGATTTGGCTGAAAATTGGTGTGGTGGTAGCTTAGAACCAGGAGACGGACATAGGATAATTTTTATCCCGTGACATGACATAAAACATCAAAGGGAATACAAGTCACTATAAAACGTAACGCAAATGACAGCTAAGGCAAGTCGTTTCCAGGCAACAGTAGCTCTTGACAAGACACGGCCGACTGGATGCGAGTAGCACTCTCCACTACCGGTATAGAAAATGAGGCTCTTAACATGAAATCCCGTTAGTTATTCAACGTAATTTGTATAGGGGTAGTAAATCCAATTGACAATATATGGCGCGAGTTGCTTCAACAAAATGGCATGCGTTTGTTTCAAGAAAGTCCCACATGCGTTCATATACCATTCATTCCATTGCGATGAAACTTGGGTGAGATGTTCTGTACACTTCAGGTAAAGTTTCTGGCTGAGTAAATCCACTTAACAATTGGTAGCGCACGAGTAGATTCAACAAATGAGCGTCGACGGGCGAAGCGTTTCAACGAAGTCCTGTATGCGTTCACATACCATTCGTCCGATAGCGATGAAACTTGGGTGAGAGGTTGTGTACACTACAGGCAAGGTTTCTGTCTTAGTAGATCCATGTTATAATAGGTAACGCACGAGTAGATTCAACAAATGAGAGACGACGCGCGAAGCGTTTCAACAAAGTCCCGTATGCGTTCATATACTATTCGTCTGATAGCGATGAAACTTGGGTGAGAGGTTGTGTATACTACAGGCAAGGTTTGTGGCTTAGTAAATCCATGTTATAATAGGTAGCACACGAGTAGATTCAACAAATGGGCGACGACGCGCGAAGCGTTTCAACAAAGTCCCGTATGCGTTCATATACCATTCGTCTGATAGCGATGAAACTAGGGTGAGACGTTGTGTACACTTCAGGAAAGGTTTCTGGCTTACTAAATCCACTTTACAATAGGTATGGCACAAGTAGATTCAACACATGAGCGACGGCACGCGAAACGTTCATACAAAGTCCCGTATGCGTTCATATACCATTCAACCGATTGCTATGAAACTTTGGTGAATTGTTGTGCACCCTCCAGGGAAGGTTTCAGACTTAAAAATCCTTTTAAAATAGGTAGCGCACGAGTAGATTTAACAAATGAGTAACGGCGCGAGTATCGTTTAAAATAGTTCCGTATGCGTTCATATACCATTCATGCGATTGCAATGAAATTTGGTGAAATGTTTTTTCCATTCCCGCGAAGATTTCTGATTTTGTAAATCCATTTTACAATATGGCAGCGCACGAGTAGATTCAACTAATGAGCGACAGCGCGTGAATCGTTTCAACCAAGTCCCGTATGCGTTCATATACCATTCATCCGATTGTGATAAAACTTTGGTGAGTTGTGTACAGGCCTGCGAAGGTGTATGAATTAGTAAATCCGTTTTTCAATGGGTGGCGCAGAAGTAGATTCAACAAATGAGTAACGGCGCGCGAATCGTTTATACAAATTCCCGTATGCGTTCATATGCCATTCATTCGATTGTGATGAAACTTTGATGAGTTGTTGTGTACACGCCAGGGAAGGTTTTCAAATTAGTAAATTCATTTTACAATAGGTAGCTTACGAGTATATTCAACAAATGGGTGACGGCGCTCGAATCGTTTCAACAAAGTCCTGTATGCGTTCATATGCCATTCATTTAATTGCGATGAAACTTTGGTGAGTTGTTGAGCACGCTCCCAGGATGTTTTTTTTTTTGAGATAGTAAATCAATTTTACAATAGTTTAGAGGTGGTTAACGGAAAAAGAAAAAGAAATATTGGGGATGCAAAAGCACTTCAACAAACAAAGTTACAACGCCAACACTTTCTTTGATTGGCATTGCAACGCATGCCGGGTACAGCTAGTATAAGATCCTTTTGTGGGTGTATTTAACACTCCGAACACTTGAGCATATTTCAACATTAATATGAGCTTGCACGTAAAGTAAAAGAAATGGATTGTAGGGAACAATGAATCGACTATCGACTTCAATGTCAATGCGTCGAATTGTTTTTATAATAATCCGTCCATTATTTCTTCTCCTATACGAAGGATAACCATTGGCATTATATTTGGTCTCTTCCTGTAACTGTTTAGGGAAATCTTTCTTATATACACCATCTTTCATACAGACTGAAGCAGGATTCAAAGATCCGCGAGGACCATGTACCATATGACGCCTTACCAACTCGTATAGCGCTTCATCCTCGAGATCTCTTATTTCGGCTGACACCACACTGTCAATGTCAGAAATTTCTCGAAACTTACAATCTTCCGTTAATTTTAAGAGTAAATGGATGTGCGGGAGACCTCGTAGCTTATAATTTAGTCTTATTTAAATTTTTATTCATATGAGATATTATTGTTAGTTGACGTATTCTGTCATATTATAAACCTTGTTACTCATTTTCCTGTTTTTCAACTTATATTAATATTAACTAGGCCTATGTTATATGTTAAGCTATATTTATAACAGCCTTGTAAGTCGAGAAAGCATATTTCTTCCTTTTCGTTTTGTACTTGACAGGTTTTTGAAAGTTACATAAATACACTTGTAGTAGTGTCCTTTATCACCGTACAAAATTTCAGGGTGATATCTGTAATGGTTTCGGAGATATAGAATACCGATGAAATATCTCGCACAGCGGCCATGTTGGATTTATAAGTATTGAAACGTTGTTTTGTAGGATATTTTGAGACTAAAACATGTTTTTGGTATGTAAACACTATGTTTAATTAGAACTGACATAAATTTTAAAAAAGAGAATTTACTAATTAAAGGTCCTGATTTGGTCTTTATTCTTACTCCTTAAAATTTGTGAAATTGTGACATTCCAGAACGTCAATACTCCTTGATACGTATTCTAAAGCGGGTGACGGAGTCCAGTTGTTTGTTGTTTGAGTCTTCAGTCTTTTGATTGGTTTGATGCAGATCTCCATGCCTCCCTGTCCTGAGCCAATAGTTTCATCTCTACATAACTACCACACCCTACATCCGAGGCAATCTGTTTAACATTCTAACCTTGGTCTACCCATACAGTTCTTGTCCTTGACCCTTCCTTCCATAACTAAGCTTGCTATTCCTGGGTGTCAGTATGTGCCCTACCAACCTATCTCTTCTCTTCATTAGCAGTCGCCAGAAATATCTCTCCTCTCCCACTAGTCTTAATACCTCTTCGTTTTTAACCCTATCTACCCATCTGATCTTCATCATTCTCCTGTAATACCACATTTCAAACGCTTCAATTCTCCTCTTATCTGCTGCACCATTAGTCGAAGTTTCACTTCCATAGAGTGCCACGCTCCAGACAAAGGCCTTCAAAAATGACTTCCTAATACCGAAATCTATATTCGATGTCAACCGATTCCCTTTCTGTAGAAATGCTTTCCTTGCCTGAGCTAACCTACTTTTTACATCCTCTTTGCTTCGTCCATCACTGGTTATTTTTCTTCCTAAGTAACAGAAGTTCAGTTTCTATTTGAAAAACCAGGGACACCTCCAAAACGAACAATAATTACATTGAAGTGCAACCGAAAGCAGATAACAGAGAAACATAGTTGCAATAACAAGCAGTAGCCTTTAGTTGAAGTAGCAGATTTATTGCTTCACGGATTTGAAGTATCTCTAACAATTTACCGATCTCCACGGTGAAATTACAGAGCGGTAACTTCAATCAGATCGCGTTGACTGTTCCCAGTTTTCATGCTTGTTGTCAGTCGGTAGCAATGTTAGTACACATATTACCTGGAATCTATATATGAGTGTTCCGAATGCTTTAATGGACCGGAGCAAATCATCTGATTTAAATCGATGATCAAGCGGTACAGAACTAGTCGGCTCATCTCAGAGGCAAAGCTCCACACCTCACTCTGATTCACTCGGCTGGTTTATGGATCATCGCTCAGTTTGATGCGAAACATTTTCACCTCAGATTATTCAATACGTATATCATTGTTGTTGATTCATTTAAGGGCTTGCGATATCGGTGTCATGTGTGTTTCGAAAAAAGTGTCCGATATTGCAACAGGGATTGGGATTGGTCAATACGAGAAGAAATGTTCCTATAAACATATGTCCAGAAACAAATGCCTGTTGAGATATGAGCCATTTTACTTGTGTTGTGTATTTACACTTCAGACAATGGGCGTCTTCCTACCAGCTACCCCTAATGAACACTTGACTGTCACTCACTTTTAACAGAACACGCGTTGGTCAAACATCCATCAACACCACCAACCAGGAGCTGTGATGATACCAACTGCACCTTACAAGAGATGCTCCACATGGTTACCACGATTTCATACACTGCTTTGGCTCTTCTTCACAATGAATCCCGAACTCGTCCGATCACTCCTCGCTGGTCGCGAATGTGCGCACACTCATTGGTCAAACGCTCTTGTAACATCTGCGCATTGTCGATGGGTGTGGCATACAGCAATGTCTTTAAATGTCACCATAGCCAGAAATCCAATGGATTGAGGTCCGGCGAACGGAGAGGCCATGCTACTACCGTTTGCTAATCCATAGCAAAAAGCCATGTCAGCCATTTCCCTCGAGGAATACTCCATCGCACTCTTTACCTCGTCCACAGAGCACGGGACCACCAATCCGGTGCGGGTAGCGCACTGCACTGTCAGAAAAACCGCATACAATGACTGAACATCCGACTCATGCAAAGACCTTCAACGGAAGGACGCCTACACCACTGAACACAACGCCTCCTCCACGCGGGTAAAATGGTGCATATCTCAACAGGTCTTTGTTTCCGGACATATGTTTATAGGAACATTTCTTCTCTTTTGACCAATCCCAGCATCTGTCGCAATATCGGACACTCTTTTCGAAACACCCTGTATAGTTCGGTTTGTGTGGAATCTGTCTCATAGCCTGTAACATTGTGATGGCTGAATTAGTGTGTGTATTTGTACTTGAAGGGCTAATTACCAAATTGTTTTAAGTCCATGACATGTCAAACTCCATAATTTACATAATATAGCGTTGGGGCTATTAGGTCAAGTAAATGTAAAAGAACAAAAACCAAGTAGTTCCGTGAAGAACTATGCAGTCTATTTTCATATATCCTACTTACGTTAATTGCCACTTTCAAGTTACAAAATTTCAGTTTGATTGCTGTAATTGATTCGTAGATATTGAGAACCGTCTAAATATTTCGGATAGTCGCCATTTTGGATTTTAAATATGTAAGGCTTAGAGTTATGTACTATTACATGGAGATTATTGTGTAGGTGTAGTATAATAACTTCAATCGCATGATTAGGATACAAGAAATGAAAACAAGATTTCAAAATTTCGCTCTGCTGCCATCTTGTGGTTATGAAAACAGTGGAACTAAATTAGATGCCAGTGCATTTCAATGTGAATAAACATTTATTGTACCATATTTCACTGCGTTCAGATGGTTAAATAGCGATAAAAATCTATGTTTCAACTTCGCTTTTCTGCCATGTTGGTTTTGTAGTTAACAGGTTTTTGGAAGGTCTCATAGATGAACTTGTAGTAGAGACTTTTATCACCGTACAACATTTCGACGTGATATCAGTAATAGTTTCGGATATATTGAATGCCGGAGAAATAATTCGCACAGCCCCCATGTTGGATTGGTGAGACGTAATAAAATTTGAAGGGCACGGTCGGGGTCAGCCAAAATGATGCTTTGATCTCACCGAGTTTCATTGAAATCGCTCTAGCCATTTAGAAGTTATTAGGGGGAACCCACACACACATATACACACATATGGACTAAAGGTGATCGCTTAAGCCTATTGTTTCATAAAAGAAAATAGGCTAAAATCGACGTTTCGAGACAAATGCTTGTTTCTTCATCAAGGTTTGTCAAGAAATAAAAAGGAAAGAGTAAACAATGGCATATAGCCTCCATAGATAAATGGTATAAGATAGGAAGCCATGTCGAAACAAAATAGTTACTCCATGACCTCCTGAGACCAAGATGATGTTGGTAATGAAACTATAGAGGGCAGCCATGCTTTACTCAAGGGATAACCATCACCTCTATAAAAGTTTGTTTTGTTTTCTGATCATCGATTTCCAATTTAATGCTTTTCAGTCGGTCAATAAGATATTAATCAACTGTCATTGGTGTTTCCCTAAACCAGAAAAAAATTTCATGTGATTAATAAAACAAAAATGTTTGAATTCAGCCGAAAGATATCATAAACTCATATTGACGTCAAATTGGCAGTTGAGAAGCTAAATGAAGTAGAAGACTAGAGTTACTTAGGAAGCCAAATAACCAGTGATTGACGAAGGAAACAGGATATAAAAAGTAGGTTGGCTCAGGCAAGGTAGCATTTCTACATTCGGAGGGGAAGTAAAGCCGGATTTATGGCTTGTTAAAGAATCTTCCACTAATTACACCTGTGTGAAGCTAAATTAATTATAGGTTAAACAACGCTCTTAAGATTCCTACGTTCGTCGCCAGAAGCCAACTGCGGTGGCGTCTAGTAGCCAAGTTCCGAACTAGTAGTCGCGTTGACGATGGCGTTTGGCGGCAAAACTAGGAACTACATGAAATTCAATGTCTGCAGTCCTTGCTTGAATGAGAAACAGGTAACACACACTAATACAGCCATCACAATTAACACCGGTTATCAGACAGATTCTACACACACCCAAAGTACAAGGGGCTACATGACCGCGTTGTCACAGTCCCTAAACTAAGTAACCAACTAACCAACCAACCGGCGTTTCTACAGAGAATACATTTGTTGGCATCAAATATAGAATTAGGTATTTGAAATTAATTTCTGGAAGCCTTCGTCTGGAGCGTGGCGCTCTTTGGAAGTGAAACATGAACTGTTGGCGCAGCAGTAAAGAGGAAAATAAAAGCGTTTGAAATGTGGTGTTACAGGAGAATGATGAAGATCAGATGGGTAGGTAGAAAAACAAGTGAAGCGGTATTAATACGAGTGGGAGAGGAGAGATGTTTCTGACGACTGCTAATGAAGAAAATTTATAGATTGGTAGTACATATACCAAATCACCAAAGAAAAGAAAACTTACTGTTAGTAATGGAAGGAAGGGTCAAGGACAAGAATTGTATGGATGAACAAAGTGTAGAATATATTAAATGGATTGCCTTGGATGTAAGGAAGAGTTTTGTGCTTTTCAGTCGGTCAACACGAATGTACCCAAAAGAGATGGGTTATGCCCTAATCCTGAAATAAATTACATGAGATTAATAAAACACTAGGATGACCAGTTTCGATCGTCAAGCGATCATCATCAGATCCAATACACTTAGGCTATAAAATCTATGTTTGAAATACAGGTGAAAATATTTACAATATGTACAATTATTTAGTTGCAGTATTGGTACTGCGACTGTCAGTGTATGCTAAATGCAGTATATATGTTAGGTGAAATGCTAAATGGTGATGGCTATCTGGAGATTGTACTTTAGAGAGATTATATGGTTGTAAACTATGGTTAAACTATAAAATTTTTAGGCTAACTACTTATCTGATTGTCTTCCGTACTACAGCTATTCGCAGTTTCCGTGCTCACTTGAACTCGCTGTGCGGTCGACTGCGGTGGTTATCTTAACGACTGGTGTTTCCCTGCCTTCCCCCCTGTCCCTACGTGCTGTGGGGAGTGATCGCGATGTGTTTATGTGAGGTGTTGCCAACCTAGATAAGATGTATGTTATTGAATGAGGTGGATCTACAACTATTAAAGACCGTGGATTAGTCCTCGCCACGCGTGGAGCATAACCCATTCGAACTAAACCAAGGCCCATATTAGAGGCAGTATTAAAGGTGCCGGGACGTCCTCATAAGACCGTCAACGCTTAGTTCGAATGGGTTATGCTCCACGCGTGGCGAGGACTAATCCACGGTCTTTAATAGTTGTAGATCCACCTCATTCAATAACATACATCTTATCTAGGTTGGCAACACCTCACATAAACACATCGCGATCACTCCCCACAGCACGTAGGGACAGGGGGGGAAGGCAGGGAAAAACCAGTCGTTAAGATAACCACCGCAGTCGACCGCACAGCGAGTTCAAGTGAGCACGGAAACTGCGAATAGCTGTAGTACGGAAGACAATCAGATAAGTAGTTAGCCTAAAAATTTTATAGTTTAACCATAGTTTACAACCATATAATCTCTCTAAAGTACAATCTCCAGATAGCCATCACCATTTAGCATTTCACCTAACATATATACTGCATTTAGCATACACTGACAGTCGCAGTACCAATACTGCAACTAAATAATTGTACATATTGTAAATATTTTCACCTGTATTTCAAACATAGATTTTATAGCCTAAGTGTATTGGATCTGATGATGATCGCTTGACGATCGAAACTGGTCATCCTAGTGTTTTATTAATCTCATGTAATTTATTTCAGGATTAGGGCATAACCCATCTCTTTTGGGTACATTCGTGTTGACCGACTGAAAAGCACTAAACTCTTGTTTACTAAGGCAACACTGAAAATATGGCTTCAAACACCACAATATTGGATGTAAGGTGTGCTAGCTATGTAGAGATGAGACGATTAGCTCTAGACAGGGAGCCATGGAGAGCTGACTCAAACCAGACAAAAGACTGAAGACTCAAATTTACGTGTTGATCTATTGAATCCTCATTACCATAGAAAAACTTGATGAATAACATAATGAAGTTCATACAACGATATTTTTTTAAATTTTACAGCGTTTGTAACAGCCTATTGTGTACATGTACCTGTACGCTATCTGTTGGTGTTAGTTCAGGATATTCCTATTCTGTGAAAGTGAGACTCTGTACGTTACATATGCACATTCATAAGGACAAGGAGTTACGTTATAACTAAACCCATACGTTTAGGAGAAAGCAGGCCATAGTATTTTCTTTAATGAACATCTTGTTTCGTATACAAATCGTGGTTGGCGTGACTTACATCTTACTGAAGGGAAAGTTCGTTATCACTTTTTTCATGATTGATAATTTGATCGATATTGGGTCAGTCATTCAGGTTGTATTCACAAAGGGCATTTTAATACCTCTGTTGTGTGTAATTTGAGGTTGACAGTACTTGAACAATCGTTAAACATAACTTTAATGGGGCTTTAATTAGTAACTTGGAGGAAGTAGTTACTGTTAGACAGGCTCGTTCTCTGACATTTAGTGGTCTAGGGGTAAGCAAAGTAGCTCTTCTTCGATACAACTCGTTGTTGCTGTTGATGTTATTGATTGACGTGTTAGAAGCCATTTTCGGTGTTGTATTGTTCTATTAAAGAATGCTTTCCAGTCGGTCAACACAAATTGTGGCCAATTACATTAGGAATGAAAATAAGTTTATATACCCTGTTCAGGATTGCTTCTTGTTCGGGCGGTGTGTTGCCAAACCACACGTCAGTGGCGCTCGATTAGAGACTAGACTTCAGCTATGCCCGCCAGGGGCTATATGGACAACAAATCAACAGTTCTGCCCTATCGGGTAGCCTATCTGATTTTGTAGTCCTTGTTTTTTCTTTCTTTGTTGATGTATGTATATTATTCTGTGTGCTATGTCGTCGTCGTGCTGGCGTTTGGTCAAATTAGTGTAATTAAATAATTAACACAACTCTGTGCATTCGTGATATGATTCGCTCCTAATATGTTTTACAGTCCATTTGCTGTTTCATCATTCAACATACCCTAACATGAAAGAAACTTCTACAAAGCATAAAACAAAATCCCCGATTCTTGGATGTAACGCGTAATCTAGAGAAACACTGGATGGATTTTGATGCGGGTTTCACCATTCTATAAAATATTTTTCAAGGAAGGTTTCTATACAAAGACATTCCTTTATGACCAAAGGAAGCCGAGCAGTAACGTTTTCAGTGAATCGAGACGAAGGAAAACCAGCCATCCATGCGCCTTTTATGCTTACACTGCGTTTACCGTTAAAAGTATCTACAAATACTATGACTGTAAGAATTGTTCAGCATTAAAAGTTCTAAAAAAAATAAAAAAAAATGGACAGCATATCTCTATCTTTAATACATCACCCATTATAAGTGTGTTTAGGTTTCCATTTCTTCTAACTGTCTCCATTCAGTGGAAATTTAAATTACCAGCTTTGGAGTGAGTTTACGAGCTAGCGAGCAAGCATATCACCCTAGCTTCGGCTAGCATCAAACTGTTGAGTCGTGTCGAGTTAAGACTTCAGAGAAGAGTATATGTGTTTGGAGTTTCGCTGTTCACCTCGGCTTTTGTGAATTGCGTCTGGGACCTGCCGTCCGTGCGCCTTTTAAGCTTACACAAACCATTAAAGTAAACCATTAAAGATACCGGGCGAAGCCGGGGTGGGTTGCTAGTTATTATTATTGTAGTTAGTATGTTAGCAAAGATCTCGCGAGTGATAGGCATACGAAGTTTTCATAATAGTAACTAATATGTTCAAATAGCAACGTACATAAGTCTCTACTGAGATAGATGCATAGGCCTAGACGACGGACTCTTGTTGTCATGATAACTACCAGTTATCTGTATCGGGTTTCGAACCCAGGTCCTTTGTAACGAGAGTCTAAATACTGTACAAACCACATAAGGTGGTGTAGAGCCTGAGTGTAACACAGGCCAACTTCCAGACATGAATTAAATTTCTTGGCAGAGCTGGGAATGGAATCCAAACCTTACCCTTCCGTCGGGCGCAATATTAAATATAGCGGCAGTGGGCGCAATGAACCTGTGAGGCACACTTTAAGAAATCAGAATAAAATAATGTCGCCTCCGTAGCGTAGCGGTCAGCATGGTTAGCTGCCGCCCCGGAGGTCCTGGGTTTGATTCCCGGCTCTGCCACGAAATTTGAAAAGTGGTATGAGGACTGGATCGGGGTCTACTCAGCCTCGGGAGTTCCAAATGAGTAGAGGGGGTTCGATTCCCACCTCAGCCATCCTCGAAGTGGTTTTTCGTGATTTCCCACTTCGTCTTCGGGCAAATGGCGGGATGGTACTGCCCCCGTAAATTGAATTATATTGAGACCACGATGGCTGTATTGGCAAATGTGAGTCAAGTTATGGATGTCATAGTTGTGACGTGTATATTCATGACGTAGGCACGGATGACGCAGACTTCATGCAAGTAGGCTGGTTGAGCTGAGATTCTTGGTGACGTCATGATTTTGTTCGAGAAAGATCTGAGATTTACGACGCAGTCGCAGGAAACAAGGTATTGTGCTAAGGAAGAAGTTACGCTATTGGAGGAAAGGCTCGAACGAATGAACGATAGTTAGGAAGGAAGACGGAGATTGCTGAAACTACGATATTTAATTACTTTTGGCATGCAGAATTGTGGAAAACTATTTTCAGTTATGGCATTGATTTGGAATTTTGAAGAAATTAATTTTGAGTTTTTGAAATTTGAAAATCCGTCAAGTATAGCCAAAGTTAAAACTTCTAGCAATGACGGAGCAACAGGCTATGGAAGGGATGGATACGCCCCTTAAGAAGTTGATAAAAGGTCGTGCACAGATGAGAGGAGCTCTCATACCTCATATCTGATATCCTCATACCGCATATATATTTCTGATGTCATATAGTCATTTTCGAGTGAATAAGTGAAGCAAGTCGCCTTTAGCGTGTGGTTAAAGCCCGGCGCATCGAACGAACACGGAGCAGTTCCATTTTACGGTGCTTGAAACTAGGCGAAGTTGAAACGCACACATTAACGTTTCTACCTGATAATATATAAAGAGTTAACTTCTGCCTTTATTATAATTCAATTGGGCAGTACAACATTCAGGTGTGTAGAAGATTTGAACAATTTCACGAGTATACTTTGAAAGATATTGGCATTTTAAGGCTGCAGACAAAAGTGATTTTCTCGCCACCTGAGAAGCACTTTTAAATTACCACATTATACACTACGGCTGACACGTGTATTGCAACCGTGATATTGAAGAATACGTTTGGTGATACAACGATACATTCTACTATGGAACATTATAATCTGGCAGTGCTTTCAATGATTATAACAGAAGTGGAGATGGAAGGCTAAGGCTTTAATGCAATTGGGACATATATCGATGGAGTGAAATAACAGCATGGAACTTCGTTAATCGTCATTCTACAAAAGCGAGCATGTAGTGAACATCCAACTACACTCATGCATCGTGAATCCATCGCTGAATTATATCAAATGGCAGTGGAAATATATTCATACTCCACGATTATGAATATTTCTGCGGAAATAACTGCAATAAACTTCATGGCGAATTGCGACCAGAACTTCAGGGAACTTTCAAGAGAGGCCAGGGTGGACCCGGCTCACAAAGAAGAGTTTTGCCAGAAGGATGACTTTCGTATACACGGAGCAGTGCAATTTCCGGAGGAGGAAGCAGTTCGATTCTCCGAGGGCGCTGATTCCAGGTTCGAGGTCGGAGCACGTCTTTACGCTGGTGAAATGGAACCAACAGCAGTCTTCTTTGAAAACTTTCCTCTAGAACTTCAATCAACAGATAAGGTAGTCGTGAACGTTTCTTGTATTATTTGAGTCATGTAGCGATATCTGAGCACCCATTTTCCCATATTTTCTGTCCTATATTTTGCCCCATTTTCTTGCTTGACATTTCTGTACTCAGTTCACTTCGATGATTTATGCCTTTTTCGACGATTTGTTGAGACATTGTTATGTCATTGGCATACTTAAATAATTTTGGATCAGTTGAGACTGATAATTTATATTCGTTCAGTAATTTGCATATTTGTGTAGTCACGAGTTGACTGTAAAGTTAACGATTTTCTATGGCAGATTTGAATTCAGACAGCGTGTCATTTTATTAAAGTAATTCTATTCAGTAAATTACTTTGACCAATTTTCTGTCATCCTCAAGAAAGAAGAATGATTAGAAGATTTTAGAGCGTTAAAATCTATTACGTTATCGACGATCTTTGAAATACTAGTCGTCTTATGAACATGATTGCATTATAGACAATTTTATGTAATACGAACTTTGATTACGATTTATTGAATACACTATAGTAATGAACATTTGATAGGAATTTTTCTCAATTATAGATTGGAGCAATAATGTTTGCATTCCACAATCTAATTGTATTCTATTCGACTATTTATGCAGTTTAAATGAACTTTGATTGAAGATAGTATTTTTATACTGCGATACTTTGATGATATTAATCTCAATTTTGATAGACCAGGGAGGAGTGTCTAATCGTATTTGCTATTAAATTTATTTGTGATTGGCAAATTTTTACTTCATATCGATTCATGAATGAAACCCACGAAGGTTAAATAATAACAGTCATTAATACAATTGATGAATATAAGAAATTTTAAAGAGGAACAATGGATGTATAATCGTTAGTTCAGTGGACGTGTAAAAGTCGCTGATGAATAATGCCCTTGAAAAGTGAAGGAGGTTCCCACAGTAAGATGGATGATGTTGTTGAATTTATAAGTGGAGGTTTTAGTATGTATTGTGGAAGATTTTGATGCCATATATATTGAGATATATGATGAATTCTGGGCCAATTGTTGTGCAATTTTGTGCGTTTTGAGCGAAGTATTTTTCCGCTGAATGTATTGTCCTGGTTCTTTGAAAGTTATTCATGGGAAGTTACTGTTAAAATTAACAAGAGTGTTAAATAATTTGAGATGAAGATTTTCAATGGAGGTTACCGTCATAAATATTAATAATAATTATTAAACCTTATTATACCTGAATTTGACATTTAAATATAACTAACCTTCATTGGTCGATTATATCAACACGATTTAAGTAATTATCAACCGGATAAACGTGTGGTTTAATGTATTTCTTGTATAAATATTGTAAATAATTTTGTAAATATCTTTGATAATAATTTGAAATGAAAGGGATTAATACAGGCGTGTATAAGTTTTTCAATTGTCGCTTGACATTGTTATAAACAATTTATAATTGTTGTAAATAATTAATGAACTTTTGTTATTAACATTAAGAGTTTTGTTATTATACTCTAAACAACGCTAATTAAGCAAGTGTTTTGAACAATTAAACAAGATTTGGGATTATTAGAGTATTCCATTGGTGTTTGAATGAAGCATTTAAAAGATTTGCGTGATAATATTTAAGTTGAGATGTGGACATTTAACGTGTTTTGAAAGAGAGCTAGGCTCTGATGTAACTCGCATATGCTGGGGTTGAATGGACGGGTGAGTCCACTTGACGGTGCAGGTGTATCGCAGCTGGCCAGGCAACTGTATGATAGAGGCCAAGGACGTCTCCATAATAGCCTTGTGGCTATAAATAAAATGTGATGTGTATAAACACGCAAAACAATTGCTATGTGTCTCGTCCCAAATCTCGTTTCCATTCCAAGTGCATTATTATTTTACGTTACTTTGAGCTTGAGAAAGCTGAAACATTGTATGTAGAGTATACAAGTCCTACAGGAGGACATGGTTATGTGGACAATGGCTTCTGATTGCCACGTTTATTTTGTTGTTTTATTTTTGTTAAATTCATTCTTTATGTGAAATAAATTATTGTGCAGTTTAAGGTTTCTTGTCTTCGTTCTGGTTCATTTTAAATATCATGGTGGAGGTTATTGTGAGGGCATACTTTAAGTGATCCAGTTGACAACCCAGTCCCCGAGATAAATTTAAAAGGTAAGTAAAAGGTAAGTATGAACCCCCGTATATTTTGGTGTGTTCCACAATAATTTCTTGTTAACTACTGTGCTCTAATCTCGATAGTATCTGTCAGTGCCATTTTCATTGAAGTAGCTGTGCCGGTGCGTTTGATTATTGGCAATCCCATTGAGGGGGCGGATATCTGACAGCCTACTATCCGGATATCGGGGACAGTACCTTCTTCCAGTCCACGGCCGCCTCCTCCCCTCTTCCTTGCCTATCCATCCTGACCATCCATTACCTTCCCTCATGAGGCCCCTGTTCGCTTTGCAGGTGAGGCCGCATGGGCGAGGTGCCAATCACACCTCACCAGTTGTATCCACTCCGATTAGATGTTCCCAGCTCTAGGACACTGCCCGTAGAGGCGGTAGAGGTGAGTTCCCTCGCTGAGTCCGTGGGTTCCACCAACCTGGAGGGTAAACGACTACGAAAAAACGAACGAACGAAAAAGAAAAAAATAATAATTATCAATATTTGCTGAAGAAAGCGTCTATAATAGTCTACTTAATTATTTGCCCTTTGAACTATACATAACCCTTAAGTTTACAGCGGCTTCGGTGGCGTAGTCGGTAGCATGCTGAGCTTCAATGCCCAAGATCACGGGTTCTAACCCGGCCGAAGCCGTCGGATTTTTTAATAGCGTTAAAAATCCCTCATTATACCTTCCTTCGGAGGGGAAGTAAAGCCGGCGGTCCCATGTTATAGATTTATGGCATGATAAAGAATCTTCCACTAATTACACCCGTGTGAAACTAAATTATAGGTTAAGATTTGACCAACGCTCTTAGGTTCCAACGTTCGTCGACAGGAGCCAACTGCGGTGGCATTTAGTGACCAAGTTCAGAGCTGGTTGGTCGTTGATGGTAGCGATTGGTAGCAAAAGTTGGAACTACTTGAAAAGTCGAATGTAAGCAGTCCTTACTTGAATTAAAAACAGATAACACACACTAATACAGTCATCACAATTAAGACAGGTTATCTGACAGATTCTACACACACCCCAAAACACGGGGCTACAGGACCGCGTTGTCGCAGCTCCTAAACTGAGGAACCAACCAACCAACTCATGTTTACATAAAGTTTATCATTACAAGGACGATTTTTATGTGCAATAAGAGTTCCTTCAGAAATACTGTGTTTCCACTTTTCCATATAATTTTCATAGGTAAAAACGCTAACTTCCTTGTTTTAACATAATCCACAGCGATGAACCTAACGATGGACATCACAATAAAATAAGTTTAACGTAACCGTTACTCTCGCAATCATGAGCCACTGGACCTCCTGTTCACTTGGAATTCGAACCACAGGACATGCATTTCACTTCGAAAATCTCACATGCATTGACCGGGAATCGAACACAGTCCACCTTGGTGAGAGGCCAACAGCTTGACCGCTGTGCCACCACGCCTCTCCTGTCAGACCAGTTGCGACAGAAGGTTAATGGTGCCAGTCAAAAATGCTAGACAATAGGTTACGAGCTGATCTGCGGAAAAGAGTAATGTAATAAGTCTTCTCATAAAATATTAATTGACAGTACATTAACTTCTTTTCGAAGAGAAATGCACTGGACATCGTATAATAATCAGATGATTGGTTATTTAAAAAGAAACGAATAATCGTGGTATTGTTGTTCTTAATCCGTATTAGAGGCTTGGTACATCTTAAGCCATCATTATTGTGTGCGGCTTCGGTGGCGCAGTCGGTAGCATGCTGAACTGCTGTGCCCAAGATAGCGGGTTCAAACCCGGCCGAAGTCGTCGGATTTTTTAACAGCGTTAAAAATCCTTCAGTATGCCTTCCTTCAGAGGAGAATAAAGCCGGCGGTCCCATGTCATAGATTTATGGCATGTAAAATATCTTTCCACAGACTAAACTTTTGTGAAGCTAAATCGTTAGGATGAATTTCGTCGGAACGCTCTATCAAAGTTCCTACGTTCACCACTAGGTATCATTGATATCTGTAGGCGAAAGTTGGAATAACTTGAAATTGAACGGAACTTGTAGCTCACCCTAAGGGTGTCCACTGGAAGCAGCTATAGACTCAGGCGAGCCGAACATGTCCTCGGACAATCTCGGCACTAAACGTCATACGATATTTTTTTTAGCGTATGGCTGTTAGTGCCGGGAGTGTCCAAGGACATGTTCGGCTCGCCAGTTTTGTAGCTGCTTCGAGACGGACACCCAATGGGTGAGCTACAAGTACCGTTGGGGAGGAATGTTGGATGGGAGGGTCGAGGAGTTGGAAGGTAGCGGCTGTGGCCTATAGTTAGGGACCAACCCCGGCATTTGCCTGGAAGGAAGATGGGAAACCACAGAAGACCATCTTCAAGGTTGCCGGCGGGGGGATTCGAACCTCCTCGCCTCCCGGATGTGAGCGACTACCAACAGTCATGCCGCAACGACCTCGGCTAACTCACCCGGTGATAAATAAATAAATAGCTGTAATTATTAGGGTAGATGCCCTGCTACCAGAAATAAGGTACTTTTTTCGTGGAGAGAGTGTAGGGAAACCCGCGGAAATAACACACTCAGGATATTCGCTGTCGACTTCTGGGGTTCAAACCTCTGATCTCTGCAGTGGTGTGGATGTCCATAAGTGAGCATCGCGGGAGGATGTAATGTTTTCTATTGGGCTTCACTGTTGGGTGACAAGTGTAACGTTTTTACTTTGCTCCACGTTGAGCGTACATGTGTAACGTTCTCCACTAGCCCTCACTTGCACTTTGAAATATTTACTCCGACTAAGATATGTTGTATTAATGGGCGCCAAGACCTCAACGCTATGTTGAAATCTAAATTTATATTTAACAACACCTAGCTCTGGTAGAACACCTTCAAGAATCTTTACACTCAGATCGTGGTATGATTTGATCATTAACCCAACTAACAATTGTATCAGGAGAAGGAATTTGGTCTATATCTAATGCTACCTACTGAAAGCAAAGATTGCATGGTTAAAAGAAATGAATTTATTATATAAAACAATTGTGGCAAAATTAATAATAAGAATAATAAATTTAAAATTGGAGCGTTGCGATCTGAATATTACCGCTAGGGAATTACGTGAAAACGGAGTCGGATGAATCACTGATTTTACTATTATTCCCAATCTATGAAGTTACTGAAATACTGAATATGAAACAAAGAAACGAGAGATTATGTAGTTCTGAGTCATTCGCGCTTACCATTGGAAATTGCCGTAGCATTTCCCTCGTACTGGATGTTGAAGAGAGCTTCCCACAGCCTTCTGGACTCGTCATCTTCTTCGTTAGTTGTAGAAATATTTGTAGAACTGTTATATTATGGTCCGGTCACACCGGAACCAACACTCGATCAACCACAACGGTCAAGTTTTACAAAGATAATCGCCTTGTCTCCTCGGCGCGCAAACCATATATGCACTCGTCACCTCCCCTCTCCAGTGCCGTCTTCTTCTCGCCCGCTCTTCTCTGATTGGCTGCGCTACCACGCGATTCTCCCCACCTCAGGGTCATTACACTCGGCGCGACGATGATGTCGATTACCGGTCCACGCATTTTCGCCTTTTCTTGAAGCAGCAACCCCGCTTGCGTCATGCTTCTCGACAAGAATAAGCCTGTAGCCGAATTCCCAGTGACTCATCTCTCTCACAATACCCTAACTGGCAAAAATCCGTAAAATTCCGTAATCATATAATTTTCCGCGATAATGTTGTTCGTAATAATTCGCTTGATAGTGTTTTCTATAAAATTGAAAACCTATCTGTATACTTATCTTATATATAAAAGTGAAAGTCTGTATGTATGAATGTATGTGGGTGGGTGGGTTGGTTCCGTATACAAATCTACACCGTTCCACCAATCTCAACCAAATTTTGCATACACATAGTTTAGGACCCAGAAGGAACCGCTGGCTACATGAATTTTCGATAGTCTTTTTCATTCTTCTGATTTCGGCACTTTTCCACTCAAGCACAGGCTAACCAAATCATAAATAAAATATACTCATGAAGGAATGGCAAGGCAGATAGTTTCCATGGCAACATAGCTCAAGTCGAGACACGGCCGTCTGGATGTCAGTTGCGCTCTGCACTACCGGTATAGAAAATGAGCATCTTTACTTGAAATCCCGTTAGTTACTCACCTACTCACACAGCACTGTCAACCGAGTTTAGCATAACAAAGACTTGACACTATCTTCTACTATATATTTGTCAAATACCACTCACTCACTCACTCACTCATTCATTCATCACAAAACCTCAGAAACCACAGAACGGATTGGAATGAAATTTGGTATGCTGCTTCTACAAGGGCCACAAATGCCCACTAAGAGAGGATTTTTAGCCTATTTTCAATTTTGAAAAAATAGGCTTATGAGATCACCTTTTGTCCGTGTGTGTGTGCGTGTGTGTGTGTGTGTGTGTGTGATTCGTGTGTGTGTCCCCCCCTAATAAAATCGAAACGGCTGGAGCGATTTCAATGAAACTCGGGAAGTTCATAGCACTATTAACGGCGACCTCGACCGTGCCCTTCAAATTTTGTTACGTCTCTCCAATCCAACATGGCGGCTGTGCGAAATATTTCACTAGCATTCAATATCTCCGAAACTGTTACCGATATCGCCCTGAAATTGTGTACGGTGATAAAGGGCACTACTAGAAGTTTACCTATGAGACTTTCAAAAACCTGGTGACTACAAAACCAACATGGCGGCCAAGCGAAGTTGAGATATTTAAATAGACTTTTCTCGCGATTTAACTATCTAAATGTAATGAAACTTGGTACAGCAAATGTTTATATACATTGTAATGCACTGGAGTCTAATTTAGTTCAATTGTTTACATAACCTCAAAATGGCGGCTGTGCGAAATATTTCACTGACATTCTATATCTCCGAAACTATTACAGATATCACCCTGCAATTTTGTACGGTGATAAAGGGTACTGATACAGGTATACCTATGTATATTTCATAAACCTGTAAAGTAAGAAACGAACATGGAGCCCAAGCGAATTTAAAATATTTTAATAGACTTTTCTCGTGATTTAACTCTCTGAGCGCAGTGAAATGTGGTACAGTAATTGCTTTTGCAGATTGTAATGCACTGCCATCTAATTTAATTCAATTGCTTACATAACCTCAAGATGGCGGCTGCGCGAAATTTTAAAATTAAGTTTTAATTTCTTTTGTCGTAATCATGCGATCGAAGTGAAAGTTTGAATAATGAACCTAGGCAATAATTATCCTTGAATGGTACATAACTCTATGGCCTATACACATAACACTCCTAAATGGTGAGCTCCCGAAATATTTAGACGGTTCTCAACATCTATGAATCTTTTACAGCAACCAAACTGAATTTTTTAATGTTCATAGAGACTATGAACATATGTTCACCTATAGGACTTTCAGGAACCTGGTGAGCACAAATCCAACATGGCGGCGACGCGAAGTATAAATATTTAAATGGACGTTTCTCGCGAATTAACTATCCGAGTGCCGTGAAACGTTGCACGTTAAATGCTTATACAAATGTTGATCCACTGGCATCTAATTTATTTCAATGGTTTGCATTATCACAAGATGGCTGCTGTGCGTAATTTTAAAATCTCGTTTTTACTTCTTGTTGTCTAATCATGCGATTGAAGTTTGAATACCACACGTACACAATAATCTTAATGTAATAGAACGAAAATAAAAATCCAACCTGGCGACCATCTGAAATATTTAGACGGTTCTCAATATCTACGAATCTGTTACAGCAATTAAACTGAAATTTTGTATGTTGATAGAGACAATTAACATTAGCAGGATATATGAAAATAGGCTGTATAGTTCTTCACGGAACTACTTGTTGTATATTCAGGTTCTAAAGGGGTGTTTAGGGGGTAGACCTGCATTTCATTGAATAGCAATATCTCCCGATTGGTTTCATTGGGGGATGTGATACTCGGCACATAAACTCATCATAAGAAGACACGAGTCTGAGGGTTTTTCGATGTGGTGTATATTATGAGGTGAAAGGGGGTGAAAAGTGGGGATTGAAAGATTCCTAACGGAGCGTGTATCTCTTAAACGACATAGGCGAGGAGTTTGAAACTCAGCGGAAAAAATCAGCATGAAAGTAAGTAAATATGTGTTTGACCGTTTTTTTTCATAAATCCAATTTAATGGGCCCATGGGGAGGGGTGAAATTCTGGGGGGGGGGGGGGGACAGGAAAGAAAGTGTCCTAACTGATTGACTGACTGACTCACTCATCAAACTCAGGGGAAAAAACTGCTTTAAGGTAAGTAAATAGCTGTTCGACAGTTTTTTTGATCAATCAAATTGAAGAGGTTCATCGGGAGGGGTGAAATTCTGAAGAAAAACAAATGAAAGGAAATGTCCCGACTCATTCACTCACTCATCATCGCCCAGCCAAAAATATTGAAGTTGGAAACATGGCATTTCGGGGATATGTTCGTTGTATGTCAAAACCGTGCACTTAGGGAGGATTTTTGGATATTCAGGCTCTAAAGGGGTCTTAAGGGGGTTAAACCTGCATTTCATTGAATAACAATGTCTCACGAGTGGTTTTATTTGTGGATGTGATACTCGGCATATAAACTAATCATTAAAAATAAGCAGACATGTGTCTAAGGGTTTTTCGATGTGGTGTATTATTATGAGGTGAAAGGGGTGAATAGTGGGGGTTGAAGGATTCCTAACGGAGCGTGTAGGCCTATCTCTTAAACGACATAGGCGAGAAATTTGAAACTCAGCGAAAAAAATCAGCTAAATAAATAAGTAAATCGGTGTTCGACGTTTTTTTTTCCATAAATTAATTTAAGGGGCCAATGGTGTGGGGTGAAATTCTGGGGGGAAAAAGAGAGAAAGTGTCCTAACTGACTGACTAACTCACTCTTCAAACTCGGAGGAAAAAGACAGTTTAAAAATAAGGTAATAGGTGTTCAAGAGTTTTTTCATCAATCCAATTTAAGGGGCCCATGGGGAGGGGTGAAATTCTGGTAAAAATAATTGAAAGAAAATATCCTGTCTGACTCACTCACTCATCACGCCCAGCGAAAACTATTAAAGTTGGAAAAATGAAATTTTGGGAATATGTTCTCTGTATGTCGATAACGTCAACTAAGGAATGATTTTTGTTTATTCGGGTTTTTAAGAGATGTTAAGGGGGTAAACGTGCATTTCATTGAATAACGATATCTCATGGGTTGTTTCTTTGGGGATGTGATATTCGGTATATAAACTAATCATTGAAAATAATCAGACATATATCTAAGGGTTTATGTTGATGATGATAATTGTTGTTTTAAGGGGCCTAACATCTAGGTTATCGGCCCCAAAAGGGTTTATCGATGTGGTGTATATTATCTTAAGAATACACTGGAAAAGATAGAAGACGATTTCAAGAAAAAGCAATCTCGAGATTATTACAAAACCTTTGGTAAATATCTTAAAAAATTTGAAGCTCGAACATTAATGTTGAAAAATCAAACGGGAATGTTAGCACATTCTAACCAAGAAAATACAGAGATCCTTGCAGAAGCATTCGAGAAACTGTTAAATTGTGATGATCCACTGGAAACCCTGCAAGTAAACACTGATACACCTATTTTAACTTCTCCTGATTTAATAAATCCTCCAAACATTAATGAAGTAGAACTTGCAATTAAAGAACAAAAAAATTACAAAACTCGTGGCGAAGACTTAGTCTTTGCTGAAATCTCGAAAAATGCTGGTAAACCTGCGATTATAAATCTTCATCAACATCTAGTTAAAATGTGGATTACTGAAGAAATTCCTGCACACTGGACCATAGGAATAATCCATCCATTATTTAAGAAAGGAGACAAAACGAACCCAGATAACTACAGAGGAATTACCCTTCTGGACTGCACATATAAAATTTTCTCTCGCATAATTTACAACAGGATCAAAAACATTCTGGAACCACAACTTGGAGAATATCAAGGAAGATTTCGCCCTTACAGAAGTTGTCCAGACCAAATCCTTAGCCTGAAATTAATAATGGAATATTACAAAAACAGAAATAAGCAACTCTTTATCTCTTTTATAGATTTCAAAAAAGCCTATGATAGTATTCATAGACTGACACTGCTAAAAATCCTCAGATCATATGGTCTCCATCCTAAATTGATAAAAATCATTCAATTAACATTAACAAACACAAATTCGAAAGTTAAATTTAGGGGAGAAATATCTACAGCTTTCTCAGTAAAAACTGGTCTCAGACAAGGTGATGGATTATCCCCTCTGCTTTTCAATGTGGCTCTTGATTATATCATGAAGGTTTGGCAAAAGGAAACCCCTCTTAACATCAAAATTGGAACAAAACCATCAATAAAAGTAAACTGCTTAGGATTTGCAGATGATTTGGCTCTTTTAGCACTAGACAAGGAAGAGGTTTGTACTCAGATCACTAGTCTCCAAGAAATTGCTCAAGGGATAGGATTACAGATATCCTTTGAAAAAACTGAGATCATGCCTATGAAACCCTTAGATATAAATGAAATCTATATAAATGATCATAAAATTAACCTAGTTCCTCAATTTAAATATCTTGGAGAAATTATAACACATAACTTAAACGAAAAAGTAACTTGGATAAATAGAACAAATAAAATGAAAAAGGCACAATCTCTAACCTGGTCAACATATAATAAAAAATGCCTATCAATAGCTACTAAGATCCAACATTATAAAACTGTAACTCTCCCAGAAGCCACTTATGCTTGTGAAACACTGTTCCAAATTAAAAATGAACAAAGAACTGATCAGCTCCTCAAAACGGAAAGAAGAATCATTAGAACGTGCATAAATAAAAAGTATCAGGTTGAGGGAGTCTGGAGGATTCTCACAAATGAAACTGTCTATCGTGAGATTGATCCAATCACCAGCACAATGAAGAAGAAACGAATTTCATATTTTTTTCACATCTTACGGCTTCCAGAAAACAGAATTGTACGCCAAATGGTGATGAGAAATCTAGGAAAGAAAACTGGAGGAAAATGGATCCAAGAAATCCAACAAGATCTCAAAGCAGTTGGACTTAAGATAACAGATGCCGAGGAGAAAAATAAAATTAACACCATTCTTAAAACTCACAAATTTTCTGCAGAAATGACACATAGAAAGCCTATGGAGATTTCAGATGAGTTGAGAAAATCCCGATCTGAAAGAATGAAAAAGTACTGGAAAGAGCGCAACAACTAAGCAGTACTACCTTCAAAGAAGAAGTGATTGTGGAACGACTCAAGTGGTCCAATGTGACCAATCAAGATAATAATAATAATAATAATAATGAGGTGAAATGGGTGAAAATTGGAGGTTGAGGGATTCTTAACGGCGCGTGTACCTCTTAAACGACATAGGCGAGAAGTTTGAAATTCGGCGGGAAAAAAACAGCTTAAAATACAAGTAAATAGGTGTTCGACCGTTTTTTTTTCATAAATCCAATTTAAGGGGCCCTTACAGAGGGGTGAAATTCTGGCGAAAAAAAACAGGAAAGGAAGTGTCCTAACTGACACACTTACTCACTCATCAAACTCAGGGCGAAAACAGCTTTAAATAAGTAAATAGGTGTTCGACCGTTTGTTTCATAAATCCAATTTAAGAGGTTCATGGGGAGGGGTGAAATTATCAAAAATAAATAAAAGGAAATGTCCTGACTCACTCACTCACTCATCATTGCCAAGCCAAAGTTATTGAAGTTAGAAACATGAAATTTTGGGGATATGTTCGTTGTATGTCGAAAACGTCCACTAAGGAAAGAGTTTTGAATATTCAGGTTCTAAATAGGTGTTAAGGGGGGGGGGGGTAAACATGCATTTCATTGAATAACAATATCTCACGAGTGGTTACTTTTGAGGATGTGATACTTGGCATATATACTAATCATTAAAAATAAGCTGACACATGTCTAATGGTTTTTCGATGTAGTGTATATTATGAGGTGAAAGGAATGAAAAGTGGGGGTTGAAAGATTCTTAATGGAGCGTGTATCACTTAAACGACATAGGCGAGGAATTTGAAACTCGGAGGAAATCAATCAGCTTAAAAATAAATAAATAAATAAATAAAATAAATAGGTGTTCGACCGTTTTTTCATAAATCCAATTTAAGGGGCCTATGGGGAGGGGTGAAATTCTGGAAGAAAACGTCCACTAAGGAAGGATTTTTGGATGTTCACTCTCACCGACCAACCCAAACTATTAAATGTTAGCAGAATGATATTTTGGGGATATGTTTGTTGTGTGTCGAAAACGTCTACTAAGGAGGGATTTTTGGATATTCAGATTCTAAAGGGGTGTTAACGGGGTTAAACCTGCATTTCATTGAATAACAATATGACACGACTATGACGCGAGCGAAGCGAGGCTAAAAATGAGATGGTGTGTGTCTGTGTATTACTCAATCACGCAATTACCACTGGTCCGATTTACATGAATTTTACATGGAAGTAGCTGATTTACCTGGTTAACATATAGGTTACTTTTGATTTCAATACTTTGCATTATTTAAAGATGGCGACCATTTTAGTGACCTCACTACACCCTTTGGTTTAAAACTTTCATATTTCAATTTCAAATAAAAAGAGAACGCTAAGAAATAGCAAACTTTTGATGGCATATACGAGGTTTAAAATTACATTTTCTATCCGAAAGGTATCTCCAACCGTTAGCGAGTAAAACCTAAATTTGTGCTATTAACACGGTCAACGCCGAGCGGTGTAGTTGGACAAAATGTTCCATCCTTAATCTCCCTCTGCGCAGCACCTCGCCTATCCCCTGTTTTAACTGTCACCTTCACATTTTAATTTATTTATGACGCGTGGCGAAGCACGGGTACTTCAGCTAGTCTAATATATAAAAGTGAAAGTCTGTATGTATGTATGTATGTGGGTTGGTTCCGTATACAAATCTACACCGCTCCACCAATCTCAACCATATTTTGCATACACATAGTTTAGAACCCAGAAGGAACCGCTGGCTACATGAATTTTCGATAGTCTTTCTCATTCTTCTGATTTCGGTCCTTTTGTGCTCGAGCAAAGGCTAATATAAAGTCATAAAATATACTCATGAAGGAACGGCAAGGCAGATAGTTTCCATGGCAAGATAGCTCAAGTCGAGACACGGCCGACTGGATACCAGTTGCGCTCTGCACTACCTGTATAGAAAATGAGGATCTTTACTTGAAATTCCGTTAGTTACTCAAGTGCTCACACAGCACTGTCAACCGAGTATAGCATAACAAAGACTTCACTATCGACTATATATTCGTCAAATACCACTCACTCAAATATACATTTATCACGAAATCTCAGAAACCACCGAACGGATTGGAATGAAATTTGGTATGCAGCTTCCTCAAGGGCCGAAAACGCCCACTAAGAAAGGATTTTCGGATATTCAGGTTCTAAAGGGGTGTTAAGGGGGTAGACCTGCATTTCATTGTATAGCAATATCTCCCGATTGGTTTCATTGGGGATGTGATACTCGGCATATAAACTCATCATTAAAAATAAGAAGACACGTGTCCGAGGGTTTTTCGATGTGGTGTATATTATGGGGTGAAAGGGGTGAAAAGTGAGGATTTAAAGATTCCTAACGGAGCGTGTATCTCTTAAACGACAAAGGCGAGGAGTTTGAAACTCAGTGGAAAAGAACAGCATAAAAATAAGTAAATTGGTGTTTGATCGTTTTTTTATAAATCCAATTTAAGGGGCCCATGGGGAGGGGTGAAATTCTGGGGGAAAAAACAGGAAAGAAAGTGTCCTAACTGATTGACTGACTGACTCACTCATCAAACTCAGGGGGGGGGGGGGGAACTGCTTTAAAGTAAGTAAATAGCTGTTCGACAGTTTTTTTCATAAATCAAATTTAAGGGGTTCATGGGGAGGGGAGAAATTCTGTAAAAAGAAAATTGAAAGAAATTGCCTTGACTCATTCACTCACTCACTCACTCATCATCGCCCAGCCAAAATTATTGAAGTTAGAAACATGACAGTTTGGGGAAATGTCCATTGTATGTCAAAACCGTCTACTAAAGGAGGATATTCGGATATTCAGGTTCTAAAGGGGTCTTAAGGGGGTTAAACCTGCATTTCATTGAATAACAATATCTCCCGATTGGTTTCATTGGGGGATGTGATACACGGCATATAAACTCATCATTAAAAAATAAGAAGACACGTGTCTGAGGGTTTTTCGATGTGGTGTATATTATGAGGGGAAAGGGGTGAAAGTTGGGGGTTTAAGGATTCCTAACGGACCGTGTATCTCTTTAACAACATAGGCGAGGAGTTTGAAACTCAGCGGAAAAAAATCAGCTTAAAAATAAGTAAATAGGTGTTCGACCGTATTTTTTCATAAATCCAATTTAAGGGGACCATGGGGAGGGGAGGAATTCTGAAAAAAAAAAACAGGAAAGAAAGTGTCCTAACCGATTTACTCACTCATCAAACTCAGGGGAAAAACTGCTTACTAATAAGTAAATATGTGTTCGGCAGTTTTTTTTATAAATCAAATTTAAGGGGTTCATCGGGAGGGGTGAAAACCTGAAGAAAAAAATGAAAGAATATGTCTTGACTCACTCACTCATCATCGCCCAGCCAAAAATATTGAAGTTGGAGACATGGCATTTTGGGTATATGTTCGTTGTATGTCAAAACCGTACACTGAGGGAGGATTTTTGGATATTCAGGTTCTAAAAGGGGTCTTAAGGGGGTTAGACCTGCATTTCAATGAAAAACAATATCTCACGAGTGGTCTCATTTGCGGATGTGATACTCGGCATATAAACTATTCATTAGAAATAAGCAGACATGTGTCTAAGGGTTTTTCGATGTGATGTATTATTATGAGGTGAAAGGGGTGAAAAGTGGGGGGTTGAAGGATTCCAAACGGAGCGTGTAGGCCTATCTCTTAAACGACATAGGCGAGAAATTTGAAACTCAGCGAAAAAAAAAACAGCTTAAGAAATAAGTAAATCGGTGTTCAACCGTTTTATCATAAATTAATTTAAGGGGCCAATGGGGTGTGGTGAAATTCTGGGGGGAAAAAGGAGAGAAAGTGTCCTAACTGACTGATTAACTCACTCACTCATCAAACTCCGGGGGAAAAGACTGCTTAAAAATAAGTTAATAGGTGTTCAAGCGTTTTTTCATCAATCCAATTTAAGGGGCCCATGGGGAGGGGGTGAAATTCTGGTAAAAACAATTGAAAGAAAATGTCCTGTCTGATTCACTCACTCATCACGTCCAGCGAAAACTATTTAAGTTGGACACATGAAATTTTGGGAATATGTTCGCTGTATGTCGAAAACGTCAACTAAGGAATGATTTTTGTTTATTCGGGTTTTAAAGAGGTGTTAAGGAGGTAAACGTGCATTTCATTGAATACCGATACCTCATGAGTTGTTTCTTTTGGGATGTGATATTCGGTATATAAACTAATCATTAAAAATAATCAGACATGTCTAAGGGTTTATCGATGTGGTGTATATTATGAGGTGAAAGGGGTCAAAATTGGGGGTTGAAGGATTCTTAACGGAGCGTATATCTCTAAAACGACATAGGCGAGAAGTTTGAAATTCGGCGGGAAAAACAGCTTAAATATAAGTAAATAGGGGTTCGACCGTTTCTTCATAAATCCAATTTAAGGGGCCCTTGGAGAGGGGTGAAATTCTGGGGGGAAAACAGGAAAGAGTGTGTCCTAACTCACTCACTCATCAAACTCAGGGGGGAAGAACAGCTCAAAAATAAGTAAATAGGTGTTCGATCGTTTTTTTTCATAAATCCAATTTAAGGGGTTCATGAGAGGGGTGAAATTCTGAAAAATAAATGAAAGAAAATGTCCTGACTTACTCACTCACTCATCATCGCCCAGCCAAGATTATTGAAGTGAGAAACATGACATTTTGGGGCAATGTTCGTTGTATGTCGTAAACGTCCACTAAGGAAGGATTTTTGGATATTCAGATTCTAAAGGGGTATTAAGGGGGTAGACTTGCATTTAATTGAATAACAATATCTCCCGATTGGTTTCCTTGGGGATGGGATACTCGGCATGTAAACTCATCATTAAGAATAAGCAGACATATGTCTAAGGGTTTATCGATATGGTGTATATTATGAGGTGAAAGGGGTGAAAAGTGGGGGTTGAAAGCTTCCTAACGGAGCGTGTATCTCTTAAACGACATAGGCGAGGAGTTTGAAACTCGGAGGAAATCAAACAGCTTAAAAATAAATAAATAAATAAAATAAATAAGTGTTCGACCGTTTTTTCATAAATCCAATTTAAGGGGTCTATGGGGAGGGGTGAAATTCTGGAAGAAAAACGTACACGAAGGAAGGACTTTTAGATGTTCCCTCTCATCGACCAACCAAAACTATTAAAGTTAGAAGAATGATATTTTTAGGATATGTTTGTTGTATGTCGAAAACGTCTACTAAGGAGGGATTTTTGGATATTCAGTTTCTAAAGGGGTGTTAACGGGGTTAAACCTGCTTTTCATTGAATAATCAAATGACACGACTATGACGCGAGCGAAGCGAGACTAAAAATCAGATGGTGTTTGTGACTGTGTATTACTCAATCACGCAAGTACCACTGGTCCGATTTACATGAATTTTACATGGAAGTAGTATTTACCTGGTTAACATATAGGCTACTTTTGATTTCAATACTTAGTACTATTTAAAGATGGCGACCATTTTATGACGTCACTACACCCTTTGGTTTCAAACTTTCTTATTTCCATTTCAAATAAAAAGAGAATGCTAAGAAATAGCACATTTTTAATGGCATATACGAGGTTTAGAATTACATTAGGTAGATTTCATTAGAAAGCTAACTATTGCAATGGGTACCATGTTTCGACTTCCGGAAAATTTCGACATATCTTCGCGTTTCACTTCCCCCAGACCCCAAAAACACCGTCAGTTCAAAAGTTTATATATAATTTATGTATATATGTATCTATCTATCTATATATATATATATATATCTTATATATAAAAGTGAAAGTCTGTATGTGGGTATGTATGTATGTATGTGGGTCTGTTCCGTATACAAATCTACACCGTACCACCAATCTCAACCAAATTTTGCATACATATAGTTTAGGATCCAGAAAGAACCGCTGGCTACATGAATTTTCGATAGTCTTTCTCATTCTTCTGATTTCGGCCCTTTTGCACTCAAGCACAGGCTAATCAAATCATAAAATATACTCATGAAGGAATGGCAAGCCAGATAGTTTCCATGGCAACATAGCTCAAGTCGAGACACGGCCGACTGGATGCCAGTTCTGCTCTGCACTACCGGTATAGAAAAAGAGGATCTTTACTTGAAATCCCGTTAGTTACTCACCTACTCACACAGCACTGTCAACCGAGTTTAGCATAACAATGACTTGACACTATCATCTACTATATATATTTGTGAAATACCACTCACTCATTCATTCATCACGAAATCTCAGAAACCACCGACGGATTGGAATGAAATTTGGTATGCAGCTTCCCAAAGGGCCGCAAATGCCCCCTAAGATAGGATTTTTGGATATTCAGGTTCTAAAGGGGTGTTAAGGGGGTTGACCTGCATTTCATTGAATTTCAATATCTCCCGATTGGTTTCATTGGGGGATGTGATACTCGGCACGTAAACTCATCATTAAAAATAAGAAGACACGAGTCTGAGGGTTTTTCGATGTGGTGTATATTATGAGGTGAAAGGGGTGAAAAGTGGGGATGGAAAGATTCCTAACGGAGCGTGTATCTCTTAAACGACATAGGTGAGGAGTTTGAAACTCAGCGGAAAACAATCAGCATACAAAATACGTAAATATGTGTTTGACCGTTTATTCATAAATCCAATTTAAGGGGCCCATGGGGAGGGGTGAAATTCTGGGGGGGGGGGGGACAGGAAGAAAGTGTCCTAACTGATTGACTGACTCACTCACTCATCAAACTCAGGGGGGAAAAACTGCTTTAAAGTAAGTAAATAGCTGTTCGACAGTTTTTTTATTAAATCAAATTTAAGGGGTTCATGGGGAGGGGTGAAATTCTGAAAAAAGAAAATTGAAAGATAATGTCCTGCCTGACTCACTCACTCACTCACTCACACACTCATCATCGCCCAACCAAAATTATTGAAGTTAGAAACATGACAGTTTGGGGATATGTTCATTGTATGTCAAAACCGTCTACTAAGGGAGGATTTTCGGATATTCAGGTTCTGAAGGGGTCTTAAGGGGGTTAAACCTGCATTCCATTGAATAACAATATCTCCCGATTGGTTTCATTGGGGGATATGATACACGACATATAAACTCATCATTAAAAAGGAAGAAGACACGTCTCTGAGGGGTTTTCGATGTGGTGTATATTATAAGGTGAAAGGGGTGAAAAGTAAGAATTGAAAGATTCCTAACGGAGCGTGTATCTCTTAAACGACATAGGCGAGGAGTTTGAAACTCAGCGGAAAAAATCAGCAAAAAAAAAAAAAAAGTAAATATGTGTTTGACCGTTTTTTCATAAATCCAATTTAAGGGGCCCATGGGGAGGGGTGAAATTCTGGGGGGAGGGGGGGGAAACAGGAAATAAAGTGTCCTAACTGATTGACTGACTGACTCACTCATCAAACTCAGGGGGGAGGGGGAACTGCTTTAAAGTAAGTTAATAGCTGTTCGACAGTTTTTTTGATCAATCATATTGAAGGGGTTCATCGGGAGGGATGAAATTCTGAAGGAAAAAATGAAAGAAAATGTCCTGACTCATTCACTCATGATCGCCCAGTCAAAAATATTGAAGTTGGAACCATGGCATTCTGGGGATATGTTCGTTGTATCTCAAAACCGTACACTAAGGGAGGATTTTTGGATATTCAGGCTCTAAAGGGGTCTTAAGGGGGTTAAACCTGCATTTCATTGAATAACAATATCTCACGAGTGGTTTCATCTGTGGATGTGATACTCGGCATATAAACTAATCATTAAAAATAAGCAGACATGTGTCTAAGGGTTTTTCGATGTGGTGTATTATTATGAGGTGAAAGGGGTGAAAATTGGGGGTTGAAGGATTCCTAACGGAGCGTGTAGGCCTATCTCTTAAACGACATAGGCGAGAAATTTGAAACTCAGCGAAAAAAAATCAGCTAAAAAATTAAGTAAATCGGTGTTCGACCGTTTTTTCATAAATTAATTTAAAGGTCCAATGGGGTGGGGTGAAATTCTGGGGGGGGGGGGAAAGGAGAGAAAGTGTCCTGACTGACTGACTAACTCACTCATCAAACTCAGGGGAAACAGACAGCTAAAAAATAACTTAATAGGTGTTCAAGCGTTTTTTCATCAATCCAATTTAAGGGGCCCATGGGGAGGGGTGTAATTCTGGTAAAAATAATTGAAAGAAAATGTCCTGTCTGACTCACTAACTCATCGCGCCCAGCGAAAACTATTAATGTTGGAAAAATGAAATTTTGGGAATATGTTCGCTGTATGTCAAAACGTCAACTAAAGAATGATTTTTATTTATTCGGGTTTTAAAGAGATGTTAAGGGGGTAAACGTGCATTTCATTGAATAACGATATCTCATGAGTTGTTTCTTTGGGGATGTGATATTCGGTATATAAACTAATCATTAAAAATAATCAGACATATATCTAAAGGTTTATCGATGTCGTGTATATTATGAGGTGAAAGGGGTGAAAATTGGGGATTGAGGGATTCTTAACGGAGCGTGTATCTCTTAAACGACATAGGCGAGAAGTTTGAAATTCGGCGGGATAAAACAGCTTAAAATACAAGTAAATATGTGTTCGACCGTTTTTTCATAAATCCAATTTAAGGGGCCCTTGGAGAGGGGTGAAATTCTGGGGTGATAAAACAGGAAAGAAAGTGTCCTAACTGATTGACTCACTTACTCACTCATCAGCTTTAAATAAGTAAATAGGTGTTCGACCATTTGTTTCATAAATCCAATTTAAGGGGTTCATGTGGAGGGGTGAAATTATCATATATAAATGAAATAAAATGTCCTGACTGACTCACTCACTCATCATCGCCCAGCCAAAATTATTGAAGTTGGAAACATGAAATTTTGGGGATATGTTCGTTTTATGTCGAAAACATCCACTAAGGTAAGAGTTTTGAATATTCAGGTTCTAAATAGGTGTTAAGGGGGTAAACGTGCATTTCATTGAATAACAATATCTCACGAGTGGTTTCATTTGGGGATTGATACTTGGCATATATACTAATCATTAAAAATAAGCTGACACATGTCTAATGGTTTTTCGATATAGTGTATATTATGAGGTGAAAGGGATGAAAAGTGGGGGTTGAAAGATTCTTAATGGAGCGTGTATCTCTTAAACGACATAGGCGAGGAGTTTGAAACTCGGAGGAAATCAATCAGTTTAAAAATAAATAAATAAATAAATAAATAAATAAAATAAATAGGTGTTCGACCGTCTTTTCAAAAATCCAATTTAAGGGGCCTATGGGGAGGGGTGAAATTCTGGAAGAAAAACGTCCACTAAGGAAGGATTTTTGGATGTTCGCTCTCATCGACCAACCAAAACTATTAATGTTAGAAGAGTGATATTTTGAGGATATGTTTGTCGTGTGTCGAAATGATCTACTAAGGAGGGATTTTTGGATATTCAGGTTCTAAAGGGGTGTTAATGGGGTTAAACCTGCATTTCATTGAATAACAATATGGCACGACTATGACGCGAGCGAAGCGAGACTAAAAATGAGATGGTGTGTGTGTGTCTGTGTATTACTCAATCACGCAAGTACCACTGGTCCGATTTACATGAATTTTACATGGAAGTAGCAGATTTACCTGGTTAACATACAGGTTACTTTTGATTTCAATACTTTGCACTTTTAAATATGGCGACCATTTTAGTGACGTCACTCTACCCTTTGGTTTTAAACTTTCATATTTCCATTTCAAATAAAAAGAGAACGCTAAGAAATAGCAAACTTTTGATGGCATGTACGAGGTTAAAAATTGCATTTTCTATCCGAAATGTATCTCCAACCGTTAGCGAGTAAAACCTAAATGTGTGCTATAAAACACGGTCAAGGCAGAGCGGTGTAGTTGGACAAAATGTTCCATCCTTAATCTCCCTCTGCGCAGCACCTCGCCTATCCCCTGTTTTAACTGTCACCTTCACATTTTGATTTATTTACGACCCGTAGCGAAGCACGGGTACTTCAGCTAGTATATATATAAACAATAGGGCCCCTGGTGAAGATGGACTTATTGCAGAAGTTTGGAAATTGGATCATGAACACATAACACCAAAAATTCACAGAATAATAGCAGATGTCTGGAAAACAGAGAAAATCCCAAAAGAATGGAAGAGTGCTTTGATACACCCACTCCATAAGAAGGGAAGCAAAACTGATCCGAATAATTATAGAGGAATTTCGCTTCTTCCAGTCGCTTATAAAATTCTCTCTAAAGCTTTGCTGAATCGACTCGAGCCACAGGTGGACCACCATATTGGAGAATATCAGGCAGGTTTCAGGAAGGGAAGGTCCTGTATTGAGCAGATCTGGAACCTCAAGACCATACTGCACATCCGACGATGCAGGAAAACTAGTCACATTTGTGGATTTCAAAAAGGCTTACGATTCGGTTGACAGACAAACCTTGTTTAACAGACTAGAAGAATTAGGAGTTGACAGGAAGACGAGGGCCATCATCCAGGAAACATTATTGGGAACTACCTCAAAGGTGAAATTCATGGGAGAAATCTCTAACTCTTTTGCAATACATACTGGAGTTCGACAAGGGGATGGTTTATCACCACTCTTGTTCAACATCGTACTGGACAAAATCATCACAGAATGGGAAAAGCATGTGAAAGGTATCCAAATTGGAAAGGAGAAAGGGAAAAGAGTCACTGTGAAATGCTTGGCCTTTGCAGATGATCTGGCCATCTTAACAAACAACAAGGATGAAGCCATATTAGCGCTAGAGAAACTACATGAAATCTCCAGTAAAACGTGACTTGATATTTCCTATGAAAAAACACAGTATATGGATACCAAATCAACAGGAAACATCACCTTGCGAACGCAATATGGAAAAATCTCGCAGGTCACTCACTTCAAATATTTAGGAGAAGCCATCCAACCCACAGGATTGAACACAATTTCTAATGCAGATAGAATAGTAAAATTGCAGAAGGCGTACAAGCTGACATGGAATCATTATAACAAAAGAGCAGTATCTCGCAATGCAAAATTGCGCCATTATAACACAGTTGTCTTGCCTGAAGCCTTGTACGCGGCAGAAACAACCGTCATTAGAGGAATGACAAGAATTCATGATATTGAGAAACAGGAACGAAAAATTCTTAGGAAAATCCATGGCGCTGTTTTCCGTAATGGAATTTGGGTCAGGAGACCAACAAAGGACCTTTATGAAAATACAGACACAATTATAGATAAATTTAGGAAGAGACGTCTGCAGTTCTATGGACACATATATAGGATGGATGAGAACAGACTCACTAAGAAGATTTTCAATATCGTGAATGCAAGTAAATTAAAGACCAGTTGGATTAAAGAAGTACATGAAGACATGGAATTACTTAAAATCTCTGAAGACGACATTAAGGACAGAGAACAATTTAGAAATAAAATCAGAAACACGAAAATTGTACAAGTTTCAAGGAAAGATACATCAGGGAAAAAATGGACAGAGAAAAGGAAGAAAAAGCACAGTGAACTAATGAAGAGGTTTTGGGAAGAAAAGAAGAGAGGAAAAGGAAGTGAAGCTGTGATTGGCTCAAGTTCTCACGCTCTCCTGAAGGGGAATAATCGGAAATAATATATATATATATATATATCAGTTTCTTGTGGACACGATAACTGCCGTAATTTTGCACCAATCACTTTGAATTTTTTACATAACATGTATCCCTATAAAATCTCGGTTGAGTTCGTTAATGGGCAAAATCGGTCGAAGGGCGTGAAAATGGGGGGCTTTTTTCGAAAAAGTGAAATTTCGCTATAACTCTCTTAATACGTGAAATATAGAATCCATTCAAAGTTCATAATATGTGTCGGATAAGTGCCAAAAATTTATGTCAAATAAGTTTTTTGATAGCACCAACCATTGACCAAAGGGGTGGAAAAAAGTGGGTTTTTCGGGAAACATTAATCATATCTCTCTTAATAGGCACAATATCAAAACCGTACAAAATGGAAAATATTCCTCGAATAATTACCTAAAACTTTTGTCTGAAAGAATTTTCGATATGACCCACCATTACGCCACGGAGTGAGCAAAATGATTTAAATTATAAGAAAATTCCAAGTGCCAGGAGTGGTTGCCATGACAACTTTACTTTTAATTGATACGGGTTGAGCCATCAGCAGTTGCTATGACAACGCCACTGCACGAGATCACATTCTGTTTTCATATTATGTCCGTGGGAAGCGACTTCGGTATCGGAACTGGTAGCATGCTGAACTTCTATGCCCAAGGTCGCGGGTTCAAACCCGGCTGAAGTCGTCGGATTTACTAAGAGCGCCAAAAAACCCTGAGTATGCTTTCCTTCGGAGGGGAAGTTCCAACGTTCGTTGCGAGTTGATGGTTCCGGTGGCATCTAGTGGCCAAGTTCACAGCTAGGTGTCGTTGATGGTAGTATTTTAAATTATGTAGCCTATTTTAGGTAGATTTCATCAGAAAGCTAACTATTGCAATGGGTGCCATGTTTCGACTTCCGGAAAATTTCGACATATCTTCGCGTTTCACATCCCCCTGACCCCAAACCACCGTGAGTTCAGAAGTTTATATATATGTGTGTGTATATATATGCATATATATCAGTTTCTTGTGGACACGATAACTGCCGTAATTTTGCACCAATCACTTTAATGTTTTACATAATATGTAACCCCTTAAAAAATCGGTCGAGTTCGTTAATGGGAAAAATCGGTTAAAGGGGGTGAAAATGGGGGGGGGGGGGCTTTTTTTTTTTCGAAAAAGTGAAATGTCGCTATAACTCTCTTAATACGTGAAATATCGAATCAATTCAAAGTTCATAATATTTGTCGGATAAGTGCCAAAAATTTATGTCAAATAGGTTTTTTGATAGCACCAACCATTGACCAAAGGGGTGGAAAAAAGTGGTTTTCTTTTCGGGAAACATTAATCATATCTCTCTTAATAGGCACAATATCAAACCCGTACATAATGGAAAATATTCCCCTAATAATTACCTAAAACTTTGTCTGAAATAATTTTTGATCTGACCTACCATTACGCCAAGGGATGAGAAAAATGATTTCGGAATTAAAGAACATGCCAAGTGCCATCAGAGGTTACCGTGACAACGCTTCTAAATTGATGAGGGATGAGCTATCAGAGGTTGCCAAGACAACGCCATTGCACGAGATCACATTCATTTTTCCATCTGACTGTGGGAAGCGGCTAACTGGTAGCATGCTGAACTTATATGGCCAAGGTCGCTGGTTCAAAGCCGGCCAAAGTCGTCGGATTTTCTAATAGCGCTAAAAAACCCTCAGCATGCTTTCCTTTGGAGGAGAAGTTCCAACGTTCGTTGCAAGTTGCTGGTTGTGGTGGCATCTAGTAGCCAAGTTCACAGCTAGGTGTCGTTCACGTTAGGATATGGTACAAAATTAGGAACTACTACTTAAAATTGACCGTCTGCAGACCTTACCTGAATTACAGACTAAAACAGTCATCACAATTAACACCGTTTATCAGATTCTACACACCCGGGGTTACATGACCACGTTGTCGCAGCCCCTAAACTGAGGAACCAACAAAAATCTCTGCGGGAGATAAAATTTTGCGAGAAGAAGTAACAGACTGTCAGATAGTTACACATCAGTTCCAAACCTTGCATAAGAACAGTGTGATCACAAGTATAAAAATGAACCCCGAATAACAAGAAGGTTACCATCCCCATAAGACAATAAAATGATAAAAATATGCATACAAAAACGAAAAAAAGTTGATTTTTAACCTCCAAATGTAAAATACTTTCTTGCAATCAATGAGGTCTGATCCTCCTATGAAAACCTGCATATTTTGCCTATTGTAGCCAATCCCCTAGTTTGCCCGGTGAAATCTACCTCCGCCTTCCGGCGTGCCGAGAGGATTTTTTTTCTATCCGAAAGGTATCTCCAACGGTTAGCGAGTAAAACCTAAATTTGTGCTATAAAATACGGTCAACGTCGAGCGGTGTAGTTGGATAAAATGTTCCATCCTTAACCTCCCTCTGCGCAGCACCTCGCCTATCCCCTGTTTTAACTGTCACCTTCACATTTTAATTTATTTATTACGCGTAGCGAAGCACGGGTACTTCAGCTAGTCTTATATATAAAAGTGAAAGTCAGTTTGTATGTATGTATGTGGGTGGGTTGGTTGGTTCCGTATACAAATCTACACCGTTCCACCAATCTCAACCAAATTTTGCATACACATAGTTTAGGACCCAGAAGGAACCGCTGGCTACATGAATTTTCGATAGTCTTTCTCATTCTTCGGATTTCGGCCCTTTTGCACTCAAGCACAGGCTAATCAAATCATAAAATATACTCATGAAGGAATGGCAAGATAGATAGTTTCCATGGCAACATAGCTCAAGTCGAGACACGGCCGTCTGGATGCCAGTTGCGCTCTGCACTACCGGTATAGAAAATGAGCATCTTTACTTGAAATCCCGTTAGTTACTCACCTACTCACACAGCACTGTCAACCGAGTTTAGCATAACAAAGACTTGACACTATCTTCTACTATATATTTGTCAAATACCACTCACTCACTCACTCACTCATTCATTCATCACGAAACCTCAGAAACCACCGAACGGATTGGAATAAAATTTGGTATGCTGCTTCTACAAGGGCCTCAAATGCCCACTAAGAGAGGATTTTTGTCTATTCAGATTCTAAAGGGGTGTTAAGGGGGTAGACCTGCATTTCATTGAATAGCAATATCTCCCGATTGGTTTCATTGGGGGATGTGATACTCGGTACATAAACTCATCATAAGAAGACACGAGTCTGAGGGTTTTTCGATGGGGTGTATATTATGAGGTAAAAGGGGGTGAAAATTGGGGATTGAAAGATTAGTAACGGAGCGTGTATCTCTTAAACGACATAGGCGAGGAGTTTGAAACTCAGCGGAAAAAATCAGCATGAAAGTAAGTAAATATGTGTTTGATCTTTTTTTCATAAATCCAATTTAAGGGGGCCATGGGGAGGGGTGAAATTCTGGGCGGGGGGGGGGGGGGACAGGAAAGAAAGTGTCCTAACTGATTGACTGACTGACTCACTCATCAAACTCAGGGGGAAAAAATGCTTTAAGGTAAGTAAATAGCTGTTCGACAGTTTTATTTTCATAAATCAAATTTAAGGGGTTCATGGGGAGGGGTGAAATTCTGAAAAAAGAAAATTGAAAGAAAATGTCCTGACTAACTCATTCACTCACTCACTCATCATCGCCCAGCCAAAAGTATTGAAGTTAGAAACATCACAGTTTGGGGATATGTTCATTGTATGTCAAAACCGTCTACTAAGGGAGGATTTTCGGATATTCAGGTTCTAAAGGGGTCTTAAGGGGGTTAAACCTGCATTTCATTGAATAACAATATCTCCCGATTGGTTTCATTGGGGGAAGTAACACACGGCATATAAACTCATCATTAAAAAGTACGAAGGCACGTTTCTGAGGGTTTATCGATGTGGTGTATATTATGAGGTGAAAGGGGTGAAAAGTAAGGATTGAAAGATTCCTAATGGAGCGGGTATCTCTTAAACAACATGGGCGAGGAATTTGAAACTCAGCGGAAAAAAATCAGCATAGAAAATAAGTAAATATATGTTTGACCGTTTTTTCATACATCCAATTTAAGGGACCCATGGGGAGGGGTGAAATTCTGGGGGCGGGGGGGGGGGAAACAGGAAAGAAAGTGTCCTAACTGATTGACTGACTGACTCACTCATCAAACTCAGGGGGAAAAACTGCTTTAAAGTAAGTAAATAGCTATTCGACAGTTTTTTTTTTGATCAATCAAATTGAAGGGGTTCATCGGGATTGGTGAAATTCTGAAGAAAAACAAATGAAAGAAAATGTCCCGACTCATTCACTCACTCATCATCGCCCAGCCAAAAATATTGAAGTTGGAAACATGGCATTTCGGGGATATGTTCGTTGTATGTCAAAACCGTGCACTTAGGGAGGATTTTTGGATATTCAGGCTCTAAAGGGGTCTTAAGGGGGTTAAACCTGCATTTCATTGAATAACAATATCTCACGAGTGGTTTTATTTGTGGATGTGATACTCGGCATATAAACGAATAATTAAAAATAAGCAGACATGTGTCTAAGGGTTTTTCGATGTGGTGTATTATTATGAGGTGAAAGGGGTGAATAGTGGGGGTTGAAGGATTCCTAACGGAGCGTGTAGGCCTATCTCTTAAACAACATAGGCGAGAAATTTGAAACTCAGCGAAAAAAATCAGCTAAATAAATAAGTAAATCGGTGTTCGACGTTTCTTTTTCATAAATTAATTTAAGGGGCCAATGGTGTGAGGTGAAATTCTGGGGGGGAAAAGGAGAGAAAGTGTCCTAACTGACTGACTAACTCACTCATCAAACTCGGAGGAAAAAGACAGCTCAAAAATAAGGTAATAGGTGTTCAAGAGTTTTTTCATCAATCCAATTTAAGGGGCCCATGGGGAGGGGTGAATTTCTGGTAAAAATAATTGAAAGAAAATGTCCTGTCTGACTCACTCACTCATCACGCCCAGCGAAAACTATTAAAGTTGGAAAAATGAAATTTTTGGAATATGTTCTCTGTATGTCGATAACGTCAACTAAGGAATGATTTTTGTTTATTCGGGTTTTAAAGAGATGTTAAGGGGATAAACGTGCATTTCATTGAATAACGATATCTCATGAGTTGTTTCTTTGGGGATGTGATATTCGGTATATAAACTAATCATTAAAGATAATCAGACATATATCTAAGGGTTTATCGATGTAGTGTATATTATGAGGTGAAATGGGTGAAAATTGGAGGTTGAGGGATTCCTAACGGAGCGTGTATCTCTTAAACGACATAGGCGAGGAGTTTGAAACTCGGAGGAAATCAATCAGCTTAAAAATAAATAAATAAATAAAATAAATAGGTGTTCGACCGTTTTTTCATAAATCCAATTTAAGGAGCCTATGGGGAGGGGTGAAATTCTGGAAGAATACGTCCACTAAGGAAGGATTTTTGAATGTTCAGTCTCATCGACCAACCCAAACTATTACATGTTATCAGAATGATAATTTGGGGATATGTTTGTTGTGTGTCGAAAACGTCTACTAAGGAGGGATTTTTGGAAATTCAAGTTCTAAAGGGGTGTTAACGGAGTTAAACCTGCATTTCATTGAATAACAATATGACACGACTATGACGCGAGCGAAGCGAGGCTAAAAATGAGATGGTGTGTGTCTGTGTGTTACTCAATCACGCAAGTACCACTGGTCCGATTTACATGAATGTTACATGGAAGTAGCTGATTTACCTGGTTAACATATTGGTTACTTTTGATTTCAATACTTTGCATTATTTAAAGATGGCGACCATTTCAGTGACGTCACTACACCCTTTGGTTTAAAACTTTAATATTTCCATTTCAAATAAAAAGAGAACGCTAAGAAATAGCAAACTTTTGATGGCATATACGAGGTTTAAAATTACATTTTCTATCCGAAAGGTATCTCCAACCGTTAGCGAGTAAAACCTAAATTTGTGCTATTAACACGGTCAACGCCGAGCGGTGTAGTTGGACAAAATGTTCCATCCTTAATCTCCCTCTGCGCAGCACCTCGCCTATCCCCTGTTTTAACTGTCACCTTCACATTTTAATTTATTTATGACGCGTGGCGAAGCACGGGTACTTCAGCTAGTAATCTTATAAAAAAACGCTCCAAGAAATACCTTAATAATAATAATAAGTTACATGAAAACTTCTCTTGGCTGAACAATTTGCCACGTAAATAAATACTGAATGACTTCCTACTGACTTATGTCAGTGGTGTAACGTAATCTTGATTACGGTACAAATTATTATTATTATTATTATTTTTTTTTTTAAGTCATTGTGTAATTATTATTATTATTATTATTATTATTATTATTATTATTATTATTATTATTATTGAAATATCAAAGTTATATCGTTTTATTCACCCATTAATATCAATGGAGGGGCTATACCATATTCACGTCATTACCATAGTCATATATAATATTGTCAAGTGCTTAGATTAAGAAACAGGGTTTTTATAGAGGTCTAGGGCTGTTTTATTAGTTAAATTGTAAAGACAGGACGGGCATGGTTGGAAGAAGTTACGGACGGTGAAGCAACATATTGCAAGAAAATGTATTTCTGGAACGAAGCCACGCTGACTGGAGACAAGGGCTTGGAGAAAGATTTCGGCGGAATATATAAATGCACAACGAGAGGAATAGCGGGTTCTGAGTGGAATATTTGAAGTACGCGGGCCTGTATTCCCGCTCGGAGAAGTTTTAGCGTCGCTTGAGGACTGAGAAATGCTTTGCTATAATTGGTCTGATGGGTCGCGGGCAAATTTATGCCGCGAAACATCGGGACCATTCAGAGTGTATAAAAGCCCAGCGCGACTTCAGCACTGGCTATTCTATAGATTCTATTCTGTCATTCACATATTCGATCACGCACTCACTCACTGACTTTGTGAGTCGTAGACTCTGCCAGTCCCTCAGTAAGATGGGACTTAGTGAATTCAATTAGCCTGGTTTGTTCAAATTTGCTTACCATGGTGATCAAACTCAGAAACAAGCAGCAGCAACAACAACAACAACAACAAGAAGAAAACATATGTTTTCAAAGGTCAATAAACGTGTGTTGGCGTAAGATCTCAAATTAGACTGCAAGCAGACCAACGAGATGGACTTTGAACCACAAGGCACCAGGTATGTGGACCGAGTTATTATCAACACAGAAGATCAGCGCTAGCGAGAAGACAGTCAATATTGCCCCGCAATTAGGGAATATTAATGCACATATTGTACACAGCTCGAAACCTCAGATCAAATGTTAATAATTTTGTTGTAAATAAACCAGTATTAGTTAAAATGTCTTGTTCATTGGGAGTTGAATATATAGGATAGTTGGAATGCAAAGAGTATCTCATAGAGCAAGTTTATTGCCCTACGCTCCGATGATAGATCTTGGCTCAAGGAAGGGAGCGGCCGTGGCTATATAAAATTTTAATGTGTTATCTTTACGATAACTGGCGCCCAGTAAATCTAAATTAATAAAGTGTATGTCGTCTGTCTAGACAGGCCAATGCTAAATAAGAACGATGAGGTGGTTTTAAGGAGTCTTGAGTGTAATATCTGTAGAAACGTTATAAATGATCGCCCAACTTGTAGAGCGATATCCAACGACAAAGGTAGCCGTTACAAATGGCACAACCAATGTGGGGCTACGAAATATCGTACTGAAGTGAATGGATATTATGTATAAATCCATTTTATTTCAAGTATGTTAAAGTTTAAAGTTGTTTTCATGTACGATATAAACGAGTACTCTTTGCATTCATTCCGAGTTTTTCAATAAAGAGGCATATATCAAGTTAGGGAACTACGGTTATAAATTAGGAGTGTTCTTTTGATGAGTTGTTTTTTGGGTAATGAGTAACAGGGATAATTTGGGGAATATACATTTGAGAAACCGTAGTATTATAAGATCAGTTAAAATGTCAAAATTAGATGTGCAGGGTACCAATGATGAGATGTCAAAAGTAAGCGAAAATCAGGAAACTGAGGAAAATAAACAAGACGGGGCTACAACCATTCAGAGTAATGAGGGGGAGAATCCTTCCTGGCTTCGAAACCTGACGATGCTCATAACTGAACAGAGTAAGAAGTTAGAGGAACAAAGTAAGAAATTTGACGTGCGTAGTGATCAGTTAGAAAAAGCAATAGATCTTAAGTTCTCTGAGCAGAGTAAGAAGCTAGATGAACAAGGTAAGAGGTTTGATGAAGCCACAGAGAACTTCAATAGACAAATTAAAGAAGTAGGCCGAGAATTTCACAATAAGTTAGAAAACAGGATTAGTGAGGTGGAGGAATCATGGTCACTTAAGGTTGATGCCAGAATGCAACAAGTGTCGGAGCGAGTTGACAAAATTGACGAGGAAGTGAAAATTAAATGTAGTAAGGTTAGGGTTGACTTAGAAGGAGAAGTCAACAGTATGAAGGTCAAGTGTGATAATAATATTGCTAAAATAGGTAATTTAGAAAATAAACTAGAGAGCGATAATCAAGAAATTAGGGAAGAGGTTAACAGTAAATTTAACAGTATCAGTGAAGAAGTAGCGAGTAAAACAGATAAAATGGAGGAGAAATTGCAGAGATGTCAGAAGCAAATAGCAACAAATAGCGGTAATGTACAAATAGGAAATTTAAGTAGATTTCTAACTAAAGAGGCAGATTTGCCAGTATTCACAGGCAAGGCATATAACCCAATGGAATTCTTAAAAACAGTAGAAAAGAAGTTGATGTTTTATTGGACAGTGGAAGCGAAAACTCTTGTATAAATTTAAGATTTTTGGAAGATGTAATGAGAGAAGGTATTCATGTTGATATAATTCCAGTTAAGTCCACTTTCATTGTCACAGCTGTAGGTAGTAGGTCTCAGAAAATATCTAAGCAAGTCGCAGTTCCAATTAACATTAGTGAGTTAGTTAAATTTCAGCCCTGTTTGGCAGTTCCAAATTTATTATATCCGGTGATTCTTGGTGCGGAATGGTTATCATTATATCAAGTTAAATTAGATTTTCATTTTGGCAGGATATGTTTATTTTGGCAGGATGAAGAAGTTCAGGTTACGTATAAGGTGTCTAAGACTGACAAACAGATGAAAGTGTGTATGTTTGAGGAAGAAAGCAACGTGGTTGTGAGTGATGAGTTTCCTGAAGTAAATGAGGTAGACCGCGGAGATGCTAGTGAGGGCAAAGTTTTTAAGGTGTGTCAGGTTGCAATGGAGTCTGAACTTGAGAGTAGGATCCATGATGCATTGTCACAGTGTAAGCTGGATGATGAGCAAGGTCATCAGTTACATGAGGTATTAATAAAATATAAGGAAATTTTCAGCTCAAAACCCGGAGCAACACACTTATATGAGCATAGTTTTGTCGTTAAAGACACAAGTAGTTTCGTAGGGCCTAGGTATCCTGTCGCAACTAAATATATGAAAGCCGTCGAAGAACAGATAGAATTAATGTTGGAAAACGACATAATTGAGCCTTCAGCTAGCCATTGTTTAAATCCATTAGTTGTAGTAGCCAAGAAAGATAATTCAGTGAGACTGTGCATAGACGCCAGAATGTTAAATACCAGAATCGAAAGCGACCAGCTGAGAACTGAAGCAGTGGAGGATTTAGTTCAACGTTTTCAGGGGCGGAAGTGGTTCTCAACAGTAGATTTTAGTAGTAGTTGCTCAACGTTAGTGAGGAAATTAGGTAGGACACTAGGTAGTTATTTCAGGTATGTATTGTTGATTCATGTGACGTTATTCAGGCTAGCCAGTGTTTTGTTGAGAGGTAGGAAGTACATGGAAGTTTGTAGCAACGATTGTTACGTAAGCCGTTGCCATCTTGTGCATTGGAAGGGAAAATTTTCAAAGCTGTTTTTATTGTTTACTGGACCTTATGTCGTTTCGAAGAGGATAGGAAAGAATGCTTACTTATTGAAAGATCAGGAAAATTGTGTCATAGGTACATATAACATTTACAATCTGAGGAAATATCATAGAAAAGAGCAAGTGCTGCAAGAAGGGCAGACTGCCGTGTGTTTATAATTAGAGTCGTGTCGTGGCTCTAAGGAATTGGTGGAAGTGAGATAAATCACTTGTGTTGCGTGAAACAAGAAGCAATATATATTGTGTTCTGTTATTGTAAGGGACTACAAGAACAAATGTAGCATGTAAATCCTGTATGACTGCACAGGACAATCAGAATGTTTATGTAACATTGCAAGAAGAGTGCAGATCAATCAAGGAAAATGAAAAGGGTATAATCATTATGTATGTAATTTGAAGGGTCATATATGTATATTCAGTGTATTTCCTGTTAAGTTTTAAAGGGAAGATTTGTGATTTCATCATTCATTACATTCTTTATGAAACCATGGGGACGTTTTGTAACGTAATCTTGATTACGGTACAAATTATTTTTTTTTTTTTTAAGTCATTGTGTAATTATTATTATTATTATTATTATTATTATTATTATTATTGAAATATCAAAGTTATATCGTTTTATTCACCCATTAATATCAATGGAGGGGCTATACCATATTCACGTCATTACCATAGTCATATATAATATTGTCAAGTGCTTAGATTAAGAAACAGGGTTTTTATAGAGGTCTAGGGCTGTTTTATTAGTTAAATTGTAAAGACAGGACGGGCATGGTTGGAAGAAGTTACGGACGGTGAAGCAACATATTGCAAGAAAATGTATTTCTGGAACGAAGCCACGCTGACTGGAGACAAGGGCTTGGAGAAAGATTTCGGCGGAATATATAAATGCGCAACGAGAGGAATAGCGGGTTCTGAGTGGAATATTTGAAGTACGCGGGCCTGTATTCCCGCTCGGAGAAGTTTTAGCGTCGCTTGAGGACTGAGAAATGCTTTGCTATAATTGGTCTGATGGGTCGCGGGCAAATTTATGCCGCGAAACATCGGGACCATTCAGAGTGTATAAAAGCCCAGCGCGACTTCAGCACTGGCTATTCTATAGATTCTATTCTGTCATTCACATATTCGATCACGCACTCACTCACTGACTTTGTGAGTCGTAGACTCTGCCAGTCCCTCAGTAAGATGGGACTTAGTGAATTCAATTAGCCTGGTTTGTTCAAATTTGCTTACCATGGTGATCAAACTCAGAAACAAGCAGCAACAACAACAACAACAACAACAAGAAGAAGAAAACATATGTTTTCAAAGGTCAATAAACGTGTGTTGGCGTAAGATCTCAAATTAGACTGCAAGCAGACCAACGAGATGGACTTTGAACCACAAGGCACCAGGTATGTGGACCGAGTTATTATCAACACAGAAGATCAGCGCTAGCGAGAAGACAGTCAATATTTCCCCGCAATTAGGGAATATTAATGCACATATTGTACACAGCTCGAAACCTCAGATCAAATGTTAATAATTTTGTTGTAAATAAACCAGTATTAGTTAAAATGTCTTGTTCATTGGGAGTTGAATATATAGGATAGTTGGAATGCAAAGAGTATCTCATAGAGCAAGTTTATTGCCCTACGCTCCGATGATAGATCTTGGCTCAAGGAAGGGAGCGGCCGTGGCTAAATAAAATTTTAATGTGTTATCTTTACGATAACTGGCGCCCAGTAAATCTAAATTAATAAAGTGTATGTCGTCTGTCTAGACAGGCCAATGCTAAATAAGAACGATGAGGTGGTTTTAAGGAGTCTTGAGTGTAATATCTGTAGAAACGTTATAAATGATCGCCCAACTTGTAGAGCGATATCCAACGACAAAGGTAGCCGTTACAGTGGCGTAAAATACCCTCGAAAAACACGTTACATATTCGCCTCGGATCATCGGATGATTTACCGTGACGACTTTCCATCATGCGATTATCCCAGACACGTTAATAAAATCCCCATCCAAAATACATAAGACAAAAATTAAATCACCCTAAATTACATATATATATATATACACTCATAATTTTCTTTACGCTCTTTGCGTCAAAGTCCGTTGTCATTTTGGATTGCCCTGTGCAATCAGTCTAATGTTTTTCATTTAGATTAATGTTCCACGGATTTTTCCGCCTCTCAAAGATCTCTATGTTGGGAAAGATATACATAAATAATGTGTGAGCACTGTGTATATATGATGTCACATCACACGCATCAAAGGTGTTCTGATATATTTATATCACCACAGAACTTCCTAATTTCACTGGAGGTCGCTTCCTTCTGGTGAAACTTAATATCACTGATCTCACTGAGCACACGATCACACTATTGTGGCAGCGCATCGTGACCATAATACTTAATCTCTCTGTATTTTTGACACAATTAATATTGACTTCTGAAAAAAAAAGCAGTAAGTGCGCATTACATAACACCAAATATTTCTGTGCCGTAATCGCCCTGTCTTCATAAGTTCCCGTAGACCAAATTCTACTTAATACTAGTTCACAACTCAGACCAGTTCTCCTCACTCAAATAATACATTTGTACTAATTACTTTAAATTATACACTTACAACGCTTACATGGCGAGGCCATAAACATAAATCACGTGTGCTGTTATGTATGAGTTTCATGAAGGACTGTCTCGCCTTCTGGTGGCCCATCCTTTGTCTCGTGGACGCCTTAAGCAAAAATACCCTGTTCAAGCGCTTACCCATCTCTAGGAGACAAATGGGAATTCACCAGCGCTACCAAATTCTGGCCTTGGTGTATCGAGACATTTTAGTGCTCAAGAGCGTCCGACAATCCCGTCATATTTCCCTGTACCTTAAAAACTCTCAATTACTTACATACTACCTCCCTGTGTGACTTCTGATACGCCTGCCTGGAAGACCAGATCTTCCACGCACCAAATACCACACTTACTCATTTGATAGGCTGGCTCGCCAGCTAAACACACTCACTTTATGACACATACTTTCGTAGACTATGTATATTATACGTCCCGTATAATCTGTTTCCCTTACTATCCTCCAGCACATATGCTGTTTTGCCAATACGTTTGGAAATTATAAATGTTTCTGTGTCACCTGCTTCCAACCTTGCAAGTGGCTCCCTTAAATGAACGTCATCTCGTTGCTCTACCTACCTATTTCTCAGTGTCTGTAACGATGCCCTGTTGCTACTGTCCACACATGCACACCCTACTTTCCTATGGTGTCACACCTCTACTTGACACACTATGACCTAAAAATGTCACTTCTGACTGACAGAATGACGACTTAGACAGCTTCAACGTGAACCCTGCCTGATCTAACTTCTGACAAACTATATCTAAATGACGTAGATGCTCCTCAAAACTGCGTGAACTAATTACCGTATCATCAATGTAAATGGTTACAAACTCTCCTGTGTCATCCCCTAATGCGATGTTTAAAGCCCTAATTAAAGCTGCTGAACTACTCTTTAACCCTTAAGGTGTTCTACAACATTGATAAAGGTTATATTTATGACTAAAAGCTGTAAATGGTCTATCTTGGTGCATAAGTGGCACTTGCCAAAAACTGGAACTCAAATCTACACAAGTGAAATACTTCTTCCCCTCAAATGTTTGCATTAATTCCTCTATTGACATAGATTTCAGCTGATCTGAACTAATTCTAATGTTAACCAAACGAGCGTCTAAACAAATACGAACTGTGCCGTCGGCCTTGGGTACCGTGATCAAAGAATTATCATATGGACTGTTAGAGTGCTCAATAATTCCATCTTCAAGCATCTGGTTAATTTGTGCCTCAACTGCACTCTGATGAGCGAAAGGTACAGGATATCTATGTCCTGTGAATACTGACCTATCAATAACGTTCAATGAATATGTATAGCAATTGGCCATACCAATGCGATCCTCAAAAACTCTCCTATTACACAATAAAACATCATAGAGCCAAACACACTGTTCATCCTGTATATTTCCCTGAAATGCAGCATCACGTAACAAGTCCTCTAGACTACCGTTCGTAATCACACTGCCCACAAAACATGGAGAACCCCGCTCTACGGCTGGCGATATCTCATTTAAAGTACAAATCACACCTACAACACTACTTCTCTGAATATGGTCATTGAACGCTACTTCTACTTCAGAATCACCCCATTTAAATTTCAAACTCCCTACATCATAACATAAGTTACCAGACACTCTACTTAGCCACTCTGAACCCAAGATAACACTGAATACTAAATTTGGAATTACAAGACAAATCTGCTTTTCTACATGATTATTAATTTTAATGTCTACTAAAACTTGCTTAGAAATTACTTTGGACCTCTTCCCAACAGCTGTGATAACAAAAGTGCTTTTAATTGGCATCTCCTCAAAATTTACTCCAGTTCCTTTCATTTTATCATAAAATGCACTACTTATGCAGCTCTTCATACAACCACTATCAATTAAAACATCTGTGTACGCCTCGGACACGTTAAATTTAACTATGGGGCTCTTACTAACCACCTCCTGAATAATACTTTCATCATTTAGTTCACGTAATAATTCATTTCTTACATTTAGGTCATAGGGTTCCTGTATAAGTGTATGGACAGGGCATGTTACAGACTGAGATTCTGACCTTACATCGCAGCCTGGTTCGTGTTTAAAGCATTGCTACCACTTGTTGTAGTACTACTCACTACTGCACTGGTCTGGTTGTTCTGGGTTGTGTTAACGGTATCTCTCTGTCCGTTATTACCATTGGGCTGATTCCCTCCTTGACCCCTGTTCTGGTTATAATTATTATTGTTATTATACCTCCCTTGGTTACCCCTATAATCATTATTTCGGCATTGATTTCCCCTGAAATCATTATTCCTACCTTGGTAGTTCGTACCATACCCATTTCCTCTGTACTGGTTATGCTGATTATTATTATTATTATTATTATTATTATTTTGTTTCCCCCTATTTTGGACGCTGGCCCCTTCGCCACTGTTCCCTTGAACTTCCTGATTCCTATTCTCATTAGGCCTGTTATTATGGTTACCCTGGTTCCTACCGAAATTCTCCTCGTAACCACCTCTTCCCAGAGCATCGAATGTACTTAATAAATTTTCCACTTGTGAAATAGATTTAACATTTTGGATACAGGCAGCTTCTTTGATTCTATATGGAAAATGTCTTAGTAATAGCCTGACTACATCACTTTCCTCCTTCAAACCATCCAGATATTTACACGTCAACACCTGTCCTAAAAAGTATTCGGTCATAGTGTAGTTTCCTCTCGGGTTATATTTCCCACACACAATTCCCTCACGATGCTGAGACTGAATTACCTCATTCCAAAATTTCTCACAAAATTTAATTTTAAAATCTGAAATATTCTCGAAATTGTCTTTGTAGACAGCAAACCAGTTTCTTGTCTCCCCTACAAACGCTTGCTCTAAAATCTCAACTACCTGGCACCACTCAATACTACCATCTTCCAACCTCTCCCCGAATTTATTTTCTATTGTATTCATGAACTCCATTGGACAACCCTGCCGATTACTGAATTTGCCTAGTTTTATTTCCCTGTGTGTGTTATTCACATAAACTGGCCTACTCTGACTATTTTCCTGCCTAATACTCGCTTTCAACTTCTGTTCTAATTCAGCAATTTTCTCCTCAGCTTTTCTTTCAATATTAGTTCCAGTTAACCTAATGCTCCCTTCCGATGCTTCAACTTTACCACTTACTTAGCTTGTTTCTCATTAATCTCATTAATGCTTTCCTTATTCCTCTCCCTTAAAGCATTAACTTCAGTGATTATTTCTGCATGTACTTTACCAATTCTTCCCCCCAGCTGTTCTTTAACCTCTTTAGTTGCTACCTGAATCTTATCAATTTCTCCCCCCAATTGCTTTTTGACCAGCTGTGTTTCAAGTTGCACTAGTTCTTTTAAATTTTCAGCCTGTGTACTGATTCTAATTTCTAACTCCTCCTGTACTTTTCCTAATTTTCTGTCTACATCTGCAATAATCTCTTTAGCCTTCTCTTCCATCACCCCTCTGATCTCACCTCTAATCTGCTCAAATTTCTTATCTAATTTTAGATTGTTCTCTTCAAATTTCTCATTTAATTTATTGCTCACTTCCTTACTGTTTTGTTCGTTTAGCATAATTTTGTTCGAGTTTAGCATTTAAAGTTTCAGTACTCTCTCTATTTTCCCTACTATTTTGTTCAAGTTTAGCGTTTAAAGCTTCAGTACTATCTTTATTTTCCCTACTATTTTGTTCAAGTTTAGCATTATTTTGTTCGAGTTTAGCGTTTAAAGCATCTGTGCTAATTTTATTGTGTTGCATAAACTGAAGAAGCAAACTCTCTAACCCTGCTTGACTGTTTTGATTACCCCCCTCAGTATCGGGATTTACCTCCGACATCCCTGTACTGCTCTCATTTTCAAGACTAGTCATACTGCTCGTATCTTCACTATCCAACTGGTGACCACTACGCAACTTCATCTCTTCCTCAACACTACCCATGCTGATACACACCGATAAATGAAAACCCCCAAAATACAGGCACAGAAATATATACCCTTCTCCTTCCACAAATGTTATTAGGTTTTCGGTCTCTCGTTGGTAGCGACAAATGTAATGTTTTCTATTGGGGCTCACTGTTGGGTGACAAGTGTAACGTTTTTACTTTGCTCCACGTTGAGCGTACATGTGTAACGTTCTCCAATAGCCCTCACTTGCACTTTGAAATATTTACTCTGACTAAGATATGTTGTATTAATGGACGCCAAGACCTCAACGCTATGTTGAAATCTAAATTTATATATAACAAAACCTAGCTCTGGTAGAACACCTTCAAGAATCTTTACACTCAGACCGTGGTATGATTTGATCATTAACCCAACTAACAATTGTATCAGGAGAAGGAATTTGGTCTATATCTAATGCTACCTACTGAAAGCAAAGATTGCATGTTTAAAAGAAATGAATTTATTATATAAAACAAGTATGGCAAAATTAATAAAAAGAATAATAAATTTAAAATTGGAGCGTTGCGATCTGAATATTACCGCTAGAGAATTACGTGAAAACGGAGTCGGATGAATCACTGATTCTACTATTATTCCCAAGCTATGAAGTTACTGAAATACTGAATATGAAACAAAGAAACGAGAGATTATGTAGTTCTGAGTCATTCGCGCTTACCATTGGAAATTGCCGTAGCATTTCCCTCGTACTGGATGTTGATGAGAGCTTCCCACAGCCTTCTGGACTCGTCATCTTCTTCGTTAGTTGTAGAAATATTTGTAGAACTGTTATATTATGGTCCGGTCACACCGGAACCAACACTCGAGCAACCACAACGGTCAAGTTTTACAAAGATAATCACCTTGTCTCCTCGGCGCGCAAACCATATATGCACTCGTCACCTCCCCTCTCCAGTAACGTCTTCTTCTCGCCCGCTCATGGCTGCGCTACCACGCGATCCTCCCCACCTCAGGATCATTACTCGCGGCGCGACGATGATGTCGATTACCTGTCCACGCCATTTCGCCTCTTCTTGAAGCAGCAACCCCGCTTGCGTCATGCTTCTCGACAAGAATAAGCCTGTAGCCGAATTCCCAGTGACTCATCTCTCTCACAATACCCTAACTGACAAAAATCCGTAAAATTCCGTAATCATATAATTTTCCGCGATAATGTTGTTCGTAATAATTCGCTTGATAGTGTTTTCTATAACATTGAAAACCTATCTGTATACTTATAATCTTATAAAAAAAACGCTCCAAAAATACCTTTATAATAATAATGAGTTACATGAAAACTTCTCTTGGCTGAACAATTTGCCGCGTAAATAAATATTGAATGACTTCCTACTGACTTATGTCAGTGGCGTAAAATACCCTCGAAAAACACGTTACAAGGACAACAATACCAAGTTAAGTGTGCATTATAATTAGTATTTTCTAGTGCATGCCAAAATTTGTTAATTGATTTATTATTACTAGCATTACCCGTCGCGGCTTCGCCCGCGAATATTCTAGTTGTAAAGAGTACACTTAGCAAAATCTCAATCATGAATGCTATGACTGATTTATCCTTGGCATGAATAACCAGACTTTATCAATTCAGCTACTGATGCAGTGGTTAGGGGTGTGTCATTCCTTCATAGGTATATCAGAGCGATGTTAGTTTTCTGGGAATATCACAGACACTGTTAATTTAAGGGCCTTTAAATGTGGTTTTCGGAGACCCTTTATAGTCGGGTGAAAAAGACCTTTCGTACCACACTCACACGAGAAAATTGCGTGAAAAAATTCTAGAGTGCCCCTTGATCCCCTTATGCTCATTATACTGTATGCATTGATGAATTTTACAGCTTAATTTGGTTCAGTGATGACCTTATCACCGTCTGGAAACTTTCACAGTAATGTAATAATTGGAATTGCATTGCGTCTTACAGAAATAGATTGATCTGTGAGATTCTGTTACCATGGTTACCGTGTTTCATTATTTCATTGTAAATATACATGTTTTATGTTATTTATTTTATTGTGAGGCATTTATAGAATAAGTGAGTGCGTTTCGCTTACGCATTGTGTTATACTGAACCTGTAGGTACCCCATATGTGTAGGTTGGTGTTAATGGGACCTTATTTTCGGTACAAAACTGGAATGGGACCTTAGCAGAATAATATAGGGAGGGATTAAAGTGTGATATTATGATATGTATACGCGCATACACACCGTTACTGACGTAATTCATAAAACCTTGTAATACAAAACAAACCTAACGTATAACGAGATTCAAACTGTGAATCATACTAGGCCTATAAACATCTATCGACGTGCTATTGAACCACAGTAGTGAATTTACAGCAGTGAAAAATTAACTTTAACATAGGATCTGATGATGGCCACTTGAGGGTCGAAACGCGTAATCCTAAATTTTCCCATTTACGTGTGACAACCTCCATGGCATAGGCGGCAGCACGCCGGCCTCTCACCACTGGGTCTGTGGTCCAAATCCCGGTCACTCCATGTGAGATTTGTGTTGGACAAAGCGGAGGCAGACAGGGTTTTCTCCGGGTACTCCGGTTTTCTCTGTCACACATTTCATTCCAGCAACACTCTCCACTGTCATGTCCTTTCATCTGTCATTCAATTAATCATTGCCCCAGGGTTGTGCGACAGGCTTCGGCACCCAGCACAGTTCATATCCTCACCGCTAGAAGGGGGCTTCATTCATTCCATTCCCTGACCCGGTCGGTTCGACTGGAAGCAGGCTGTGGATTTTCATTTATCAAGTGTTATAACTAACTACTGTAATACATGTATAAAGATAGTATATTGGCCAATATACAGGGTTATTATGTGTGTGCGCAAAGTAAACACGCCAAGCTAAGCCGGCTGTGACTAGCGCGGATCGCGGCCGCGCGCACCCGGTCCAGCCGGTGGTTTGGCGCGCACTTTCACACTTTTACCAAATATATTCAATAATGTGTACTTACAGTGCTCGTAGGCGATGCAGAAAATGTCCTCCCTCTCTTGTAACACACACCTGACATCTTCTGTTGAATGAATGTCTGCCAACTCTTTTATTATTTACGGAGCCTATTTCCTGGAATCGTTTAGCGAGCCTCCTAAATGTACTGGCATTAGGCACAGGTCTTCCTGGAAACTTGATTCAAAATTTTCGTCTTGTTTCAGAAAAAGATTTTTTGCTTTTCATTTACGAATTATGGATATACACACGTTCGCGCAATATGGATTGTTGTCTAGGCGTGACCAACAATCACAGTAATCACAATACTCACTAAACGTGCAACACTAACGTCTAAGCTTTGCAAACACACGCCCATATGAATGACGAAACACGTGTGAACTAACGATATGAGTCAGCGGAGCGGGTTTTTGCACCGGCTGGAACGGGTGCGCGCGGCCGCTATCTGCGCTAGTCACAGCCGGCTTAGCTTACCGTGTTTACTGGCGCGCACACACATAATAATCCTGTACCATCGTCTTGGAAGCCTTCATAGGGAGGTTATGGCTGCTTGAGCTTTTAGTTCTCGCAGTAAAGAGGCGCAGGTGCGCTTCATAAAAAAAGGGTGGTAGTGCGCAGTTCGCTACTCCTGTGGGTGGTCCAGGCGGAGACACCTAGAACTCGCTGATGAGCCAGCTTGGTGTCCTAGGTGAAACCCCACACAGGACCTAGAAAAAATGCTGAGTTTTAATACATGTATTTTTTCCAGGAGTGTGTTAACATAAGTAGTGGTTTTGTGAGAGTTCAAGGCCCTCCACCTCCACATTCCTCCACACAAGATGGCGGCAGCCCGATAACTCCCGAACCCGTGGTCGGATTTTGACGACTGAGGTGTCATTGAACTCGGGCTGACACCCCCTTTCCAATGGACAGCATATTTCCACCCCAAAAATAAAACCTACCCCTACTAGGGGGTGAAAATGTAATTTTTTTAGAGAATCTATCTTTCTAATTGCAACATGTGAGAGTTTGAATGCCAATATGGAATGAAACGTTGTTCTACATAAAGTGCATGTGTTCGGTGGGTAGCCACTATGAATTAACATGCTTGCTTTTTTAGGAGGGTGGGCTTTTTAAAAGATGGCGGCTGTAGTGTAACCTAACCTAACCTAACCCAACCTAATGGGTTATTGTTGACTGGTCATTGTTGACGGATTATTGTTGGCAGGTCCATGTTGACGAGTCTTTGTGGACGGGTCATTGTTGACGAGTCATGGCTGACGGGTCCATGTTGACGAGTCCCTGTGGACGGGTCATTGTTGACGAGTCATGGCTGACGGGTCCTTTTTGACGAGTCCCTGTGGACGGGGTCATTGTTGACGAGACCTTGTGGACGGGTCCTTGTTGACGAGTCCCTGTGGACGGGGTCATTGTTGACGAGTCCTTGTGGACAGGTCCTTGTGGACGAGTCCTTGTGGATGAGCCCCTTTGGACTGGTCCCTATGGACTAGCCCATGATTTTATTTAAATTATGTCAAAGGGCCTAACTACATTTGTGTGTGTTGAACTGACGTTGTTCACTAATCCCCGACTAATATAATGGGATAACGATATGAAAGGAAAGTGATGAAATACATGTGAGCATACAAGGGATCTAACTTGGTGGATGGATGTGTTCTAACGAGTCATTTGTAGTTGAAAGAGAATAATACATGTTCTTAAGATGTTAAAACTGAGGAGATGATATGTGCAGTAAGACGTCTTGTTATATTCTATGTCATATTACAGACATGGCAGAGAGCGCACAGATCTGTTGCTATTACTAACGCTGCAGTAATTTAAAACCGCAAGTGTTCATTAAGACAACGGGTGATGATCATGTAAAGTTAACAGTTATTGGATATTACACAGGTGTTCCTTCCGGTGTTATGTTGCTGACATGACAGAGAGCGCACACTGCTGTTGCTATTACTGACGCTGCAGTAATTTGAATCCTGAGGTGTTGATCAAGACAATGGGTGATGATCATGCAAAGTCAGCAGTCATTGGATACCACACAGGTGTTCCTAGTGTACTTTGGACTCTCAGCTGTATTGGGAAAGGAATTGCAATGATCTGCAAAAAACTGCTGACACGAGCGATGACAGTTTATATAAGAGGGGTGTCATATATTTCCCTACTGTCAGTCTTTATTACTCGCTTTGAGTGAACAGTGCTCTATTACTGCTCAAGAGTTGTAAGAAAGCCGTTTTGGTAGAAAATCATTAAATTATTTTGCATGGTAATTACTTATTATTAATGGATTGTAGTCTATTACTAATTGATGTTCAAGTTATTGATTGGAATGTATTTATTGATTGATTGATTGATTAATTTGTTTACAGATAATTGGGTACCTGTAGGTTACCAGATTACTACAATCTGTTCATTCAGTGGCAGCAGTTGATCAATTATAAAAAGGTAAGTGTCCCTCTAATAACTTTTAAACAGCTAGAGTGATATTTTCCAATGTTCATCACTACATGTCAGTGAAAATGGTATATTTGGCAGTCAAATGTTGGAACTACTTGACCATAATGTGTAAAGCTAAATTTGTAGGTTAGATTTTGATTACCGCTCTATTAAGTCCGAATGTTCATTGCTAGGTGTCAGTGGCAGAGGGAATATTGAAAGACTTAACCTCAATTCACCTAACATAACCTAACTTTACCTAACTTAACCTTGTCACGTGACATGTTTTACAAGTTTAGACTTGCTTTATGACTGACTATGACGTCACACTTAGGTCACTTAACTGGTGATCGCTGGTTTCCAATACGTGACATGTTCTACAAGTTTAGACTTGTTTTAAGACTGGCTATGACGTCACACTTAGCTCACTTAACTGGCGATCGCTGGTTTCTATCACGTGACATGTTCTACAAGTGTAGACTTGCTTTAAGACTAGCTATAACGTCACACTTACAAGGGAAGTCTCTGAACCGGGGAATCACGGATCCTGCTGAAACTTAGCAAATATGTTGCTTGAGCCCAACTAGGCAGAATCATGAAGAAAAATCTTTCGGAAATTAACTCCTGCCCTCCGTAGACGGCAATAAGTACAACAATTTTGAACTGTGCGCGCTGGTCAAGCGCGGGTGTGCCTCACGCCTGATTGGTGGCTCAAAAGGTCATGCTCCAAACGACTTCCCTCCCGTACTCGCGCTCACAACCTGCGCTGTGGCGTGGACATTAATGCTGCATCTTTACAATATATTGCACGTCATGCTTTATTAATAATCATGCAATGTAAGGTACCACAAATACATATCATTACAACACAACACAGAGTAAACTGAACCAATAGTCAAACAAGTGAGTAAGTGACCAAGCTACTTCACATAGTTCTGACAACAGTAATGTTCGTGGTAATAATGTTGGAAACACAAACTGGTTTTACACCATCCACACCGTATGAAACACGGGCGAGTGCAAGTACTACATTGTATTGCACTGATATCGAAACAATATGGCACAGGGTGTTCAAAACCACCGGGATTGTCGGACAGGTACTGACTTCGGTACCATTCGTATTGCCACATTGAAGTAAAACGAGGGGACGACAATTGGTGATATGTCAGAGACTGCATTTTCAAGATTGTATTTCTCTGGGCCAAATTGATGTCAAAATTCAATAACCGAACGGTGTTCGAAAATCTACGGACAAAGATTTTCCTGACCCTAAAGCCGTACACATCCAATGGTTGACAATAGGCTGTGGCTCCAGGAGGTACCATCATCAGTCGTATGCGCTCTTCACTTTCTAACGATTTATGTCCAGAAAAGGAATCCAGAAGGAGTGCCACATTGCCGGACGGTACATGCTGTTTGAAAACATTGTGAAACCAATCCTTCAATTGTGCGGATCCCATTTTGCCAGATTTTGTAGGAACAACGTAAATATTGTCATGTGCAAACATAGTTTCTTTCACCTTTTTCCAAACACACCTTTTGGTTCTTTCAGAGCTATGAAGAGAGGTCCTAGTAGCTTGCCGGCTGCTGTTATTGTTGGCATTATTGTATAACTGTGCGTTGTGGCCCCCACTGATTGCGCTTTGGTGCAAACCGTTTTCGACCCTTTTATAGCCAGTGTCCTACCCGAACACATCTCCAAATTGAACCCACTTTGATCACTATTACATACGTTCCCAGGGTCGAGAGAATCAAGAACCGATGTAACCTCTTCTACGAATATTTCTGCTGCTGACATAATATCCATTTCTCGATGGGCATTCTTTGATGTTGTCACAGTTGTTATTTTTCGCGAAATGATATTATAGCGATCCTTAAAGTGCTGCACCCAGGAATGGCTGGCTTTAAACCCCGTACATTTTACGTCCTGTGCAGCTAGCATAGCCCATTGCTGAATTGTCACGTCATGTATAACTTCATTATTCTGATGGGCAATGTCAAATTGGGCTTTTACGACACATGTTATTCTCCTCAATTTGTCGCGGCGGGTGCCACTTGCTCTGCCCACAAATATAAATCTTTCTTGCTTTTTAAACGGTGAAACTTACTTTTTACCGACGAAAAGGAAAGCGGGCGCCTCTTACCGCTTTTCCAATAATCAACAGCATTTTGTTTGTATTCCATACCTACAGCTTCATCTGACACTTTCCTGGGTGAGCTATCGGTGGCAGTCCAAATATTATCTTCATCAGAGTTGTTGGTGTTACTGGTGTTACTGTCATCCGGTAGCTCATGTGTGGCGACAGTAAGAGTAGAATAGGAGTCCACGTTCATAGTGCTGTTCTCTATACAACCAGTTATGATACCTGTAAATATCAATAAGCACAACAAATAAACACACTTGTTACAAGAGACGAACGCCAGAAAGTCAGATAGGCACAAAACCATCAATAGCCTATAGCCTACCATCCAAACTCTCCAACAGGTCCTGTTCTTGAATGCTGAGAGGCCTTTCCATACATTTTCCATATTTTTCCTGCAGACAACATATAACTTTTGCAATGTTAATATTCATCATGCAATGCATGGAACTCTCTCCGTATACGGATATAAGCGTATGCCGGGATTGTCGCCTCACAATCGGTGACTGTACGCCGTAGGACGGGAAGCAACCTCTGACGCAGCCAATGAAGCTCACGCCGCTGGCGCGCCAATTTAAACGTGTAAATCTTAATTTTTCATCTAGTACAAGGGGAAGTTAATTTCCGAAAGATTTCTCTTCCCGGTTCTGCCTATTTGGGCTCACGCAACTTATCTACAAAGTTCCAGCAGGATCTGCGATTCCCCGGTTCAGAGACTTCCCTTGTTAGCTCACTTAACTGGTGACCGCTGGTTTCTACCACTCTATCAAGTTCCAATGTTCACCGCTAAGTGTCAGTGACAGTGGTATGTAGTAACCCTCAGTTAGAACTACATGAAGTTAGACTTGCTAGGAGTTCATAGATGATCGATTTAAATACCCTGCTATAACCATTGACTGGAATATAATTAAACTATTTAAATTGTACTTTTGTTTATCATTTATTAACATTTATGATTTCTTTCTTTTAATAGGTAATTTCGAAAGTGATCATCATGTTCAAGTGTGGTGACTGTAAGAAACAGTTCTCAAGACCCGACAACCTTCAACGGCACGCAAATGTTAAACATGACATTAAAATGTTTGTGTGCAGTCATTGTGCTACCACATTTAACAGACAGGATAGTCTTGGACGGCATGTAAATCTGAAGCATGTCAGTTCAGCACCATTTTCGTGTTCAGTTTGTGATCTTGGATTTTCTGCTGTAAAGCGATGTAAATCCCACATGGTTGAAGTGCATGGAGAACAACAAGAATTAAAAACTGTAAAACCATCAACTAGCACGGAACCTTTAAATGAATGTAATGCTCAAAAGCGTAAACGTTCTCAAGATTGTAAAAATAGTCATGCAACAAAAAGAAAGAAGAATGGTGAACCTTCGATAACACATTGTAATGTATGTAATATTGATATACCTTCTTCAGTCATTCATGGACATTTACGTAGTATTCATCATAAAAATAACGCTTGCCATGAAAGAAATTCTGAAAATATTCAGAAAATTGGCAGTGCATTTAAAAGTCGAATTGCTAGTTATAGACTTTATAGAAAAGAAAAAACTCAAAGTATTGAATCATTTTTAAAAAAATGTTCAACCTACTGTGTTTGACTTGGCAGAAAATGTTTTATTAGAGCATAAAACAATTAAAATGAATTTTGAACTTTTTGGACTCTATGTAAAAACTGGGAGCGAAGGTGAAATTACAGATATCAAATCTTTTAATACAAAAAACATAATTGTTAGCGAATCAACTAATATTAGTGATATATACCAAAATATTTCAAGTGCTATCATTGTGAAGAGTGAAGAGTTCCAGGAAAGGGAGTCAGGCTGGGCGTTGGTTGAAGTACTTTATTTAGAAACCAACATGAATAAATACAACCCCCTTCGAGCATCATCATATATTGATTTACCTGCATGGATCAAACGAAAGAAAGCTGTTGTGAACGTTATGAATAGTGACCATGCATGTATTGCATGGGCTGTAACCTCAGCTCTCCATTCAGCAGAGGAGCATCTGTATAGAACATCATCTTATCCTCACTATTCTTCAGTGTTAGATTTAAAACAAATGGAATTTCCTATGGCTATAAAAGACATTAAACGTTTTGAAGAGCTGAACAATGTAAGTATTAATGTTTATGGAATTGAAAATAAGAGAATAGTAGGTCCTCTATATTATACTCTGGAAAAAAAGGATATTCATGTAAATTTACTATACATAACCGAAGGTTAAAATGCCCACTATTGTTGGATAAAACATTTAAGTAGACTTGTCAGTAGTCAGGTTTCAAAACACAATGGTAAAAAGTGGTTGTGTGATGGCTGTTTGCTACATTTTGAGAAAGAGGACCAACTAATTCAACATCAAAGATGGGGATGTAATCATGTGTGTACGGTATTACCGACTCCTAGAAATAACATTTTAAAATTTAAGGATTATGAGAAACAGCTTCGAGTACCATTTGTTATATATGCTGACTTTGAAGCTTTGCTAAAACCATTTAATACATGTTCATCGAATCCAGCCCAACCTTTCACCAACACTACTCACATTCATGAACCTTTTAGCTTTGCATATTATATTAAATGTAGTTATGATGACTCTTTAAATAAGTTTGAGCTCTACAGAGGACCTGATGCACCGAAATTTTTTATGGAAAGGCTTCAGAAAGATGCCATCCGTATATCCTCTATTTTAAATACGATCATTCCAATGGAGCCACTAACTTCATCAGAGCAAATGAATTTTGAAACTGAAACTAATTGTTTTATATGTGGTGAATGTTTATATTCAGACAGGGTTCGCGATCATGACCATTTAACAGGAAAATATCGTGGTGCTGCTCACCAAGAATGTAATTTAAATTATAGAGTAAGTAAATTCATTCCGGTCATTCTACATAACGGTAGCAAATACGATAACCACTTTATCGTTAAAGAATTTGGAGCTTCAGATGTGAAAATTGATGTGATTGCAAATAATAAGGAACAATACATATCGTTCACAAAATACATCAAAACTAGCAATAAAAAAAACATTAAACTGCGATTTTTAGATTCATTCCGCTTTATGCCGAGTAGTCTCGATAAGCTGGCTAGTAATTTAAAATCAGATCAGTTTCATGAAATTCAACGTGTCTTTCCTAAAGAAGATGATTTTAATTTGATTCGTCAAAAGGGTATATTCCCTTATGAATATATTAACTGTGTGGAACGTCTTGAGGAGTGTTCTTTACCATCGAAAGATGCATTTTACAGTTCCTTAAACACAAGTCATATCAGTGATCAGGAATATGTACATGCACAACGTGTATGGACACAGTTCCACATTCAAACTTTAGGAGAATTTTCAGACATATATTTGAAGACAGATGTGTTATTATTAGCAGATGTTTTTGAAAATTTTCGGAATGTTTGTATGAAAACTTATTACCTTGATCCTTGTCAGTATTTCACTGCTCCTGGGTTAAGTTTCAGTTCAATGTTGAAAAAAAACGAATGTAAATTTAGAATTAATGACTGATATAGACATGATCAATTTTATAAAATCATCAATTCGAGGTGGATTAAGCCAATGTAGTGGACGGTACTCTAAAGCAAATAATAAATACATGCCTAGCTACAACCCTTGTGAAGAGTCAAAGTATATTGTCTACCTCGATGCAAATAACCAATATGGTTGGGCTATGAGTCAATATCTACCACTGAAAGATTTTCGCTGGCTGACACAACCTGAAATTGATGTCTTACATGTTGACACTCTTAATGATAACGGTGATAAAGGATATATTTTAGAGGTAAATCTTGATTACCCTAAAGAGTTACATGATGATCATAATGATTTACCATTTTGTCCTGAGAATATGAAATCTCCATACATCACATCACGAACAAAAATGTTAATTGCTAATGTAAATGATAAATGTAAATATGTAATACATTATCAAAACTTGAAACAGTGTCTACAGCATGGATTGAAATTAACTAAAATTCATCGTGTATTGCAATTTCATCAGTCAGCATGGCTCGAACCGTATATTGATCTAAACAATAATTTAAGAACACAGTCAACAAACACGTTTGAAAAAGATTTTTATAAACTCATGAATAATAGAGTTTTTGGAAAGACTATGGAGAATGGTGATAAACGAGTTGATGTAAAGCTGATAACAAAGTGGGAGAATGATGGTAAAAGGTATGGTGCGAGCAACTTAATAAGCAAGCCTAACTTTCATAGCTGTTCAATTATTCATGAGGATTTAGTTGTAATACAAATGAATCGTCTTAAAGTAACTTACAACAAACCCATATATGTGGGTTACACCATTCTGGAATTATCAAAAACACGTATGTATGAATTTCACTATGATTATGTAAAGAAAAACTATCTTGATAATGCTAAATTACTCTACACAGACACAGATTCTTTTATTTATGAGTTTAAAACTGTTGATATTTACGAGGATATCAAAACTGAGCTAAATAGGTTTGATACAAGTGACTACCCCAAGGGTAATATTTACCATTTACCTCTAGTAAACAAAACGGTTCTTGGGAAATTTAAGGATGAATGTGCTGGTGTTATTATAGACAACTTTGTAGGCACAAAATCTAAATCATTCAGCTATATGACAACTAATGATGTAGTAGTAAAAAAATAAAAGGAGTGAAAAAGAATGTTGTTAGTAAAGAGTTAGATATAAGTGATTATAAAAACTGTATAGTTAGTAACCCACCTGTATTATATAAGAAAATGTGTGTATTTAGAAGTAAAAATCATCAGCTACATACCTATTTGTTGAACATAGTTGCTTTAAGTAATGAAGACAACAAACGATTCATTATACCCAACACATTTGATACTCTTGCTTGGGGAAACAGTCGCATTGACAACTATTACTTTCCTTAAGTCTAATGATCACTAATGATCAATATTTGTAGTGTGTTTTATATTGTAATATTTTTTGTAAAAACTGTAAGTAGAATGTATAATGTTAGGCTACAGTAGTTTAGTAAAAATAAGATAAGTAATACATTTTAGTGTAAAATGTTTGATTTTGTATATTACAAAAAAGATTTTAAAAAATTTACAGAATGTGTGAACTAAACGAGGGGAATGAAAAAATGTAAAGTGGAAATTGTAAATATCCATGTGTGAAAAAGTGAAATGGCTATCACCATTTTAAAATTAAAAAGACATTGTGATCTGGTAAACCTTGTTTTTTATTTCACAACAACAAAAATGTACAGAATGTGTAAACTAAACAAGGGAATGTAAAAAAATGAAAAGTGGAAATTGTAAATATTCATGTATGGAAAAATGAAATGGCTATCACCATTTTTAAAAGTTAAAATATATAGTGATTTGGCGAACCTTATTTATATTTCACAAAAAAATGTACTGAATGTGTGAACTAAACAAGGGGAATGTAAAAAATGTAAAGTGGAAATTGTAAATATTCATGTGTGAAAAAATGAAAATAAAGAAATGGCTATCACCATTTTTAGAATTAAAATATATAGTGATCTGGTGAAGCTTATTTTTTATTTCACAACAAAAAATGTACAGAACGTGTGAACTAAACAAGGGGAATGTAAAAAAGGGAAAGTGGAAATTGTAAATATTCATGTAAGAAAAAATGAAAATGAAGAAATGGCTATCACCATTTTTAAAAATTAAAAGACATTGTGATCTTGTAAACCTTGTTTTTATTTCACAACAAATAGAGCTTTACAAAAATAGAATACAAAGAAATACCAATTCCTCAATCCTTTTCAATGTTCATGTCCACTCATCATTAACTTTCTTTATATAGCACTAATCACAATGAGGGCTGCCAACCTCTGTCCCACAGAGACATCACCGGATGTCAAACGTTGTTTAGCTTTTCAACGGTACTTTTTCCGCTACACGTCTCAATGCAGGATGACTGGATGATAAGAAAAGTGCATGCTCGATCCAAAGGATTAATAGGTGTATCACCACGCTGCGAAAGGTTCTTCAAGGTAAGTTCCAGGACCACACAAATAATAACCAGGTAGGTAGATTTCGTAAGTCAAGTATTGAATTACTTTGTTAATGACGCCATTGCCAGTATAGGTCTGGCATATCGTTTTCCATCGATGGTAAAGAGGTTTGATCTTCCTCCTCCTCTGTGGATGATGATTGTTGTTGCTGCTTTTTTTTCTCCATTACACCCGTGGAATGAGGAAACAAAGTCTTTAAACTGACTTTTATGACCGTGATACAGTTTGACCAGCTGGCAAGTGGCGCACTGTCGCATAGATGGTATTTTTACCATAGCCACTTGCTTATGGTGATCATAATCCGTACATGGTTGCAATTCACTTAACACAGGGTCCTGAGTCCATGATTTTGGTACATGTTGCCAGATTTCTTTCACTGCATTTGCTGCCACATAATAGATGAACGATTTTGGGAGAGCCAATAATTCTTCCTTAGTGAAAGTGTCTAGTTTCTTTTTGCACACAAAGAACTTTCCAATCGCTTTATCGGTAGCATCCCCTTTCTCCATGGTATCACGTCTATGTTTACACGTCGCTTGTAGAAATCTCACTGGTGGCATTCACAGGTAAACCTTCAGTTTTAATTTTATTTAACAACTCCCAGCAGGCATTGGTGGTTAGCCAATGAAACAATTGCCACACCTGTGCCAAGGCTTTATGGGTAATATTGTCACAGGGGCAGCGGTCCATGAGTGTTTGCAGCGAGGGACAGCCCATGTCCATTAAATCGATACATTGACTATAAGACGCTAAAAATGGTTGTAGCCATTGACGTTTTTCACTACCTTTCACAAATACTACATGGGCAGAAGACAAGTGGGCTTTCATGACCACGTCCAGGTGCTTATATGAAATGGTTCCTTGCTTCCAGTCTAGTTGCATATGAGTTTCAATCCACTGGGTTTGTTTACGGTCTTTATCACACAACACATCAAACGCATAAGGTGGTTTAAACAGCAAATGGGTAGCTTGCCATATCCAAAAAGTGGAACAATCGATAATGGCCACTTCTTTAAATATAAATTTGTTATCTCCAATTTTAAACCCTTGACAGTCGACAATCAGTGTACGCAACATGTTCACTCTTGTCTGGATCAAGTCCAACTGACCACAGACTGACAATTGTTCAGTAAGGTGTACCCATGTCATTTACTTACATTCCATTCTAGTAAAAGAAAATAAAAACATCGAGTAGTCACTATAGAGGTTAGGATATGACAGGGGGGGGGGGGCATAAGAAATAGTAATATAGCAACAACAACCAATTTTTTATTTCATTATTTTATTGGCATAACAAGTTTTACATTCTTTTTTCATTCTAGGATAGAGGCGGTACCATCTCATACAACAAAAAAGTATTTTGTGTTTATAGTGTCCATAACACCGATGATATTCTAATGTCTCTAAACTGGATGTTTTTAACTGTGAGCTGCTCACTGAAACACTGTTGACACCATAAAGTCCACACGTATCATAACTTTTTTAATCACTTAGAGGCACGAGTGAGGGGTATCTTGAATGACAGGGTATATTACCCACCTCCATTCTGCATAGGTAGGGGCAGGCAGGTGACCAGCGCTGATGTTCCTGCATGGGTTCATCACTTTCTTGCCATTGGTCTAATATGATGGGACAAAACACACATTTCACTTCATCTCTTCTTTTTAAATAGTAGAATCCAGCGGCTGCTAAGTCTTGAGGGTTTATAAAAGGCACCGGCCACGTCGCAAAGGTCTTGAAACGTTGTTCCTCAGATTTTAAATTCATGGATGTAACTTCTCTTGAGGCTTGAAAGCAAGACATGACTGAGCGGTTTGATGTGTGTTGACCTGCTATTTATACACTTGTCACTTGGTTGGACATTGGATAATAGTTGACTTGTTTGTGATGAATAATCGAACAGTAGGCCGTGGTATTGGCTGGAACATTGTCATGCGTTTAAAAATCTAGTCGAATGTCAATATTGGATGGTTTGACAGACTCTTCCAAGTAGGAACAGTCAAAGACAATCAGTGGCGCCCTTGTCTTAAAAGCTTGAGGTGACAACATTGGACAATTCTCTTTTTGATAATACGACCTTCTAAATTTAGAAAACAAGTCGTATAGGGGGCCAAACTTATGTTTTGAAAAATCTAAATCCAACCCTTCATAGGGAAACACAATACCGTTGAGGAAAAGACGTGCATTTCTCAATTGCGGGTGATCAAATTGCGCGACATCTTTGGTTTGTTGATACTTGCAATTCATTTGAAAACCCACAATCATGTAGAGAGGTCTCTCTGTATAGCGGGCTGTTTTTATAGACCAACTGTGTGTGTTGGTGGTGGGCAATAACGGGTACTCATGGAGTGCCCAGCTTCTAAATTCCATGGGTAGAGGTATATCTCTCTTTACCATTTTGAGTATGTCCAGTTTTTTGCTATCGTTAAGGGTCACATGAGGCACTTTCCATAGCAAGCGTTGTAGTTGAATTTTTGAATCAATGGGGGCATTGTCGGCTCCCTTGAGTGCATTATTACCACTCCTGTCTCTCACCAGATAAAGCACTTGCCTTGCGTTGACCACAATGCGCTGGTGATCTTCAGCAAAGCCTAAAATCAGTTTAAGAGTTAAATATCCAGTAAAGGTGCCATCGGTGTGTACCATCCAGTCATTGGTCGAGTCAGGGCACCAACCCGCCATGCAAAGTATTTTAGCTTCTTCCTCACTATAAGAGGGATATAGTTTCATGACACAAGAAATACCCACATTTTGAGTGCTATCCACCACGATATCGTTAATGACATAACGTACTTCAGAAAACAGGAAGGCGAAAGCATGGTTGGTTAACTTGGATGTAGTGGGTGTAGAGCCATCGGCTTTGGTGAGCCGACCTTCAATCTGAATAACACTTTCATGCGGTAGAGTGTAAATATCTTGGTTGTTGATAACAAATTGAATTTCATCATTGTTGTTGAGTCCAGGTGTTTGAGCTTGCTAAGAATGCAGATCAATTCTTACCACTCCTGGTTGCTCCTCGATGTGGTTCGCTACCTCTAGAATAGAATTCATCGCGGGGGTTAATGTGGTAACCCAAATGCTGTAAAATCTGCTTGTTCTGAGATGTTAACGTGTATTCACGTAGTAAACAACTAACACTATTCCTAGACGGTGCTGTTGCTTTATATACAAACTTCATAGTGGTTTTAGCACTAACTTGTAAGTCACTGGTGTGGTAGAATCTAGATCAATGAGTTGTTGCTCTCTATTGATCAGTCTTAATGTTATATTACTAATACCATCGACAGCCACAGAATGAAAAAGCACCACTGGAGGGTTTTCACGAATAATATAACCATTGGGCGATGTTACAATAAAGTCATAAAGCGAATGCGACGGTTCTTGATTGGTGTACACTTGACTAATAATATTACACGTCACCGACACATGATGGTCCTCAATGAATTTCACTTCATGGTCTGATTCATGTTTTTTGTTGGGTTCCAACACACGTGGTTTAAATCCTAGTAATGGACCAATGGAATCGGGGTGAGTTTTAAAGTCAATTTTGAATGTAGAAAAAATTCTGCAGCGATGAGTGTTGGTATTTCCTACAAGTTCAAACTTGCGCGTTCCATCGAGAAATGACGTTAAACCATATTCATTGATCGACACCACATAAATGTGTTCATAAATGTCATCTATCGTGTATCCACCAGAGTTCAGGGTGAGCACAGAATCATCATAGTAAAACTTGTTGTTCACATTTTCACGTATGTTGTATATTCGATTGTATGTTTCAAGAGAAACAAGTCCTAAACCATAAGGTTTTTCACTCAATTCGATAGGTGTGGTGTATTCTTTAAATACACGGTACCTGAGATATAATGTCTACTGCTCCTTGCACGTTCATTTCTTTCTTCCTCTTTGCCAAACACCAACAGTGATCTTCTGTTTTCTCCTTGATGGGCAAATCTCTTACGTCTTCATAAGTATGTTTCAGATATATAACTTCTGTGACCCACCTAGCGTCATCTAGTAGCGTACCTCTGAAGCTACTCAATTCCTCATCGTGCAAGAGGACTTACATAACCATCTGGCCACCAGATCTTGTTACTATCGTCAGCTATTTTCTCCTTGAGCAAGAGGACTACGTCTACTGTTTCACTCACCATGCTGCGCTAATATCGCCTACTATCAATTCTTAGAAGACCATCCATTAAGAAGACAATTTATTTTTTGATAAGTTGGTTATTCTGATATGTATACCTTTTGTTTCCTACCCCCACTCTCGTCCCTTCCTAGGACCTTCCGTGCTTCGTTGAGCAAGTCTCACTTCTCAGTCGGCAGTTGAAGCAATCAGTTAGGGCTCAACGTGAGCTAGCCTCCTGACCTAACGAGGCATTTTCTAAATTCCACGCCATGTTGGAACTCTAAGCATCAGTGAGGAACTTCACTTCGACATGCAACAAAGATAAGTACCTTCTTCAAGTTTTAACCTCATCTTCATGGTTTTAACTTCTACGTGTTTTTAATGATACTTTTATAGACAGTGTGAAAGTATTTATTTTGGGGCAATAATCATTCTTCGTGGGATTTGCCATGTTGAGCTTTCGCTTGTATAAGCCGACCTTACCATAAAGAGCTTTTATTAAGCTATTCAAATGATAAATCCTCTCTCTACGTGGGATATTATCTAATTACCCGCTGTCTATAATTCAACAAGCTAGTTCCTCCGCTGGATTTACATTAGCCCCATTTTACTGCTAAGATTGTTCTGGAACCTTCCAGATTCTGTACTCAATCTACAAGTCCTGCCGTCATGTATTTCTCACGTATTTGTGAGAATTCTGTTTAAAATTGAATTATCTTACTTCTAAATTACTACATAGTGAAGTTTCGTCCACCGCGGGAACATTCTATGGCGCATTTAATTGTAAATCACAACTGTTTCAAGAAATAGACTCTCACCTATATAGTGCAATCAGTTCTTCCTATAATTGCAATAACTTTCTTTTCCATAAACTTTGTGTCTCCACAGTGAACTTTTCATATGTTTCAATGAACTATAGTGAAAACCAGTGCTTGCTCAACTTTTCTACCGCGTCGCGATCGTCCGCTTATATTCAAATAAGGCCATGAACATTTTCCTTAATTCCCATTTCTCTTTCCTAAACCTCTCACTAACAATCTGCAATAAACTTTTAATCTAGGTCTGTTCCAATAAGGTGTCATTCCAAGAAGTGCCCTTCCATTTTGTTGGTTTATCATTAAGTATGTCTGTATAATTGCGTGTCCAGCACACGTTTCAAACTTACATTGTTCCTCCCTTCAAAAGCAGGGAAAACAATTCTCTCAACTCTTGAGTGAGTTATTTTTTGGTCTCGCTAAATGAAAACTGCCTCATTTAACTTGCGAGTCTTATTCAAAGTATAAGAGGTCTAGAACCTTCCTTTTCATTAACTTTTCAGGTTCACAGTAAGTGACCTGCTCTCTTTGTATAAATCTCACAAAGTAATTCTGTTTAAATATAAGAAGTTATAGGAACTTCCTTTTTATTCTTTACTAGCTGAAGTACCCGTGCTTCGCTACGCGTCATAAATAAATTAAAATGTGAAGGTGACAGTTAAAACAGGGGATAGGCAAGGTGCTGCGCAGAGGGACATTAGGGATGGAACATTTTGTCCAACTACACCGCTCGGCGTTGACCGTGTTTTATAGCACAAATTTAGGTTTTACTCGCTAACAGTTGCAGATACCTTTCGGATAGAAAATGTAATTTTAAACCTCGCATATGCCATCAAAAGTTTGCTATTTCTTAGCGTTCTCTTTTTATTTGAAATAGAAATATGAAATTTTGAAACCAAAGGGTGTAGTGACGTCACTAAAATGGTCGCCATTTTAAATAGTGCAAAGTATTGAAATCAAAAGTAACCTATATGTTAACCAGGTAAATCAGCTACTTCCATGTAAAATTCACGTAAATCGGACCAGTGGTACTTGCGAGATTGAGTAATACACAGACACACACCATCTCAATTTTAGCCTCGCATCGCTCGCGTCATAGTCGTATCATATTGTTTTTCAATGAAATGCAGGTTTAACCCCGTTAACACCCCTTTAGAACCTGAATACCCAAAAATCCCTCCTTAGTAGACGTTTTCGACACACAACAAACAAACATATCCCCAAAATATCATTCTTCTAACTTTAATAGTTTTGGTTGGTCGATGAGAGCAAACATCCAAAAATCCTTCCTTAGTGGACGTTTTTCTTCCAGAAGTTCACCCCTCCCATATGCCACTTAAATTGCATTTATGAAAACACGGTCGAACACCTATTTATTTTATTTATTTATTTATTCATTTGTTTATTTATTTTTAAGCTGATAGATTTCCTCCGAGTTTCAGACTCCTCCCTATGTCGTTTAAGAGATACACGCTCAGTTAGGAATCTTTCAACCCCCACTTTTCAACCCTTTCACCTCATAATATACACTACATCGAAAAACCATTAGACATGTGTCAGCTTATTTTTAATGATTAGTATATGTGCCAAGTATCACATCCCCAAATGAAACCACTCGTGAGATATTGTTATTCAATGGAAAGCACGTTTACCCCCTTAACACCTCTTTAGAACCTGAATATCCAAAACTCTTTCCTTAGGGACGTTTTCGACATACAACGAACATATCCCCAAAATTTCATGTTTCTAACTTCAAAAATTTTGGCTGGGCGATGATGAGTGAGTCAGTCAAGACATTTTCTTTCATTTATTTTTGATAATTTCACCCCTCCCCGTGAACCCCTTAAATTGGATTTATGAAACAAACGGTCAAACACCTATTTACTTATTTAAAGCTGTTTTCCCCCTGAGTTTGATGAGTGAGTAAGTGAGTCAATCAGTTAGGACACTTTCTTTCCTGTTTTTTTCCCCCAGAATTTCACCCCTCTCCAAGGGCCCCTTAAATTGGATTTATGAAAAAACGTTCGAACACCTATTTACTTGTATTTTAAGCTGTTTTTTCCCACCGAATTTCAAACTTCACGCCTATGTCGTTTCAGAGATACACGCTCCGTCAAGAATCCCTCAAACCCCGATTTTCACCCCTTTCACCTCATAATATACACCACATCGATAAACCCTTAGACATATGTCTGATTATTTTTAATGATTAGTTTATATACCGAATATCACATCCCCAAACAAACAACTCCTGAGATATCGTTATTCAATGAAATGCACGTTTACCCCCCTTGACACGTCTCTAAAACCCGAATAAACAAAAATCATTCCTTAGTTAACGTTTTCGACATACAGCGAACATTTTCCCAAAATTTCATGTTTCCAACTTTAATAGTTTTCGCTGGGCGTGATGAGTGAGTGAGTCAGACAGGACATTTTCTTTCATTTATTTTACCAGAATTTCACCCCTCCCCATGGGTCCCTTAAATTGGATTGATTAAAAAACGCTTGAACACCTATTAACTTATTTCTTAAGCTGTCTTTTTCCCCTGAGTCAGTCGGTTATGACACTTTCTCTCCTTTTTTCCCCCAGAATTTCACCCCACCCCATTGGCCCCTTAAATTAATTTATGAAAAAACAGTCGAAAACCGATTTACTTACTTTTTAAGCTGATTTTTTTCGCTGAGATTCAAATTTCTCGCCTATGTCGTTTAAGAGATAGGCCTACACGCTCCATTAGGAATCCTTCAACCCCCACTTTTCAGCCCTTTCACCTCATAATAATACACCACATCGAAAAACGCTTAGACACATGTCTGCGTATTTTTAATGATTAGTTTATATGCCGAGTATCACATCCACAAATGAAACCACTCGTGAGATATTGATATTCAATGAAATGCAGGTTTAACCACCTTAAGACCCCTTTAGAACCCGAATATCCAAAAAACCTCCCTTAGTGTACGGTTTTGACATACAACGAACATATCCCCGAAATGTCATGTTTCCAACTTCAATATTTTTGGCTGGGCGATGATGAGTGAGTGAATGAGTCAGGACATTTCCTTTCAATTTTTTTTTCTTCAGAATTTCACCCCTCCCGATGAACCCCTTCAATTTGATTGAAAAACAAACTGTCGAAAAGCTATTTACTTACTTTAAAGCAGTTTTTTCCCGTGAGTTTGATGAGTGAGTCAGTCAGTCAATCAGTTAGGACACTTTCTTTCCTGTCCCTCCCCCCCGAATTTCACCCCTCCCCATGGGCCCCTTAAATTGGATTTATGGAAAAGCGGTCAAACACATATTTACTTATTTTTATGATGATTTTTTTTCCCGCTGACTTTTCAAACTCCTCGCCTATGTCGTTTAAGAGATACACGCTCCATTAGGAATCTTTCAATCCCCAATTTTCACCCCTTTAACCTCATAAACACATCGAAAAACCCTCAGACACGTGTCTTGTTACTTTTTAATGATAAGTTTATATGCCGTGTATCACATCCCCCAATGAAACCAATCGGGAGATATAGTTATTCAATGAAATGCAGGTTTAACCCCCTTAAGACCCCTTTAGAACCTGAATATCCGAAAATCCTCCCTTAGTAGACGGTTTTGACCTACAATGAACATATCCCCAAACTGTCATGTTTCTAACTTCAATAATTTTGGCTAGGCGATGATGAGTGAGTGAGTAAGTGAGTGAGTCTGGACATTTTCTTTCAATTTTCTTTTTTCAGAATTTCACCCCTCCCCATGAACCCCTTAAATTTGATTTATGAAAAAAAAAAACTGTCGAAAAGCTATTTACTTACTTTAAAGCAGTTTTTCCCCCTGAGTTTGATGAGTGAGCCAGTCAGTCAATCAGTTAGGACACTTTCTTTCCTGTTCCCCCCCCCCCAGAATTTCATCTCTCCCCATGGGCCCCTTAAATTGGATTTATGAAAAAACTGTCAAACACATATTTACTTCTTTTTTATGTTGATTTTTTTTCGCTGTGTTTCAAATTCCTCGCCTATGTCGTTTAAGAGACACACGCTCCGTTAAGAATCTTTTAATCCCCACTTTTCACCCCTTTCACCTCATAATATACACCACATCGAAAAACCCTCAGACACATGTCTTCTTATTTTTAATGATGAGTTTATATGCCGAGTATCACATCCCCCCATGAAACCAATCGGGAGATATTGCTATTCAATTAAATGCAGGTCTACCCCCTTAACACCCCTTTAGAACCTGAATAGCCAAAATTTCTCTCTTAGTGGGCATTTGCGGCCCTTGAGGAAGCTGCATACCAGATTTCATTCCAATCCGTTCGGTGGTTGATGAATAAATGAATGAGTGAGTGAGTGAGTGGTATTTGAAAAATATATAGTAGAAAGAAGATAGTGTCAAGTCTTTGTTATGCTAAACTCGGTTGACAGTGCTGTGTGAGCAGTTGAGTAACTAACGGGATTTCAAGTAAAGATCCTCATTTTCTACACCGGTAGTGCTGAGCGCAATTGGCATCAAGTCGGCCGTGTCTCGACTTGAGCTATGTTGCCATGGAAACTATCTATCTTGCCATTCCTTCATGAGTATATTTTATGATTTAATTAGCCTGTTTTTGAGTGAAAAGGGGCCAAAATCAGAAGAATGAGAAAGACTATCGAAAATTCATGTAGCCAGCGGTTCCTTCTGGGTCCTAAACTATGTGTATGCAAAATATGGTTGAGATTGGTGGAACGGTGTAGATTTGTATACGGAACCAACATATATACATACATACATACATACATACATACATACATACAGACTTTCACTTTTATATATTAGATGTTTTCCATTTTGTTATCTTCGAAGTTGTTATTCTCGTTAGAATGTTCTTTCGGAGGTTTCTTATAGTACATTGCCTGTACTCCTGTAAATGTTAAAACTTTAATTATTCCATTTTGCCTATTTATGAAATCTTACCAAGATTTTAATACACGGTTTAAAAAACCTTAAAAATTGTCAATTGCCTGGAGCAACTGTTTAATGTTGAGAGGTCTGCGACCCCATTTGTTAAAAAGTTCAAATGAACTATGTTTATTAAAATTATATTGCATAATTGTTAATTTCCTCAAACTTTTTCTAATTGTAAAATAAACAAATCTTTTCCCTTCGCTTTTTCATTTTCGAATATAAAGTTTAGGCAAAATCCTGTCTTCCTTGACTCTCCTCACTCAACGATATTAAAATCATTAATAGAGCTTTCACCATTTGTTGCATTTGAGCAAGAATTCTTAATTTTCACCTTACTAAAGTTCTTTTTAGCTTTAAAAGCTAATTCTAATTGGCCAGTAAGGCAAGTAAAGTTCGCTAAGCCAACTACCTGCTTGTGGAGACCCTCTCCGAAAACTTATGGTCAGTTTTCTAAAAGATAAGTGTTTCTATTTGTCTAAACTTTTAGCCGGCTCCTCGCTGAGTAAAAGCTTAGCCATTGTCCAATGCAACCATTGGTTCATTTACCAAGATTACCCAATAAGGCATAATCTTTTATCATATTCCTTCTTAGAGACACTTGGTCGCCCTTACAGGAACTCCATAATTTTGGAAATTGAAAATACCAAACCTGAGTCCAATCATTGGCATTCTTCGAATTACTTTGTAAAACCTAATTTCGTTGAGAAGACATACAGTAAATTTGTTCTTCTCAGTCTTGCCAGACCATCACCCTTCCCCATAGTACTTTTACACGTGCTTGGGAGGAAATATACTAAAGCCTCTCTCTTGCAAACCGCCCAAGTCCTAGCTGCGGTTCCCGTTAGCCTCGACCAAGCTCGTACCTACTTTAGGTATCCGAGAGTTAATTTTCATTGGCAACTGCTTCTAAGGGTATTTAAATCTCAACTTATTAATTTTGTGGGACTCTCCTCCCATTTTTCTATCCTTCTTTTCCAATCCCAAATCTACTTCCTTTTCTTAATCATCTTCCCTTGGTGGGTGGGTTATTCCCTAGCCTATAATCTACCCAAAAATTGGTGCCGAAACCCGGGAGAGCCCATTTTTTCTTTTCTCTTTTTAAAATAGTGTCATTTGACAATACTTTGCATATTTCTAATATCTGCTTTGGATTTTTCAGCTATATCCACATCGTGCAAAGCCTGTGAACGGGAAAGAGGCCGCTCCTGTCTCCTATGGTGTGTCCCATTCTTTCTACTCATTCGCTGCTGCCAGCTTGACAGCATTTCCAAGGTTCCACAGTTTCGTGAGTTACATTTTCATTTACCTTCTTTAATATGGCTCCCACTGATAAGGATAAGGATGAAAAACTTACTTCTAAACGAGCATCCTATAAAGGGCAAATTACCCGATTCAGAAGGTACATAAAAGAATTAGATCCCTCAGACGCGCAATTAGATTTGTTGAAACATCGTGTAAAGGATTTTGAACGTTCTTATGAAAACTACTGTAACATTCAAACTGAAATTGAAACTTGCATGCTCAATCAAACAGAAGATCGTGTCGAAGTAGAGAACTTATATTACGAAGGCATAGGTTCTGCTTTCAGAATAATACGCCAACTCGAAGAGGAGCAGAAAAAGGACGCTTCTGTTCTTGGTTCCTTTCACGAACCCCAAACTTCTTTCCGTGAGGGCACTCACAAGCCCAAACCTACTTTACCGAAAATTGATTTACCCCATTTTTCTGGAGATGAATCCACCTGGGATTCTTTCTATGAATTATTTTGCTCCCTTGTTCATGACAATGAAGACATTCAAGTCATTTACAAGTTTCATTACTTGAGATCTATCCTTCGAGGTCAAGCTTTGCAGTTGGTTGAAGCACTTCCTCTGCGTGCCGAAAATTACCCCATTGCCTTTAACTTATTAAAAGAAAGATATGGAAATTCACGTCTACGCATTCAACGCCATATTAAGGCTCTATTTAACCTACCTGCGTCACAGCACAATGACGTCACTAGTTTGCGTACTTTAATTGACACTACCCAACTCCACGTTAAAGCTTTGTCCCAATTAGAGCAGCCTACTGAACATTGGGATACTTTCCTAATACATTTAGTAGTTTCTAAAGTTGATGCTGCTACCCTCAAAGCTTGGGAAATTGAACTTTCTAAGGAAGACGACTACTCTTACGAGCATTTAGTCACTTTCATAAACGCTAGATGCCAACTTTTAACCGCTCTAGCTAATCAAAGTGAACCTTCATCTCCTAGTTCCAAATTCGAATTAATGTCCATCAAATCCAAAAGTGAACGCTCAGCGTCCAATACCCAAAAACCCGGGTCCAGCTCATCCAAATTCAAATCAAACATTACTGGTTACCCAACTAGGTCTAGTGAACGTCGTGTTGCCAGCTCTATTGTTTTAAACACGCAAAGTGAACCTCGCAAAAGTTTAAACGAACCGGTAAAGTGCATACTTTGTAAAGATCCCCATGCCCTATACCTCTGCAAATCCTTTAAAGAAATGTCAGTCGATGACAGACGAAAATTAGTCGCTCAAAACAAGCATTGTTTCAACTGCCTAGCGCCCACGCATTCTGCTTCTAACTGTAAGTCCACAAGACTTTGCTACCATTGTGAAAAGGCTCATCATACTCTGCTACATCGTCATGATCAGGCAAGGTCATCGACAGCATCTACTTCGCCGAAAAATGATAGTGCTAACAATTCTAATGCTTCATCTTATATTCAAAATGCTAAGTCCATTCGTAGCGCGCAAGTATTGTTGTCTACTGTCCAAATTGACGTTCAGGATAACTTTGGCAACTGGGTCCGTGCACGCGGTCTTCTAGACTCAGCGGCAACTCATGATTTTGTGTCCAATTCCTTGATTAGAAAACTAGGCCTACCTGTAAACCCCACTTCTATCAACGTGTCGGGCATCAACAGCTCAAAATCGCAAGCTTTACAATTCTCAAAGCTAACAATAAGAGATACTTGTCATAGAAACAACTTTCTTAAACTTAATTGTCTAATTCTTAATAGCATTGGAGAAGACACTCCTAGTCACTCGGTTGATATTTCGGGGTTAAACATTCCCTCGCATTTAAGGTTAGCCGATCCTTCGTTTAACACACAAAATCCCATTGACATACTCTTTAGTGCCAATGTCTTTTGGAACTGCCTTCGGAAACAGGTTCGCAAGCTATCCTCAAACGTGGTCGCGAGAGACACTAATTTTGGATGGATTGTCACAGGGCAACTTCCCCATTATTCAACCCAACCTGCATCGCAATGTTACTTCTCCAATACGGATCTGGAACAGTTTTGGAGGCTTGAAAATGTTGATTCTCCTAATGTAACTTCTTCAGAAAATGAATTCTGTGAGCAACTTTTTTTAAACACCACCACTCGTTCTACTGATGGCCGGTTCGTCGTTCAAATGCCAAGA